>CAJHNH020000213.1:60000-640000 GCA_905116865.2 Candidula unifasciata | reverse complement strand
TTCGTTTGTGTACATAGGTATATATATTTACACATATAATGTGTGAATTAATGTCGGTATGAATACACGTGAAGATTAACGTATATGTATCTGAGTATTTATGCATGCAAAATGATGCACGAATTACTTTCAACTTCAAAATATCGATTATGTGACTTAAACAGCTAATCACGGTAGATAAATAACTATAAATTAGTTCACGTTTATATAGGTTTGCTAAGGAAATACTACCATGTATACATACAGATACGACCGTAAAACCGTTTAGGTATAAGAAGGCAGACATTAAACTATATAGGAAAACATACGCACATTATCATGTATTATGAAGAACATGGCGATATTATCATGTCTACAGAAGAACTAATACACCATCTTTTACACGGAAGAACAAATGTAATACATAACAAAAAATAGGGGCGGGGATTAATCATGTATTCAGAGAAGGGACTTATCATGTTTATAGAAGAGCAAGGAAAAGCCATGTAAGGAGATTAGGGGCAAGGACATACCATTTATACAGAAAAGGGACATATTATGTTTATAAAAGAACATGGACATGTCACGTAAAAAGAACGGTTGCAAGGACATACCATTTATATAGAAAAGGGACATGTTATGTTAATAAAAAAACAAGAACATGTCATGTAAAAAAAAGAACAGTTGCAAAGACATAGCATTTATTTAGAAAAGAGGCATGTTGTGTAAATCGAAGAACATGGACATGTCATGTAAAAAGAACAGGTATTTATAAATATGAAAGAAAAGCGACATACTATCATGATTAAGGTAGAAAAGACATTATGCATTCAGAAGAGCAGGGACATTTTATCATGACTGCAGAAGAACATAAACTTATCAGAATAAATTGGGACACATGAACACGTATGTATAAAAACAGGGACACATCATATATCTATTGGTCTTCTTTCAATGCGTTTTCTAAATGACAACAGAAATCGAAAATGACAACGAGAACTTTCTTCATATCCTGAATAACATTCTCAATGCCCTGTGCCAGCTACGTCAGCTCTGTTTCAGAGCTGTCTGTATTTTGTTATCTCTTAAGTTCGAATCTTCATCAAGGTTCATTTTCTTTTTACAATTGACCTTCGCTCCCAGGTCGACCCAGCTTAAAATGGAAATATCCTGGAAGGTAAAGGCGACTAGTGTGATACAGACAACATAACGCATCGAGTAACGATAAGTATATGGAATTCCAAAGAAATGTGGGTATATAGGTATATACAATATATCAGTCAAATGAGTCAAACACCACAATTACGAGTGCTAATTACGTGAAAATTGTTTATTAATAGTCGAGACAATGTGGGTACAGCATCTCTATCTACACTTTGTAGTGTTAACATCTTATTTGCCAGGCGCGCTAGCTAAGTTGGTTAAAACCAGCTGCGCCGCTACCGGGTGACAAACTCCTTGAGGTCAGAGTTCATGCTTGGTTATAGGCAGAAAAGCCATATATTTCCCAGATTTGCGGTGTCTATCATGGAATTAAGGCCCAAGGGTTACGATTTCCATATGATAGTACCGAGCCGAGCCAAAATCTGATTTATTTTAATTAATTTTTTTTTTTCCTTTAAAAGCCTATCTTGATCTGTGTATTCCAATGTTAAAACCTAGCCTCCATTCACCGCGACCATGAAATTGTTTTTAATATTTAGAATATATATACTCACAAAAGAATGTTGACAATGAATACGAATTATAATCCAGAAACCGTTAGAATCCACCATGTTTTGAAATTACCCACCGCACAACTGGAACTGGCCAGGGTACTTCTGCATCCCCCGTTGGAAGTTGGGCAGTCCTAAAGTTAGTGTGTTTATTATTTAGATAAATCTTTTTAAATGCCGTAATGTGCTATGATAGAAGATACAGGTATCGCATGTTTGAATGTAATAAAAGGAAGTTTTCACATAAATAATATCCTGTTCAACCATCAGGGTTAAAATTGAGATACATAGTGTCCATTGTGGTTTCAGTGTATACCATTTCTTAGTTCTGTATCAAATATCCATTTCTTTTAGTCGTTTATGTTATTTATAGTGTTTATAGTTAAATATTTATTGAATTGTATAGTTTTCTTCATTAACAGTAAAAATACTGAAGTAATTGTTGGAGCTTATGGCATCGTCAATCTGGAAATTTCAGTCTGGCAACGCCAGTCTGGCATATCATAATCTCGTCTGCATGAATCATTTGGTAAAGAAGTCTCTCAAGAAATATTTATCCTCCTTTTAGTATCAAGAAGAAACAACTCCTCTACAGAAATCGTATGGTGAAAGGCTTCATTCTGCTGGAAGTTGGGAGTTCTTCTGCAGGATCTTGAGTTTGTGAAAGGAAACTGAAGCTGCTTTAAACAGTTATAACATTAGTAGAAGCATCTGAACTGGTACTCCCTGAGGTCAACGAGTGAGCTTCTTTGTCGGTACTCCAGTTTTTCTTTTAGAGCATTAGGGAGATACTCAGCAAAACGCACAAACACTTTAACGCCATCAGCGTTCAGATTGCAAACGTACATCATGATAAATATGATTGAAATTATGGGATTCCGTGAAATGCGCACGGGAAAGTTTATAAAAGCGGTGCTGGCAGAGTTTGTAGCCACGGCTATTTTGATCATAGCTGGATGTGGGTCTTGCGTGACTATGGCAGAGGGTGAGTCGCTGAGTACCCTAACAACTTCATTAACATTCGGGATGACTGTTGCTTACATCGTGTATACATTTAATCATGTGAGCGGCGCCCACATTAATCCTGTTGTCACGCTCGGGTTTCTGGTTACAGGCCAGACTACAGTGGTTAGGGTAAGTTGACCTTAAAATATGTGAACGTTTGGGTCTTCTCTAATGTTTTTTACTTGTTTACTTCTTCTTATTCTGTTTCTTATTATGTATACCCGTCTGTTTTTCTTCATTCAATCGTTGAATATATTTTTTTTTAAACAAGAATAGACTCACTGCATTCCTAAATATCATGTCATTTGAGGCGACTAACTGGGGGTTTCATTCAAAGCCGGAGTGCATCTGCATGAGAGGCAATGATCCAGTAGTCTGCTTACAAATAGGCCAAATCTATCCATCCGGAGGTGGACGAACAACCAGAACTTTTCGCTAGAGTCTAGAGCCGGTGAACGCGCAAAAAAAAAAAAAAAGAAGAAGAAGAAACACACTCTCAATTTTTCAGAAACCAGCGAGGTGGGTAAAGGCGGTGGGGGGGGGGGGGATAATATCCAGGCAACCCGGCGTGGGTACAAGAGCCCATTTTGAAGTGGGGAAATAATGGGGCTGGGCGGGCGAGGTTGGGGTTAAACTAACTGATCCCCTTTCAAGGTGTCGTGAAAAGTGACAGATCAGGGATGTTCCCTTCCAAGTAGGGTGACATCAACCGGGGACCAACAGTCTGTAAACAAATAAGCCAGATCTGTGAATGCACACAAAACTCAAGTTCTGGAACAACATCTACGTCTAAAAAACACAACCAAAACTTTCCTTAGGAGTTTACCTCGGTGAACTCAAGAAGGAGACGAATATCCAGGCAGACCTGCAAATATTTGAAGTCACCAACTGGAAAGAGAAGGCTAATCACAGAGATGATGAAAGGAGATGATATCTGCAGCAGTGAACCTCAAGGGTCGGAATGCTAAAAAAACAAAACGCACACACAAACGAAGACCTTTACTGCAAGACCTTTACTGGAATTGTACACCTGCGGAGATGCAGGTCTGGATTCAACGCAGCATATACGGATTAGGAATTGGGCATAGGGTGATGTACACTGCAGGATTTCAAATATTTTATTACCACAGAATTCATTTAAATATCGTTTTGTTCAATATGGTCGGGGTCGGTTTAAGTGTAAGTTAGTGAAATACCTGGTGTACGAATTATATGTGTGTGTATAGTAACCAACTTATCGTGCCTGACTACTTCCATCAACGACAAACAGCTTTTCTGGTGGCGGTTGTTGGTGTTGGCGCCTCGAGCAACTGAAATACGCATTTATTGCGTGCACATATTTCTTGATTGTTCCGGAACTGGTTGTTTATTTACCAGTTTTTCATATGCAATAGTGAGGGACATTTCAATTGATTCGCACTAGCACAGGAACGGAGCAAGTATGGGGAAACCCGATTGCGATGATGTAGAAACCTCGACTAACTAAATAACTCTCAATTACATATCCAGATGGAAAGATCTATCTGCTGTCTCGTTAAAACTTGTGTGTATCTGTTTGTCCGCCTGTATATCCGATCTTTCGTGTGAATATCTGGTTGTTTTCCTTCCTGTCATATACCCCGTCCGTATACCTGTCTGTCCGTCTTATTACCTGTCTGTTTCTACATCTATCAGTCCGTCAGAGCATACATCTATATGTCTGCTTTCCTGTCTGTCGTCCGTCTCGACTGTGTATCGTCCCCTTGCGTATCAGTCCGACTGTTCCTACAGTTAAACTATTTCTCTACCAATGGAAATATGACGAGGAGCTGCTGGCCGAACCGTTAGGAACTCGGGGCCCTCCTACGGGACTTAAATGTTGATATCCTTCGTAATTTCGTTAACTCTTGTCTATTGGGGGTGGGGGTGCAATTCTAAACAGAACAGTCCGTGGCGACAGCACTACCCTTGCGGCATTAAAACCTCAGACTGAAAGACCTCCGGCCTACACCGCAAAAACTGGTCAACACAGACAGTAATCAGCATTGGAAAAGGGTAGGGGGGGGGGGTTGATGGCAATACCTACTGTGGCATTATAATTTCTTCTATCCACACCAACAGACCATCGCCTACACTGTAGCTCAGTGCGGTGGCGCTATCGCCGGTTCAGCCGTCATCTGGTACTTGGTGCCACCTGCTTGGAGAGGAAACCTAGGAAGCACCGTGTTTGCTGAAGGAGTAACACTCGGACAAGTAAGTGGTCGCATTCATATGTGTCCGGAATTTGAAGCTGAATATAACTTGTAAAATTGTGTACACGCTGACGAGTGATGCCCTAGCCTTACAAATATTGTAAAGGGAGTCTCCGTAGCCTAGAGGCTGAACGCTTCCCTGTCGGTCAGAAGGTCGTTGATTCGGATGTGCATTAGGTTGACCCAGTATGTGCCCTGCCAACTGGTGTAGGAGCTCATGCGTCTCCGCAGATCACGATCCCTGGTTGTCTGGAACAGCTCTCTTGATGATATCCCTCCATACCATCGATTCATCCCATCCAGCATCATCTCTCTTGGTCTGCCTCTACCCCCTTTCCCACTGATCTTTCCAGTTGTCACGATGTTCTCCAATGTCCCTTTTCTCATTATGTGGCCAATGATCAGTGTTTGTCTCTTTCTTATTGTTGTATATAGAGATCTGCTTAACATTAGCTTCTTTCAAGCAATTGTTGTTAGTTACTCTGACCGTCCAAGTAAAAATATGTACCGCGAGAGATATTTCATTGTGTAACCTCTCTGAGGCAATAAACAGATATGAGTCGCAGACTTCATCTTATTCTTAGCTTTTACCTGCAGTAAACTCTGGCAAATAGTTCTGGTTGTTAGCCCACTTCTAGACTTTTGCCTTGTTCTATAACTCTAGTTTTGCGTTCACATTCATTTTGTAGATCTGAATTATGTGTATGTAGACTATTGGTTACTGGCCTCTCAAGCAAATGCACCGCGAAGGAAGCACTCCTTGAAAAATATGCCGGTTAGGAATGCAACTAGAACTCACAATGGGGGTGTCAAGAATGATTTTACAACTACTGAGTAAGAAAGTTATAGCTTTTGACCTTAACTTTTAAGGTAACATGCAACTGATATGATCTACTTTTATGAGCTCCTAGTGACCCACCTGGCGGCTACAGATTTTCTTATTTAAACTTTTTCTGTTCACTAATACTATTTCTTAACTCCTCAGATCCTAACATATATTAGTTACAATAACACCTTTATGGTACTGAAAGAGTTACTAGCTACAGAAACATTCTTAGAGTTTAGTGAATTTACCATAGATCAAATTTCGACATTTTTAACAGATCTGAATAGTCGAGGAAAACTGACCGTAAACTGAATCAACCGAAATCCGTTGGCCATGTTAAACAGCGTTTTATCTCGGTGATACTTTGGACTTGAAATGCTCATGGTTTAAGACCCACCCACACTGGACTATATATTACTTCATAACCGTTTTGTAATGCCCTAGTATAACTGTCTGTAACAGTATATTATTGTATATAACAATATACAGATAAAGAAATTATGAGAGGCATTGTCAATGCGTCAGCACCGTTCAGAAGCTTGGACAAAATATGGATCTCTAAACTATATAGTTTTAAAACCAAGTTACGTATTTTTAATTCTAATGTTTTTCAAATTTAGCATATGCAAGTCAAAGTTGGAGAACCGCTTAAGACATCGAACGAAATTTAAATGTATTCGAACACAAATATGTCTGAAGAAAATGATAAAAATAATATGAGATGATTTCACAATGGGTTGGGGGGGGGGGGGGGAGAAGTATCTGTGCAACCTCCAGTATGAGCTGTAATAAGTCACTTTAACCTGTTTAGTCATAAGACAGAAAACGACGTTACACTGGACACATCCTGAGAATCAACCAGCAAAGAATTACCAAACAGGCATTAAAATGGGAAGTAAATAGGGCAAGGAGGCATGGACGCCCAAAAGAAACCCTTAGACTAACGTTGACGAGAGAGGCTTTCTGCACTGGATCCTACCTATGAAATTGAACCGATTCCATAGGATACAAGGAAATTGAGGAATAGACAGCTAGCCCTATGTTACATATCATGGCACAACATGATAATGAATGAATGAATATAATTGTACCATATCGCTAAAGACAATTGAACGCGGTTCCCGGGATATGTACCTGTGTGATTCTCATCCTTGCGATGTTAAAACTACAGACGGCAGTTCTGGATGGGGAAGCTAAAACTCGACTCACACGTCGCAGCAGAAAGACGACTACTGTAATGCGTGGTTCTTGGAAGTTCTAATTGTATGTTTCACTACACGTGTGTACGTTTCGTCCGCGTCTGTAGCTTAGGCGTTGCGATCGCGCTTCGTAATGCCGGGGTGCTAGGTTCGATCCCAGCTGCAGACGATTTGTCTTGCGTTGGTTTCAACAGTGGTACCGAAAGCTGTCGTCCAGAAGTAATGACAAACTATTGAACGTAAAATATACCTAGAAAACCCACAACAGCCAAATAATGCTGGGCTTGGTTCAGCATCGTCCTTCAAGGATACGCAACTAAACTAACCCATGTGTTTCAGTTGATATATTTCAGTGTTCCAGTCATTTTTAAGTCGGCAGTGACGAGGGGATCTAGGCCGATGCTCGACGCTTAAACAGGCATATAATAAGACTGCTACTGATATCACTGATATTGGAACTCTGCGCTAGCTGCTGAAGATGGGGACGGGGTGCTTATGGGAATGCCCCAAATGCCGTGATGTCGGTTCTTGAATCAACTCAACTCAGCTTAAGTCGGCCGAGTGGCTTAGATATATGATGCTCGTTCGTGTCTCGAGAAGACGGATTTCGATTCACACATTTGGAATCTTGCCGGAATGTTATACATGGGACAAAAGGTTTAACTTGTGAAGGATTCCTGTCCATGTGTGGGTTTCAGGGCCCATTTTTTAGGGATTAAAGAGCAGAACCACTGTGAACGAACGAACAAATGAATGAACCAACACATTTTTTTCAAAAGGTCACAAAATTGGGCACGCATGCACGTCTTACAGACTGAACAAGCGTGTTGACAAAGGCGAATAATTAAGGACTTGTTGAAATCAAATGTGTTTGGCTAAAAAGTGCAGATGTCTTAGCCTCCCAGTAATCCACACGTACTAACCGCCTTGGTAATGCAGACTAACAGACCGGCTCGCTAGCGTAGTTGGTTAGACCTGACTTCGCGACGACCACGTGACGAACTCCTTGTGGTCCGGGTTCACGCCCGGTGTAGGCAGAAAAGCCATATTTCTTCTAGATTTGCGGTATCTGTCATGGAATCAAGACCGAAGGGTTACGATTTACATGGTACCAAGCCAAAGGGATTCTGGATATTTAAAAAAAAAAAAAAATTTAAACAAAGAAACAGAAGAAGGATTTATCAACAACAACAAAACAAAAGAAAACAAAACTGAGAAAGAAAACAAAATACTAGAATAAGTTATGAATGTGGACTGAGGGTGACTCTTTACAGTCAAAATCACTCAGAATTTTACGTTATCGGATTTGACAGGGATTCGTTATAGAAGCCACGAGTACGTTTTTCCTCATGTTGGCGGTACTGGCAAGCGCAGACAAGTACCGAACTGACCACGGGGGATCAACGTCTCTCACTATAGGACTTGTCGTCTTTATGCAGAGTGCCTGGGCGGTATGTAGTATACCAAGTGTTTGTGTGTTTTCCTGAGTTAGTTATTTAGAACACAAAACTAACAAATATGTCAGAGACAAAATAAATAGATTTGCAGGACATCAGAAGCTTCTTTTGGCAGTGGTGAAACGTCGCAGGTATAGCTTAGTTCGGGTACGTGGTGAGACATGATTCGGTTGCAAAGTCAAAATCAACGAACGCTGGAGAAAAAAGGGAAGGTGGAGGGGGTAGTCGAAGAAAAGGAGGGCAAAGAAGAAACTGCAATGACATCATCAATAAATTTACAGGACTAAGTTATCATACACTTATTTATCAAGTGGAAGACATAGAAATATGGTGAGTTTAGTTTTCTACTGCTTCTATCGATACACCTCCAGGACGCTAACGGGTCAAGGGTTCTGTTATGTTATCATGTTTACATTTGATAACAAACAAATCAATAAATGTTTTTTTTTCTTTTCATTGTCACTACTGGCTGCAGCCTATAGGTTTAACCGCCCTGATTATAAAAGATCAATCCAAATAGAAACTCCCTCCAGGGCAACTCCCTGGCCAGTCAGTCATAAGCATGTCCGTTGCAGAACCTTGCTCCTATAACAGCCCTCAGGTAAACTTCTCATCACAAGTACGATGTCCCGCATCCGATACACCCATCTGGAGATCATCTGCCACATCCTGCACCCATCTTCTCTTTGGCCTTCCTCTTCCTCTCTTCCCAGGCATATACCCCTCCATTATTGTTCTCTCCAAACTTTCGTGACGTTTCAAGTGACCAAAATATTTAAATTGTCTGTGTTTTATCGTCTTTAATAACCAACTTTCTTTAATATTCAGTTATTGAAGTTTGGATGCGTTTGTTCTTTTCTTTATTTGTCATATTCTACAACATTTGCATTCAAATGCATTTATGCGCTGTTCAGCTTGTTTAGTAAGTGTCCAGGTCTTATAGGCGTATGTTGCAATGGGAAAAACGCGTGCTCTTAAAATTTCTTTTTTCTAGTTCTATTTCCCAGACACCAGGTTAAAACTCGAAAGAGGTTATACTCGTGGGACCTGGGGTAACCTGCGGCGTACGAGGGTAAGGAGAACCTTATCGAAACGAACCAATAAACTGATTATTTTCTTTTGTAGATGGGCATCTGGACAGTGGAGAAATGAGTCATGACCGGGTAACCACTAGTATCAAGTTATAAGACCAGAGACAGCGCTATAATGGACACATTTTGAAAAGAGACGAACAAAGAATCTCCAAACATGCACTGTCCATTCATCCATTTATAAAAAAGAAAAAGGACCATGTGCAACGTACTGCGAGCAGTATCGGTTATAACTGTGGTCTGGTTTTTTTTTTCTTTGATCAATCATGTTTGCTAAGAAATGTTAATTGTGCCAAAACTATTGGCTTGGACCGGTACTCTAGTAACAAAGACATGAATACATTGATGGATTGGCCCCATGGGAGAAGGGGAGGGGTGGAGGAGGAGCACGGACTTGATATTTGATTTGATTCTAATGATAGTGTGGGACAGCGGGTAATCATGACTGCCTTTACTTATCGACATTACACGTGATGATGATATTTCCAGCAGAGGAAGCGCTGAGTGATTTTATTATTATTTGAAGAAAAAGGGGGCAGTATGCAGAACAAACAAACAAACAAGCATGAGAACCTATGCTCTAGAGTAGAAACTGTAAACAAATCGGAGGTACCTATACAATGGGTTTAGCGTCACAGACCAAGGTTTTTTAAAAATTTTAGTTATGAGTTATGATCTGGGTTATCTTCACGGCACTCCTAACACGTCCATAGGTGCTCAGACTTCCCCTTAAACATATACATCACGATACATTTTTATTTTTTATTCGACGATTCAGGGAAAGCCGACCGGTTGCAGCATGAACCCAGCCCGTTCACTGGGCCCAGCTGTGATGTCTGGAACCTGGGCCAATCACTGGGTACAGTATCAGTTTCATAACTGTTGTTACATTAGCAACTCATATAAAGGTTTAGAGGTTTGAACAATATATCAACATCATGACACACGGGTGGTTACCCAAAAGTGCTTCTTTCTTATTCTAACTCAAGTTTGAGTCCGAAGAAGCTCAGCACAGTGCACAAGCACTGTAGCACCGGCGAGGATCCTGAATTACTTTTAGTAGATTCTAAACTCCAAATTTTGTCTGGGCGGCGTCATTAGGCTACTCTTTTCGATTTTTAACTGCCAAGGGATTTTTTACGTGCGCAGCAATGCACACGGGCGTCCGATCACACTACCCAGAGATCAGGGGGAATTACTAGAAGTCAAAGGCGGACACCATGTCTCGAGAGCACGCAGCTTCCTAACTCATAATAATAGCTTTATAACCATCACGTTCCGGTAATCTGGTCATCTTAGTTTCGGCTTTATAGCAAACAGGTCACTCCCCATACTTGCTCCGCCCCTGTGCCAACGAAAAACACACAGATTGTCCTTCACAGTCCCTTGTGGAAAAAATTGGCACAGACTGCGGTCTCAGCATGTCCACCAGCGTACACAACGTATTAAAAAATAATCAGGCAAATAGTTGCCGTCTCCACAGTGAAGGTTGGCTGCGATGGATCTCCAACACTCCATTCTCCTATCCTGGTTGTACACTCTCTCAGACTGCTGCCCGTTCATCTCTTGATGTTATCCTCACACTTGTATCGTTGCCACCGCTTGCTCTCTTGCCTTCGACCTGTCCCTCCAGTACGGTATTTAAAAGCGTTTCGAAGCCTGGATGTTTTCGTATTTTTACGTTCTTTGGCGGTACGCCCCCCCCCCCCTCCTCCCACAACTCGATATGAATATCATCATCAACTCCCGTGTCTCTTGTGTGTGTGTGCCAGGGAACGTCTCTTTAGCTTTCATTCTCAAACTGAACATCATCATCAATCAGCAGGTCCTTCACAGAACGTCGCTCTCGTCACGGCACGCCTGAAAGTCTCTCTTTCTTTAGCTAGTTTATATTCTTTTATAGCTAACACATCATCAATGTCTTGTATCCATCATCCTCATCATAAAGAACTTCTGTATTAAGCGTTGCGGGGAGGAATAATTTACGATCCAGTGAACGCTAGTTGGCACTGGCTACTGTCATGCGGTGAAATCGTGAAGTTCTTAAATGTTATCCACCCATTTTTTCGCGGCCGTCCTCTTGCTCTTGTAGCTAATCATCCTAGATGAAGTGCATGTGGTGGTATTTGAACGCATGTGCCGTATATCAATACACTGACGAAATGTCTTGTGTTCTAGGTATACTGGGCTGCTCCTACTTTTGGCTCCATCCTTGGCTCTTTGTTTTACCATCATGTCTTTGCTGAATCGCCACCAGAGGTCGCCACAAGCATTCAGATGACATCTTCAGTTGACCTTCCACATAGAGATACAGAGAAACGGCAACAACCGACGGAAAAAACGCCAGTTATGGACAAAAAAAGCAGCAAAAGATATCTTAAACAGGGGTTTGGAAACCCTGCTCTCGACATGGGTTCTGCATGAAATAAATCGCTCCAAATATACATTGTTCTTCTGTTCTCTATCGGGATGGAGTGGATTAGATTCAGGGCTTTTCAACTAAGTTTACTCGGGGGCGAAAGTTTATGAAAATGGGGATCGCCACAGGCCAGAAACCCGAGCTCCAGCCTGCAGCCGTCAGTTGAATAGCCCTGATTTAGACGTACGACATCAGTCTCTAACATTGACAGTGAAAAAAATCATATTATATATATCAATCTTATGATTGTCTCTGTTGTGACGGAATGACTTAGAGATACCAAACCCGCCTGCAATATCGGCAGTGCAAATATATCTCCATGTATGTCTTGTTCACACTTACTAAACAAGCGGAACAGCGCATAAATGCATTTGAATATAAATGTTACAGACAGGTTCTAAGAATATCTTGGGTAAAGAAAAGAACAAATGCATCCATACTTCAAGAGCTGAATATTGAAGAGGGTTGGCTAGTAAAGACAATAAAACAAAGAAAATTGAAATATTTTGGTCACTTGAAACGTCATGGAAGTCTAGAGAGAACAATAATGGAGGGGTATATGCCTGGGAAGAGAGGAAGAGGAAGGCCAAGGAGAAGATGGGTGCAGGATGTGGCAGATGATCTCCAGATGGGTGTATCAGACGCAGGACATCTTGCTCAGGATAGGAAGGTTTTCCGGAGGGTTGTTATGGCAGCGAGGTTCCGCGAGGGACATGCTACTGAATGAATGAATGTCTTGTTCTATAGGGACAGAATGGCTAAGAACGTCTTCAGTAAGAGGATGAGATTATTTAAGCCTGTAAACTGTATAAGCCATACTAATTAGTTAATATTAAAATATTTTTCTCTAGTTGGATTGCTTGCCTTGCTTTTACTGGTTCCACTTTTGTAGTGTATATCTATCTACTAATGTACATTTGTATATTTCCACTTTTAGTTTGTAAATGCATATTCTATTCTCTAGCTCTTTCATAGAATTGGAAGGGGGGGGGGGGGGAAAGGGATATTCAAGGGACGACCAGGACACACGCACACACATACCAAAACGGGACTGTCAGTTGAAAACGGGATGTTTGGTCAACCTATTTCGAAGATGTTGATTGTTTTTCTGACAGTTGTTTATATTGGTTTCCTTAGCCTGGGATGGTGACGTCACGTCAAGCTGACATCATCAACCCCAAGGCCCATATTAAAGAAGGCTAAGAGATAGGAAATTCGCCTTTAACTCTATCAGACATGGTAAGATGCATGATATGGTGTTTTTTTATTAATGGGGGGGGGGGGGGGGAATATTTAACGAGATAAAGTTCCTCTTTCCGGGGTCCTTCTATTGTGAATCAGGGCATCTGGTCTTCTCTTATATAGGTCCCTAAAATGAGGAAAACGTTGACGTTGAGCTGCTAAAACTCCCTTACTGCCCCAAATCAAAAAGAGCATGTTCAGAATTCCGGCAAACAAGATTAAAAGAAGACAGTTTGGTAACAAATTGATGAAGGATTTATGAATCCTTCAGAAAGCAATGGCAAACTAATGAACGTAAAATTCTTAGTAAACCAGAAACAGCAAACAAATGATGGGGTTGGTTTGCGATATTCTGTAAAGGATATTCAACTAACAGCAGCAGTAGTAGTAGCAGCATCAGTAGTGGTAGTTGTAGTAGTAATAGCAGCGGTAGCAGTAGTAGTAGTAGAAGCACATCACCCATTCCTGATAGTTGTACGGCCAGCCAGGATGTCTGATCTCTCATTGCCTTTCACACCAGCATACAATAGATCATTTACTGTTTCTTATACGCATCCTCTGTCACACACAAACACACAACACAAAAAGCAATTTTAAATGCTTTCTTAGAAAAAAGTCATAATTTCTCTTGGAGATCATAAAGGTAAGGAAAACACATAACTAAAAACAATCTGACCAATGAGTCAAAAAACACAAAGAGCCGAGAACCCAGAAGACAGAAAAAAAGATAAGGGTATAAATAACTGATAATATGAATGTTCATAGAGGGACACATATAAATTAATGGCAGATATACTTACTAAAATGTAAGAAATCAAATCACCTGAAATCATACAATCTGCTATAAATTAAGTGAACATGTACAATTTATCTTGACTGTGACAAATAAATAAGGGGATGATGTACAACTGAACACAGTCCATCTGCGTAGTTAGTTAGTTGCCTATCCTTTACAGGACATTGCAAAACCAACCTCAGCATTTTTTGGCTGTTGTAGTTTTTCTAGGCAAATTTACATCCAGTAGTTTGCCATTGCTTCCTGAACGGTCGGCTTCTCAATACTATTGTAAAAAACGAAGCAAGGCGCAAGGCCCGCAGCTGGGATCGACCTTGGCATTATGAAACATGTTCGCAACGCCTAAGCCACAGACACCAACAGTCCATCTACAAATATACAGAAGAGGGGTGAGAGTGGGAGCTGGATGTTAGAAATACACATGATCCCATAGGAGCTGAATGCTAGAAATACACATGATCCCATAGGAGCTGAATGCTAGAAATACACATGATCCCATAGGAGTTGAATGCTAGAAATACACATGATCCCATAGGAACTGAATGCTAGAAATACACATGATCCCATAGGAGATGAATGCTAGAAATACACATGATCCCTTAGGAGCTGAATGCTAGAAATACACATGATCCCATAGGAGCTGAATGCTAGAAATACATATGATCCTATGGGAACTGAATGCTAGAAATACACATGATCCTATAGGAGCTGAATGCTAGAAATACATATGATCCCATAGGAACTAAATGCTAGAAATACACATGATCCCATAGAAGCTGAATGCTAGAAATACACATGATCCCATAGGAGCTGAATGCTAGAAATACACATGATCCCATAGGAACTGAATGCTAGAAATACACATGATCCCATAGGAACTGAATGCTAGAAATACACATGATCCCATGGGAACTGAATGCTAGAAATACATATGATCCCATGGGAACTGAATGCTAGAAATACATATAATCCCATAGGAGCTGAATGCTAGAAATACACATGATCCCATATGAACTGAATGCTAGAAATACACATGATCCCATATGAACTGAATGCTAGAAATACACATGATCCCATAGGAACTGAATGCTAGAAATACACATGATCCCATAGGAGCTGAATGCTAGAAATACACATGATCCCATGGGAGCTGAATGCTAGAAATACATTTGATCCCATAGAAGCTGAATGTTAGAAATACACGGAGGAGCGGCTGGCCAAATGGTTAGAACGCTGGGCTCTCAAGTAGGAAACCCGGGTTCGAATCTTCGGTAAGGCTGGGGATTTTTTTCTGCCAGGGGCAAAAAAAAAAATCCTCACCTGAATAGCAGTGGCAACAGCACTAACTATACAGTCATAAATCCCCAGGCTCAAAGACCCCCCCCCCCCCCCCCCCCCCCGCCTACACCGCAAAAGTGGTAAAATAAAGGCAGTAATTGACAGTCACACAATACACAACTACATACAAGCAATCTTGAAGATGCGAATATAAATAAACTTCTTCTCCTTCTTCTTTGTTTGCGTTCACCAGCTGTAAACTCCTGCCAAAAGTTCTGGTTGCTCATCCACTTCTCAACTCTAGTCTTTTTTTTTAACACAAGTTTTGTGCGCACATCCATTTTACAGGTCTGGCTTACTTCTATGCTGACTGTTGGTTCCTCGCCTCTCAGACTGATGCACTTCAACTCCAATTGAAACATCCCTAAGACTCTTACCACATGTTTGTTACAGGGCAATGGGTCTATTCTTTTTCTCCACGTCACAATGGGACCCCGAAACCCACACAGGGAATAAATTAACTAATCTCATACCATTCTTAAGTGCTGCAAATGGTTTTGGAATTAATAAAGTATATAATTCAATCTAACAAGAGGTGTCAATGCACAAGAATATGAATCACACAACAACCCAATTCTAGCATAATAGACTGTGAGAAAAGTCAACATGAGGTCATGAGCTGTGTCAAACTCAGTGTCTTAAGTTAGACAAATGAACGCTATTCTTGACCACGCCATAGCATTGAAAACATTACTGAAATTTATTTTTTTTCAACACTGAAAAACTGCAATAGAAAATATACAATATGTCAATGTCTCGTAATGGTGTGGAAAGTAAAGATAAACCACCAAATTCATTTCTCGAGAATAGTTTCATGGGCAATCAACAAGCTAGATTTACCCTAGGAGTTACATGTGAAAATATTTAATTATCAAAAACAGAACTAGCACCATACAACATAGGTATGTGTGTTGGTAATAATATGTATGTTTGTGTATGTGTATGTATGTATGTAATGTATGTATGTAAGTTTGTGTGTACATATGTATGTATGTATATATTATGTATGTATGCATGTACATATGTATCAATATGCATGTGTGTGTGCATGTATGTGTGTATGTTTATGTATTTATATATGTATCAATATGTATGTGTGTGTGCATGTATGTGTGTGTGTGAATGTATGTACATGTGCATACTTGTGCATACATGTGTGTATGTATGCATGCATGTACGTAATGTATGCATGCATGTATGTAATGTATGTATGCATATATGTACATATGTATGTATATATGTGCGCATTTGTAATACCATGCTTTTGTGTTTGTACTAACAGTCATATTATGCACATTGCTAAACCAACCTTACATTATACATAAATTACAACAGCTGTATGAAATACCTTGGACAAAATAAGGAACTCTAAATTATATAGTTTTAAAACCAAATTATGCATTTGTAATTCCAATTTTATTTTTATTTTCACTTATACCAGTGAAAGATTGAGAATCACTATAGATTTGAATTTAAATTAAATGCATTTGTAAGCAAACGCCTGAGAAAACTGATGACCATTAAATGGGATTATTTCAACAACAAAAAAACAAAAACAAAAAAAGGTGAAGAAATAAGAGAAACAGCTGGATAACTGATTGTATGACCATCAAGCCTTTCAATTATGTTAGCAGGGATGGCCTGTTCAAGATCCCTGTTAAATATGGATGCCTACCCATACTTTTGAGCCTCCCTGAATTCTTTCACAAGAATATGAAAGGAACCATTATATATGAAGATTCATCATCTTCACCCTTTATATTTGTAATGGAGTGAAACAGGGTTGTGTTCTAGCTCCCACATTGTTTGGCATCTTGTTCACTGCAGTGCTTCAGCCTGCTTTTAAGACAGCCATTGAAAGGATATATTCCAAAAGAAGTCAAATGGCAGTCTTTTCAATCTGTCCAAGCCTTGTGCAAGGACCAAGGTGCAGGTACGATGCTTTAGGGACTTTCTATTTGCAGATGATACGGTCATCACTGTACATTTGCAGATTCTCATGAATCGCTTTGTAAATGCAAAGAAGTTGGACATCATCAGTCTCAACAACAACAACAACAACAAGTGATGGGGATGAATGTGGTAAAACCCATAAAGTGTTAGCGTTTAAGACCAAGAGCAGTTGGTTGTAGATGAGTCTAAGTACCCAGGCTTGTGAATCCCTGACAATTTTTTCCTAGATACAAAACTAAACAGATGAAAATGGCAGGTTTTAGCAATGCTTTTTAAACTCACGACAAGAGTGTGTCCAAACAAAAAAGCTTATGGACAGGACCAAAATTAAAGTTTATGAAGCTTTGAGTCCTCGGCAGGTTCCTTTACCTGGAGTCTGTATGCTCCTCATGACAAAGACTGAATACTTTCCAAATGCACTGACTTGGTATATTGTGGTGAGACTTTGTCCTTAAAGAATTATAACAAAGAGAAGATGGAAATGGCTTGGCCACGTTAAGAGAATGAATCCTGATATACCTGCCACAACAGCTCTCACATGGATATCAGAGGGAAAGAGAAAAAAGGGGCGCCCAGAAACAACATGAAGACGGACGATGGAAAATGACCTGACATGGAAAACTGCACTGAAGATTGCACAGGACATGAAAGCATGGAAAGTCCTCTCTGAAGTCTCATGTGCCACTAGGCATAAAGAGAACTCATGATAATGATGATGATGAATGTGTACTCGATAGCGCAGGAATACTAGCTATGTACTTTCAAATGAAGAAAAGATGCCTGTGTTGGTTGGGAAATTTCTCCTGCATGCAGGACAGTCGCATTCTGAAGTATCTCTTCTGTGGTGAGCTGGTGAACTTTTTACAAGATCTGCAGGAAGGCCAAGGCTTGACTGAAAGGTTAAATGCAAACATGACCTGAAAGACACTAACACTGACACTTAGAACAGATCAGCTAAAGACCAAATCCTGTGGAGGCAGATGGTGAGAGGAGGACTGTCGAAGTTTGCCAGAGGCCAAACACAGCAAACGATAGACAGGAGACATCTTAGAAAAAACTATCCTCAGTGTAATAATAGAGTATCAACAGTTTAATGTGGGTTGTGTGACAGAGAGTGCCATTTTCACATTGGACTTTACAGTCATAGCAGCCAATGCTCCCAAATCCAGTGGCTTTTGTCCCCAGGGACAGATGATTCTCTTCTTCAACTCTGGAAACTAAAAACAGTAAAATGTTAGTTGTGTATCCTTTACAGGACGTTGCAGAACCAACATCAGCATTTTTTGGCTGTTGTGGGTTTTCTAGGCAAATTTTAGTCAGCTCTCGGTGCCACTGTCAAAATCAAGGCAAGACAAACCGTCCTGGGATCGAACCTGGCACCCCAGATGCCAACATAATAGAGTATCAACATTTTAATGTGGACTATGTGACAGAGACTGCCATTCTCACACTGGATTTAACTGTGACAGCAGATACTGTTCCCAAATCCAGTGGCATTTGTCCCCAGGAACTGACAGTTGCCTACTATTACCCTAGAAACTAAAAACAGTAAATGACAGTCACATTCTCATATTTAAAAAAAAAAAAAAACATAAAACCCAGACACACAGACAAATTATCAATTAGTGAACTACCTGTTTTCTTAGGAAATTGAGCAGCAAATTAATTACTTAATATTCTGAGAAAAAAACAACACTACCTAAAACTTGCTCTTCTTCTTAAAGTTCAGAGGCTGTTAACTCAAGCGGTAAATTCTGCTGTTTCGTCACTTCTGGACTTAGTCTTGTTTCAGAACTTGAGTTTTGTGCACACATCCGTTTTATAGATCTGGCTAATTTGTAAGCAGGCTATTGGTTCCCCACCTCTAAAGCGCATGCAACATAAATCACCAAATGCTTTAATTCCTGCAACTCGATTTATACTGAATTATCGTAGCCAGGGTTTATATGTGGGGTAGTGCCAACACTAATAGCATCCTACAAAACTTAGTAGGCCTTTTTTTTGGAGACAGGTCTTATTTTCAAAAATTACGAGGATGCAAACAATAATTTTCACAATTTATCAGCTGGGGAACAATTTGTATTTTGTGTTTTCAAATACAAAAATATATATGGAGCATATAGGTGAATGGAAATTGTCTGCACCAGGTAAAACCTAACCTTATTATGTCACTGTTACCTCGTGTCCATTTGAGGCTTGGTTGACCTGAGAGTCAAGCTCAATTTTGAAAAGAAAAAAAAACACACACACACAAAAAGCAGATTTCAACCCAAGATTTCTGGGCTGGAAACAAGCATCAAGTCATTACGATTCTAGAGTTCACTTACATCACAGAAATCAATATTCTCGAATTTGATTTTATTCTAAAATCAACTATAATTATGTCAGAAATCAAACATGTATAACATATTAGAGTCAAGAAAATGCACTAAACAATAAAATATGTGATTCAAGAATTTGAATGACAATAATGAACAATCTTGGAGGGCTGAATCTGGTATGCTGAAAAACAAAAATGCTGGTACAGTAAGACCACAGGCTTTCTAGCATGTATCCAAGTCCCTTTGAGGCTCAGATTTTCTTTTCAATGATGTGGGCTTTTAGGCAAAATGTGTCTAAAATAGATGCCTGGAAATTTTTGGGAAGTAAAGGTGACAAAATAAATACTGACAACATCCCCCCACCAAATGCCAGCTGTTCATAGAATAAGGCTTAACACTGTATATGTGCTTCAGTCAAATCTGGGAACAGAAAATACACCACTCAGGCATAATCTGGGAGTCACTGGGATTCAAACAATAATTTGTAAGTAAGTCACATGCTGGGAAATAACACAGCACACAAACACACATATCTGAATTGAATGTCAAATGTCAAGTCTTTCCAAGCACGTATTTAATATTTATTTAATATTTGCATAATCTTCTTCTTTTTATTCGTGTTCACCAGCTGTAAACTCTGGCGGAAAGTTCTGGTTGTTTATCCACTTTTTGACCGCAGTCCTGTTCCAGAACCTGAGTGTTGCATGTGCATCCCTTTTTTACAGATCTGACTCAACTGTGTGCAGACTGCTAGTTCCTTGCCTCCTAGGCAGATGCACTCCAACTTCGAAGGAAGCTCCCAATTAGTTGACTCTTACGACATGATTTTGGGTAGACAAAGGGTTTATTCTTGTTTTTCCTTTAATAGGGTCCCGGAATCCACACGGGGAATTTGCATAATCATTAAACAGAATAAAACAAAGGCCCTCAACCAACCCATGCCAAGTTGTCCTATCCTATAAGCTATTATGGGCAGCTCAACTTATGTTCTGTTCAATTTGTTTGCACACCACTCTCTAACTCCTGTCTCCATCCATTCATTCCTTTCATATATGTTCTAGTTTTTGGACATTCTAATTATATTACTATCACATTTCTCTCAAAGACAATCTAGCTAACTTTCATAAAATTCAAAATACAATACCCTGGCATCACAGGAACAAACGGAAATGGGTTTCCTGATCGAAACAAAACACGATAACTCAGAAACCAGCAAATGACTGCTATAAACGACGCTGACACCTTTTGGGGAAGTGTATGAAACCTGTAAATTGTCGATATCAGAAGCATGAATTCAAATAACACCAGCATAATGGTAAGAATTAGCACAACAACTTTGATAAAAGGTGTCAGTGTTTTGTAGTTCATTTGGGCTTGAAGAATTTCATCCTCTGACAAATTCCGCTTGTCTTGTAAGTGCTCGCTGTGTAGAATCTCTCCGAGTCTCTTCCACTCTTTGAAAGTCTTCACCTCCTCGGAAATGATCAGAAGGCAGTGGATTTCAAGAAATACATGTCCGGAAATGTCAAACCCGAGCCAGCTCTTGCCAGCCTCAAGGCAAGCGGCTTTGTCGCCATGTCCAGGCTGGGTACAGATTCCCATGGTGCTTTCGATGTGCATGAAAACGGACGTGCAGAGATACCACCAGAGAGTCCCCACGACCAGTCGCATCAAATGCTGACATATTTTAGCCACATCTCGACAACAGTACACAAAGCTTGTCAGCAAAATGTAAATACCGACAAATGTAAATGTCCATCCCCAGCCTAGTTTTACAAAGTACTGGTTGAGAACATTATGTCTGTCAGCCATGAACGTTCTGGGAACCACAAATAAATCACATATGATCGAGCCGATCATGACTCCGATGAGATAGACCCCGATCTTCACCGAGGTATCAACGAGAATGATCATTCGACAGGCTTTCATTATTAGCATCATCACGAAGTTACCTATGTGTGTCGGTTCGGGTAGCTGTTTTTTACCCGCAGGTTTCTGTTGGTCGTTGACTTTTTGTCGACGCTGGGCATTTTCGAATTCACTTCGTCGTCTTGCAGCAAGACTTTGTTTAGAAGAAGTAGACGTTTGCGGTTTCGCCATGTTCATCATGGGGAAGTCACTCTCATCAACCAACATCTTTTCCCTGGGTCAGACTTTGTACCCGCACTGTAACCTGGGACCTCACCTGGTCGATTAACTCTTTTCATTTGTGTAGTTAGTACACTTGATTCCAAAGCATGGCGCACAAAATATTTTGAGGTAACAGGTTCGATTCCCGGCACGATAACTGTAGCTTTCGATTTTTATGTTGTCTAGTGTATCCTTCTATCTTTCTACTTCTTTCTGTTAGTGCCAGTCAATACATTGTTTATTATGTATATAATATTTCTACGGCCTCAGGGGTCCCTCCTCTATTACTGTGAATTTAACAGATATTGCAGTAGCGTTTAAATTTGGAAAAAAAGGTGGAGGGGGGAGGGGGTTGCAGAACGTCCTATATCATAACAGGGGATGGGGCGGGGGCAGAACGTCCTACATAGCATCACGGCGGATGGGGCTGACGCGACGTGAATGACTGTAGACCAACATACAGCGTGTGAGATGAATGACTGTAGACTTGGGAAACGAACAGGCAGACAGACTTGCTGGTTATGCACCACTTGGTGGTGAACTGATGTAGGACAGGCGAGACGTTGCGAGGGCCCTTTGGGAGCGAGCGAACAGTGCGGAGGCACAAATAAATAATTATCGTCTGAGGAGAATGGTGCTTCGGGGAGCAACCAGGGGATCTGTCTGACGGTCAACGCTCAAGGGAAAGGCGAGACGGGTGAACGGTGGTACACGACATAAAAAGCCCTTTAAAAAAAAAGTAAGTCCCGTTTTGACCGCAGGGACAAACACGGTTGGAAAACGTAAATTTTTATATGCAGTATGTTTATGTGGTTCATTAGCTAACTATGCTATATTTTTCACAGTCGAAACCTTGATGCTACGTGTGCAAAAATAAACACTCCCTCCAGCCGCGAGGTTCGATCTTAGATCCGTTGTTTTTAGGGAAAAAAAAAAAAAACACAAGTGCTGCAGAAATTCACAGGCAACTCCTTCAGGTTTATTGTCCAGATGTTAAACCGATAGTATGGTTAGGAAATGGTGTCGAATGTTTAAAGAAAGGCGAACAAATATCTATGATGAAGATCGCAGCAGTCGGTCCAGTGTGCTGACAGACGATTTGGTCTAAGAAGTAAACTAACAAATTCAGGAAAATCTTCGTTTCTAAATTTCTGCGTTGTCTGTCGAATTTTTGGAAGTTTCACATCACATTCACTGATTCACTTTGTGACAAGAAACCTTTGGATATTAAGGGGGGGGGGGGGAATGGTGTGCCATCCAAAACAAACAATGCTTGACTTCACGTCGCAGATGTAACTCCAGTAACTGTTCAACTTGCAGACATTGTTGGCCACCCGCCCTGCATCCCCGATCTGGTGCCAAGTGATGACCACCTTTCATGTACATAAAGAAGAGGCTGGCATACCAGTGGTCTGGAACTGATGAACTGCAGACCGGCTTTAATGAATGTTTCAAGACACTTGCAGCAGACTTCTACGCCACTGGAATTAAGTACCTGGTGTCACGATACAAAAAGCGTGTTTAAGTCAATAGTGACAGTGTTAAGTAATAAATTTAATGTGATGTTCACTTTTGGCTGCAATGTTTTTTTTAAAAATAAACACATGAAAATAAAAGGGGAAAAAAAGGGGGGGGGGGTGTTAATTGTATACAGACACTAAAAACTAACGCGCCTAGAACAATGAATGAGTAACGGTATCCGAGATGATTAGGCTACGAATATGACGAAACCGGAAATCATCTTCAAACACAAGAGAGTAAAGAGAGACGAGTGTTAAATTTAAATATCTTTACAGGTTTTCTGTGATCCGCATCGATTTGTTTATTTACATTTATAATATGCATTTTATAAACTATTTTATAATCTGAAATACAACTATGTCAGATGACAAGGATACCCTTGTCTTGTAGCGCTGAATTTAGGATACCATTCATCAAGTAGTTCGGGTTGAGAAAGTATAAAGTAATCGTGGCAATGCCAATTTAGTCGGTGGGCTTCGTCGATGATCGGAGGAACTTAAAAAGTAAGTTTGTAACGTTGACTGTTGATAACTTGATATTGTTATATTGTTATACATCACTATATATCCAATGACCTATGGTTATACGTGTGAATCAGTAAGATGTCATCAGGCTGATGAATGATTAGTAATAGTAATTTGCTTTTTGACTTTTGTTAACTGTTAACCCTGTGGAGACTACTGCGCCTATCTGGAGTTCAGTGCCAAGAAAACGATGCCTTCAATACTTCAATCATTAAAGAGATTCTCTTGGTTTACACACACAATATTAATTAAAAAAGAAAGCATTTAATTAACATACATAAAACTACATATTATAGGAAATTGAATGAACTAACACAATCTTTATGAATCATACTGACTGACACCTCAGTTTGCATATTCACTTTTAATTATGCATGCATTTTTTGTCTATCCTCCGAATAACGGGCACAAAAATGGCGGCCAAAAACAGGGCCTCAGTCACTTGCCAATTGCGCACTTTCCACGACTTAATTTGCGGTTTTCCGGCGACTACCGCCACCGCCAAGAGTCCCCCATGCCGCTCCCCAATTGTGGGGAAAACAAGAATAGACCCACTCCCTGCCCAAAAGCATGTTGTAATTGGGATCTTCCTTCAAAGTCGGAGTACTTCTGCCTAAGAGGCAAGGAGCCAACAGTCTGCATGCAAATAACTTAGACCTGTGAAATGGATATCTCAACATCAGTTTCTGGAACAGGACTAGAGTTCATAAGTGGACGAACAACCAGAACTTTTCCGCCAGAGTTTGCAGCCGGCTAACACAAAGAAGAAGAAGTTGCACTCCAGGTTGCAACACCATATAGGACAAATTGTCTCATTGTTTTATATATTGGACATAGAATACACCAGGGCTATTCAACTGGTGGCCCGCAGAGGCCTAGCAAGCGGTCCGCAGAGATCTAGCAAGTGGCCTGCAGATCATTGCCAGTTGTCTTTTATTAATAATCTTTATGTGCCGGAGCTCAGCCCTGTGACCCATGATGCTCCACCATTTTCATAATTTTTGCCCTCGAATCAACTTAGTTGAATAACCCTTCAATTCTAGATTATGTTTGCCAGTGTCCCTCTGCCAATTGCAGAGTCTAACATGTATTAGATAAACCAACTGTAAGCTTGTCACTTGGTCATTAAAATAGCCGGCTGATCTAATAGGCTACCACAGTGACAATACATATATTTAACTTTGAATCTCACAGTACTCGTAGCATAGTCACCATTTCCGTCTTGTCCCTGTCCGAGAACATCTTGTAAAGTGCAGCAGGAGAAGATTTAGGCCTGGGAGTTATGACCCAGGTTGGCCCACCTCTGAAGTTATCTAGGAGTTAATGGGCTGAAACTTCTGTCAATGAGGGATCTTTTACTGATGACCTGTGAATTCCTGCTGTACATGCTCCCCTTTTTTTTTCCCAGATTGCTAACCACTGAAGGATATTTCTCTTGCATGCTGAGCCGCCTGTTGTGACACTTTACAGCTAACCAAAGAGTTCCTCTGTCTTGAAGCAATATAGTGATGACTGAAGCATCTATACAAGGTCATGGGAGTGCAAAAAGGTTGCTGGCTCACACTCCGTTCTCATCGGTGTCTCACTGTCCCTCAAGAACACCACGTTTCACAAACGCTTCTGTCAGCAGAAGACTTGTTGGTAAGATCAGAATCTGGTTTTGTTTTCTGTCACAGCAGAATAAGAGATGCGATGTATGGATGGTTAAAAAGCAGCAGAATGGTGGGTGATTAGATTTATGGATGGTTGGATAGCAGCAGAATGGGTGATTGGATATATGAATGGTTGAATAGCAGCAGACTGAGTGATCAGATGTATGGATAGTTTGATGGCAGCAGAATGAGTAATCAGATGTATGGATGGTTGGATGTGTGATGGATGGTTGGATAGCAGCAGAATGGTTGGCGATTGGGTGTATGGATGGTTGGATAGTGATAGAGTGGGTGGTTGGATAGTGATAGAGTGGGTGATTGGGTGTATGGATGGTTGGATAGTGATATAATGGGTGGCTGGATTATGGATCGTTGTATAGCAGCAGATGGAGTGATTGGATGTATGAATAGGTTGATAGCTAGATGAACTAGTGGATCTACACACCTGGTCATGCCAGCTGGTAAGGTAATGAATGAGCAGACCAACTAGAAGCAGTTCACCAATGCACGTGGGAAGAAGCATGGACAGTGCAGAGGCTGTACAGATTAGGTTAGTTGATAATGACAAATCTCTGACACTAACATGATTGCGTGCCATTGGAGTAAAGCATGGTAAAGTATGTTGATGCCACCTTTGAGGCCAAGATGGAGACACTATAACCAGCATGATAGTAACAACCAATGAAGGTACCTTGAATCGACTTCTGTATTGGAGGACTGAGCAGGCATTAGAAGAGTGCCCAGTGTATAGCGACATCGATTGTGATAACATAACACAATTAGTGTAAGGTATGGCTCGGTAGGTAGTTGGATTAATTAGCGGATGAGATATATACATGAAGGGGGGGGGGTAATGTAGTCAGATGTTTCTCTGCCTTGTTAAGGGAATCGGGTAATGCTTTGCTTCTTCTTAACCTTCAGAAGTGGCTTGGAAATCGAAAAGAGTAGATTAGTAATCTATGACCTGCCCCTGTGGATTCTGGAACCTTATTTGGGTTGGGGGGGAGGAGAATAGACCCACTGCTTCCAAAACAAGCATGGACTGATTGTGGGTGTTTCCTTCAAAGTTAGTTTGCATCTGGTTGAGAGGCGAGGAACCAATAGTTTGCATACAAATAAGCTAGATCTGTAAAACAAATGTGCATGCAAAATTAAAGTTCTGGATCAGGATAAATGCCCAGAATTTTCCACTGAAGTTTACAGCCGGTGTGCATGTACATGTACTTCTCTTCCACCTTGTGCCTCAGCAAAGTGTCGGGGGGGGGGGGGGGGGGGGGAGAGAGATGTAAAATTTGTTGATGAGCTCTGTCAAGAGCACAATTAAGACTGATGTTTATTTCTGTAAGGCTGTCCTTAATGCCATTACTCCATCCTTTCCGAGGTCTTCCACTCGCTCTATACCCGTTGTAACATTTTAGTGTGGCTCGCTGTGGCAGACAGTACCAGTGCATTTTTGTTAGGTGTCCAAACCACTTTATTTGTTGTTCTTTGATGACCCGTAAGACTGGCTTTATTCCTAGCATTCGTCTGATTATTGTGATTTCGCATTCTCTACTGCTTGCTTAAGTTATTTAATATTTTGTTTGCAGCAGTAATGTATTTCCCTTTCTGACAGGGACAGGAGAGATTAAACTGGAAATGTTGTGTCTGCTAGGTTTTTTTAAACTCTTATTAATATTGCCAGTTGTATTCCCGTTAACAACTTGTGCCTTTTTTGTTTTTCATTGATCAGCGAGTACACGAGCTAGCCGAAAACAACCAGAGGAGGAGGAGCATGACTATGCAGGTTGAAGTTTGATTTATTTAGTTATGTGTGTTGGCTATTTTATTGTTGGTACGGTTTTAAAAAAAAGCTTTTGTTTCTATAATAGTTTGATTTCAAGATGTCCATTTGGTTTATTTGCTGCATCTCTACTTATTTTTAAGGTATGACAAGTTAGATATTGTGAGGGCCCTTTGATAAAGAGTAAGCTTTGCGGAGGTGCAAATACATCATTACGGTTTAAGGAGAATGGTGCTGTGAGGAGTTACCAGAGGGTCTGGCCGACGCTCAACATTCAGGGGAAGGATGAGACAGATAAACAGTCAGACGGCTACTGGTACCATCGGAATTGGAACTCTTCGCTTGCTGCTGAAGATAGGGGACAGCATTTGTGGGAGTGTCTCGAGTGCTGTGATGTCGATTCGTAATTCAACATTCAAAATTCTCAACTTTTTTTACTCTATTTCTCTGCAGCTGTTCCAATTCTCTATAGCTGTTATTAATTTTTTTTTTTTTTTTTAAATCTGTTAGCTATTCTTATTATCTGTAGCTGCTTCTGTATAATATCTCTGTCTTCTGGACTTATAACTAAAGTTTAGGTATCAGTTCTTGTTAAATCTCAGTTTTCTTTGTTGCAAATCTGTGTTCTTTTCAAGAAATTTACTATATTTTGGTGGCTTCTTGTCTTCATACATGCTACTTTGAAAACAAAATCTTTTATAAATATTCTTTACATTCTCTCTATGACTTTTTTAAAATTGCTGTAACTTTTGTGTGTACAGTTCCCCAGGTGGGTTCTGGGGCCCAATTGGTGGAAGGGGGGAACCTATTAATTGCATCCCCCTAACTAGCATGTTGTAAAGGCCACTAATTAGTGGTGTTTTTCTTTGAAGTCATCTTAAAAAAAAGTTTGTTCTGCTATTACGACTTCTTCTGCTTCTACTACCAGTATTACTGTGCTGCTGCTTCTACTACCAGTATTACTGTGCTGCTACTTTTACTACCAGTATTACTGTGCTGCTGCTTCTACTACCAGTATTACTGTGCTGCTGTTTCTACTACCAGTATTACTGTGCTGCTGCTTCTACTACCAGTATTACTGTGCTGCTGTTTCTACTACCAGTATTACTGTGCTGCTGCTTCTACTACCAGTATTACTGTGCTGCTGCTTCTACTACCAGTATTACTGTGCTGCTGTTTCTACTACCAGTATTACTGTGCTGCTGCTTCTACTACCAGTATTACTGCTGCTGCTTCTACTACCAGTATTACTGTGCTGCTGTTTCTACTACCAGTATTACTGTGCTGCTGCTTCTACTACCAGTATTACTGTGCTGCTGCTTCTACTACCAGTATTACTGTGCTGCTGTTTCTACTACCAGTATTACTGTGCTGCTGCTTCTACTACCAGTATTACTGTGCTGCTGCTTCTACTACCAGTATTACTGTGCTGCTGTTTCTACTACCAGTATTACTGTGCTGCTGCTTCTACTACCAGTATTACTGTGCTGCTGCTTCTACTACCAGTATTACTGTGCTGCTGCTTCTACTACCAGTATTACTGTGCTGCTGCTTCTACTACCAGTATTACTGTGCTGCTGTTTCTACTACCAGTATTACTGTGCTGCTGCTTCTACTACCAGTATTACTGTGCTGCTGTTTCTACTACCAGTATTACTGTGCTGCTGCTTCTACTACCAGTATTACTGTGCTGCTGTTTCCAGAAAAAAGGAATAAACTTAGCAGTATTACTGTGCTGCTGTTTCTACTAGCAGTATTACTGTGCTGCTGTTTCTACTACCAGTATTACTGTGCTGCTGCTTCTACTACCAGTATTACTGTGCTGCTGTTTCTACTACCAGTATTACTGTGCTGCTGCTTCTACTACCAGTATTACTGTGCTGCTGCTTCTACTACCAGTATTACTGTGCTGCTGTTTCTACTACCAGTATTACTGTGCTGCTGCTTCTACTACCAGTATTACTGTGCTGCTGTTTCTACTACCAGTATTACTGTGCTGCTGCTTCTACTACCAGTATTACTGTGCTGCTGTTTCCAGAAAAAAGGAATAAACTTAGCAGTATTACTGTGCTGCTGTTTCTACTAGCAGTATTACTGTGCTGCTGCTTTTACTACCAGTATTACTGTGCTGCTGTTTCTACTACCAGTATTACTGTGCTGCTGTTTCCAGAAAAAAAGGAATAAACTTAGCAGTATTACTGTGCTGCTGTTTCTACTACCAGTATTACTGTGCTGCTGTTTCTACTACCAGTATTACTGTGCTGCTGTTTCCAGAAAAAAGGAATAAACTTAGCAGTATTACTGTGCTGCTGTTTCTACTACCAGTATTACTGTGCTGCTGTTTCTACTACCAGTATTACTGTGCTACTGTTTCTACTACCAGTATTACCGTGCTGCTGTTTCCAGAAAAAAAGGAATAAACTTAGTCCACCTGTAAAAACAAAATGTGTGCAATTCACAGGGAGATTAATTGCAATGTATCTATGAGAATATTACTTGGTGGTGCCCCAGTCTGCTATCTGCACAAGGAGATTAATTGCAGCATATCTATGGGAATATTACTCTGTGGTGCCCCAGTCTCTTCCATGATGTGACTCATACCTCTTTCTGAAACCCACAAGAATGGTCTCTGTCTACACTCCCCACCGCAGGAATTGAACCCTGATAAAAGTTGAGGATTGCATTGTGAAATGATTTCATCAACCTCTAACCTGCAGGGCCATGTGAGTATGTAAAGGAAGCATTCATTTGAAATGTTCTTTTGCCATCATGCGTACTTTCTTTTGCTTTCAGTAGCTGAGTCTTGACATTTTAAAATCTGGAGACGAAAGCAACATTTTTTTCCTCAGTGTTTGAAAAGGCTGAAAACTGCTGCTTCTGCTCCTACTACTGCTGATACTACTACTTTTGCTATTGCTGCCGCTACTACTTCTGCTGCTGCTGCTACTACTTTTGCTGCTGCTCTTGCTGCTACTACTACAGCAACAGTAGCAATAACTTTGTTAGTTACGTGTGTTCTGTTATCAGGTTTGCTAAAAAAGACATGGAAAATCTTCAGCCTTTCACCTCTGTACAAGTTTAAGCCTAGCAAAGTCTGTCTGACCAAGTATGAGCGTTCACTGGATGTTGCCTTCTCTCAGGTGAGCTGATTGTTAAACATGTGCTGTCAAACATTTGTGTTCCCCCGTGTGGGTTTTAGGCCTCACTGTGAGGAAAACAAGAATAGACCCACTCTCCCCAACAAGTATGTTGTAAGAGTGGACTAAGTGGGGGCTTCTTTCGAATCGGAGTGCATCTGCCTGAGACGCAAGGAACCAACAGTCTGCATTCAAATAAGCAAAATCTGTAAAATGGATGCACACACAAGACTCAGGAACAAAGCTACAGTCTAGAAAAGGACGAAAAAAGTTTTTTTTAATTATTATTATTGGGGTTTACATCGGATGAACACAAATATTTGGATGAGTGCTGTGAAACATGTATCAGTCCCAGAACTGTCAAACTTGTATGAGTGTTTGTGCTGTCAAACATGTGTTAGTATTTGTGCTATCAAACATTTTTATTGTTGGCACCTTTTCATTAAATATTATATGTGCGCCAGTGAGTGTTCAGCTGGTTCTCTTTTCTCTATCAACTAGGTCTCTTGTGCAACCATCACTGGTTTGAGAATTGGTGACATTCTGGGGGAGGGGGGGGGGGTGGGGTTATTGAGTCAAGTCACTAGGTAAGGCCGCACTGATAACGATGAAGAGTGAACGCACAACGCAACTAACACACACAGTACCGGCTGCTGACAGTGTGGAAAATAGAACGAGCTGGCCACTCACAATGTGGAGTATAGAATGCCTATAGCTTTGAAAATAACAAAATGTGACTCCCCTAGAACATAGGACATCCTGTGGGAAATTTCACGCCTGACGAGATCAGATGATTTTGGTGTAGATACCAAAAACTTATTGTGAATGTAACATTACTAGTGGTGATGATGGAGTAATGTATACTCTTAAAGATCGTTGGGAAATTATTAAGCAGTCACCCAATGACATAACAACAAGATTTGGTACCACAATTAGAATCAAAGCTTCCTAAGAAGTGGGTGAGTGTGGTTTTTCAAAAATATTGACTGATTGAAGATAGTAAGCTTTATGATGTTATCACAGTCAATATCCTGGTCATTAGGTATTGCTACAGTATGTTCACTTGTGCGATGTAGCAGCCAACTCAAAGTGCCTCTACTGACAGTTCCCTTGAGAAGTTGATTATATAAAACTTCTCCTGCTTTACCTCAAAGGCACTATAGACATTTTTACTAACTGTAATTAGAATCATTTCCTCACTAGAGCTGTTACAGAATTTGTGCTTTCTTGCTGAGATTTAATGCAGTAGATGGTTGTCTGTTTGTAAATTTTAAGAGAGTACATGACTTTGGAAAAGACTGTCATGTTCATGTTGACTTTACAGGTGAAAACTCAGGGATGGAGTACAGAAACTTTTGGAAATGAGAAGACCTTTTTCAGCCTTTACGAGGGACTTAATTTTAACCACAGTAAGTTGTTATGTATTTGTACATCTTTTAGTTACTGGCGTTTGTACTACCATTTATGAGTTTTTGTTCATTTTCCTGTCTTTTTTTCCTGTTTCTGCTTCTTCTCATTGGGAACTGCCATGATGTAGACACTCATCTTCGGATCCAAAGGTTGTGAATTCCATCCTGATGGTCTGCACATTTTCAATGACCTTGGCTTCAAGGTTGGCCCAGCCTTTAATGGGTACCAGGTAAAGTCCTGGGAAATGAAGACAACTGGCGTGCTGCTGACCACATCACCTACTGAATGCTATTTGATCTATAAAATATAGTTCTAGCCCTGTGTGCCCAATACGCCTGAAGTCAGGGAAATGGGTCCTTTACTTTTGCTCATTCACTGAGCTAGGACATTAAGTTTGGGGGATGTTGCTGAATTAGAAAGTTCATTGATCTTCTTCTGCCCTTTGACACCCCACTGAAGCTTCTCCATATGTGCCAATTTGTCCTAATCTTTGCCATCACGTGTCACTCAGCCTCATGTACTTCCCATCTGTTTTTAACCGGAATTATTAATCTCCTCTCCATGTGTTATTTGGGAGGTCATTAAGACTGCCGCCCTATGTGGGTTCTGGGGCCCCATTGGAGGGTGGGGAAAATAGGCCCACAGCCCCATACACACACACACAAACACAGAGAGAAAAAAAACTAAGTAGTGGCACTTCCTTCGAAGTTAGAGTGCATCTGCCTAAGAAACAAGGAACCAGTAGTCTGCCTACATATAATCCAGATTTGTAAAACTTATGTGCATGCAACGCTTAAGTTCTGGAATAAGCCCAGAAGTGGACGAACAACCAGAACTTTTTCCAGAGTTTATAGCTTATGAACATGAAGAAGAAGGTTAAGACTAGCCACATGTTGATGGGATACATGTCTGTAGAATCAGAAATTTGGCCATATTGTCAAGTGTGCTAGAATCAGAAACATTCCCAGATGAACAGTTAGAGGCATTTGAGGTACTGGGTTAAAGTGGAGCTTTGTACTAGAGCTAAACAAATTCCAGTAAATAAAGATGTGAAGAAAAGAGGCATGCGTTGGATGGGACACACTTTGAAACAGTGTATTTTGGGGGAAATTTGCCATGGGGTCATGACCCTTTTTCGGGTATTTCCAAGACCGCAGTGTTAAACAATACACATAAATTCAATGGAGACTCTTTGAGTCCATTGAAAATGATAAACAAATTGTAATGAACTGACTAGTACTTACAGATGCCGAAAAAGATGTCCCTGTGCCTCTGTCATTTTCTTCTACATCTGTCAGTGGCAGTCAGTACATTACAGTTTGTTTATCAGACTGGAACATTTTGTGTGTGTTATTTATCAGTTGATTTGAGAACCTACATCACAGCACTTTGGGCATTCCCATAAGTGCTCCTTCCTCATCTTCAGCAGCCAGTGCAGTTCCCATACCAATGATGCCAGTAGCATTCTGATTCTACATCTATAGCGCCTTTCCTCTGAGTATCGAGTATCAGCCAGATCCCCTCATCACTCCCCTCTGCATCACTCTCACCAGACTGATTATCTGATTTCTTCTCCAAACTGTACACGTTTTCCCACAAGGCCCTAACCCCGTCTGCCTTATCATGCAAACAATTCTAAGTTGTGCAGAGCCAGCCAGTCTGTCTGTCTGTTCATTTCCCAACACACCGGTATACCAGGAGACAAATCCAGACAATGCTCCTCACCCTTGACCTCCGAAGCAAGCATGCCACCCTCACCCTACAGTATTTATCATAAAACACACAGAACACATGTGATGGCAACAGCAGGGTTAAAATCCCATGCTGTAGAAGACTTTTCTTAATGCAGGCGGCTCTTGTTAAATCACACTCGTCATTCACATGATCTGGGGCTCACATGCCTCTCCATAGCACCATCTGTAACTTGGGGGGGAGTGGTGTTGAGGTATGGTGTTTTCCTTAAGTGTTGGAGCCCCCGGTGAAGGCTGGGATTTTTTATCACGTGGACTTCTAGTAATTTTCTCTTGTCTCTGGGTAGTAAGATCGGACGCCCTTTTGTATGGTTGAGCATGTAAAAAAATCCCTTTGCAGTTGGAAATCTAAAAGAGAAGCCTAACAGTGCTGCCCGGGTAAAATATGCACTTAAAAGGCTACCCAAAAGTATTTCAGGATCCTCGCCGGTGCAACAGAGCTGGTGCACCGCGCTGAGCTGCTTCAGACTCAGGCTTGAGTTAGAAGTAGAATGGAGCACTTATGGGTTTCACCACATTGATCTGTCGAATAAACATTAATTGTGTACACTATTGTCTGGAGAGACAAAAAGGTGCCAGCTTGTTCATGTACACTATGTCTGTTTTAAATCTTTTCAGATGATGCTCAAGCTGTTCAAATTCAGGTTGTAGAGAAAAGTGATTCAGGTGAGGGGTCTAAATGTTCTTTAGCCTGTGGACCAGCATGAAAATTTCTCCCAGTTAGGTAGCAGCTGCAGTCAAAATTCAACCAAGAAATTGAGTTTATATTATTGCAGTGCTTTCTCTGTCAGAAACAACGCTCAAGCTGTTCAAATTCAGGTTGTAGGAAAACGTGATTCAGATGAGGGGTCTCAGTGTTCTTCAGCCTGCAGAGCAGCATCAGACCATGAACATTTCCTATCAGCCTGCCAGAAACGTCCTCCTAGTTTGGTAGCAACTGCAGTCAAAACTAAACTAAGAAATTAAATAAATGTTATTGCAGTGCTTTCTGTCAGAAACAATTCTCCAGTCGCATGTTTCAGATTTTCTCAGCAGAAGAAGATATGACATTAGCTAACAGTTGTAATTTTATATTTCTTTTTCTGTTGGTTCCTTGCCTCTCAGGCAGATGCACTCTGTTCTAATGAAGCTCCCAATTACTCAAATCTTACAACATGCTTATGGAAGGCAGTAGGTCTTTTTTTGTTTTCCCTACATTAGGGCCCCAGAACCCACACGGAGATCTCCTCCATGTTTTCCATAGTCTCTCCTATTTCTTTAGCCTTTTTGGTTCCAGTTTCAAAACACTGCAGTTTATCATGATCAGATTTTTGTCAGTTGTGTCCTACCCCAGGCCATTCTTAACTCTTTGAAAATAAAGTTTGTTCGTTCATTTGTTCATCTTCTCTTCACCAAGATGGCGTTAAAAACCATCGGTTACAGCAGTTGAATTGATGCTGCAAAATTTAAAAAAAAACCACATATGACTAGGATACTGATTGAGCGTCTATGTTGACAAGGAATAATAGCCATGCTGCACAACAAGCAATGGATCACAAACTGATCCTCCCTATTTCACTAAACAGCTGAAGTGAACATTGATTATGATGATGACTAAGTGGGCATCCTTGGTCATTCTTGCTCATCCTTCACGGGAAATGATGACCACTTTAGCCAGTATTCTTCCTTACCATCTGGTAATTTCCAGGGACATTCCTGTTGCAAGTTTTATAAAGCTCTCACCACCTGATTATATCATCATCAACTTCCACTTTGGCCGTCATGAGGAAGATCCGTTTGTGGCCCAGCTCTCGATGGATGATACTGGTCATTTTCATTCCATAAAGATGTACAGAGTCCTGATTGTATGCTTCAGAAAATCATCCCTATACGCTTCAGAAATTCATCGCTGTATGCTTCAGAAATTCATCCCTCTACGCTTCAGAAAATCATCCCTGTGCGCTTCAGAAAATTATCCCTATATTCTTAAGAAAATCATCCCTGTGTGTTTCAGAAAATCATCCCTATACGCTTCAGAAAATCATCCCTGTACGCTTTAGAAAATCATCCCTGTATGCTTTAGAAAATCATCCCTGTATGCTTCAGAAAATCATTCCCATATGCTTCAGAAAATCATCCCTGTATGCTTCAGAAAATCATCTCTCAATTAGCTTTGGAATCTAGATATGTAAACTTCTTCACGTTTATTGGCTGTAAGCTCAAGTGGAAAGTTCTGGTTATTTGTCCACTTCTGGACTTTGGTTTTGTTCCAGAACTTGAGTTTTATATCCACCTTAATTTGACAGATCTGGCTTATTTTTGTAACGATTGTTGGTTCCTGGCCTGTCAGGCAACTGCACTTCAACTTTCAAGGAAACACACTTGGCTAGTCTACTTCTGCGACATGTTTGTTATGCAACGGTGGATCTGTTCTTTTTTTTTCTTTCTTGATAGGGCCCCGGAATCCACACAGAGATGTAAGCCAGTGAAGCAGTATTCTAGTGTGGATGTACCCTTAAAAATAACGGTCTCCATGGCGAAGTGGTAAAGCTGTTTGGTTCGCGCTTAGAAGGCTGTGGGTTCCTTTCACGGAGCCGCCGTAAATTTTTACGGAGATCCCTGGAGACCGGAGCTCTGTGCAACGCTCTCAGCAGGCAGCCGGCTGCTCTGTAGAGAGAGACTGGGCCATATTAGATAAAACCTGGTACAATAAAGTCGATCCTCTCACCTTCACCCTTAAAAATAAACTATTGTTTCACAGGTGGACAGGGAAGCATTGTCCTGAACGCATTGTTGATTTGTGTGGATCTGGACGGTTCTCCTGTACCAGACCATCTATCCAACAGCTTCACCTACTACCCTGTGATCTTGATCTCTGGCAATAAAGCTAGGACAGACGTGCTGCTGAATTGGTTGGAGGTGAGTTGTTTTGTTTTATTGTTGAAGTTTAAATAAATAAAATTGTGTCATGTCCACAGTCGAGGTTGGCTGCATTGTATTAACTGCTGACTATGGACATAGTGATGCCCCAAATATCTCCTGCGGCGTAATTTTCACACCAATGCCCTAAAGCCACGAGAACAGTCTGTAATTAAGAATATGCTGGTTTTTGTGTGTGTGTGTTGCACTTTATAAAATATTTTATAGCTATAAAGGCGGTGAAATGCATGCCTTTGGGCATATAGTGGTAAACCTTTATTTTATAGACCAATTGCTACTTGTAGGTTAACCTTCTGCCTGCCGCCTTTACTTCCCAGGACATATTAGGCAGGGTCGACCTGGGAGCCAACACCATTGTTAAAAAAATCAGACTCAATGCAGATTTGAACCTGCAACCTTGGGACCTTGTATCATAATTAACTTTATATTATTTAAATTTTAAAATAAGGCTTTCAGGAAAGTCTTCAAATATTTATCAAATAAATGTTTAACCCTTATGTATTATCATGCCAAGAAGCAGACGGAGTTAACATAAAAAGTGGGTCAAAAAAGATTAGTGTCGATGCAGGGTTAGTTTTGATGCATGATTAATGTGAATGCGGGAATACTGTCGATGCAGGATTAGTTTCGATATAGGATTAGTTTCAATACAGGATTAGTGTCAGTGCAGGGTTATATCATTGCAGGATTAGCGAAGATGCAGGACTAGTTGCTTGATACTGGTTATGGACATGTGGTAACGCTGAAACTACATCAGCTATGCTCTCAGAACGGATAAGACCAGACTCCCCCCATTAGGACCTCATATGGACACCGGATGGAAAAAGAAGACAGGTAAAACCAAGAGACTCCGTGCGTAGAACCATCATCAGGGAAGGCTCAACCATCAGGGAAGGTTCAACCATCAGGGAAGGTTCAACCATCAGGGAAGGCTCAACCATCAGGGAAGGCTTAACCATCAGGGAAGGCTCAACCATCAGGGAAGGCTTAACCATCAGGGAAGGATCAACCATCAGGGAAGGTTCAACCATCAGGGAAGGATCAACCATCAGGGAAGGATCAACCATCAGGGAAGGATCAACCATCATCAGGGAAGGATCAACCATCAGGGAAGGATCAAGACCTAAAACAGGTGGCAGTGAACTGCCGGACATGTATAGCTATGACCTCTGCCCTATCTTTCGCCCCAGACTCAAAAGGAGAATCTTACTAACCTGTTGTAACACAGCATGGTTTCTCAATTAATGTTGTCTCACTGTTGACAACAAAAAGGCAGGAGTAATAAAGTGAAGGGGAGGCACTGAGTCAATCTGAACCTGAAATCATAATCAGAGACCGGTAGAGAGCCAGCTCATACCTAAAATATAAATATGTGTGTGTGCTTGTTTGCTGGCCTAATGTGGGAGTCTGGTCTTATCCATTCTGAGAGCATAGCGGATGTAGTTTTAGCGTTACCAAATGTCCACAACCAGTATTAAGCAACTAGTCCTGCATCTACGCTAATCCTGCATCTACACTAATCCTGCATCGATCAACGCTAATCCTGCATCGATGTCATTTCAGTGCAGTCATTTGTATTCTTTTTTACAAATCAGTAGGTGTCTAGAGCAGAGGTTCTCAAACTATTTTTCTTTGTGGCACCCTTGACGGGCTGAAAAAAATTGTGGCTCAGCTATGCTTAAAGATGTTTGAATACTTGAAGAAGAAAAGAACAGTGCAAATGTAAAGTTCATTTGTCTTGAATTCAATGAATTAAACTGTTTAGACTTGACTGCACCTTAATGAACGCATGCAGAGTATCAGTTGCACTTAGAGATAAATACAAGGACAATACCTAGCAAATTGCGGTTGGCATTTTATACAATATGAAACATTTTTGAAAAAAACTTTTTGGCAGTGGCGAGGGAAGACAGCTGAAATATCAGCTTTGAAGTATCTTCACGCCTTCTTGAATATTTTCAATTTTTACGCCGACTTTTCTTGATCATTGACGCGGCACCCAGTTTGAGAACCGCTGGTCTAAAGAATGGTATGTAGACCCAGGAGATACAAAATGTTAGAAACAGAAAAAGACAGTCCTTGATGGGTTGATACAATGGCACAGATCATAATCAGTGTTCCATATTTAAAAAAAAAAAAACTATTTCATGGAAAATTGGAGGGTAGTCGAAGAAGAAGAGGGCAAAGAAGAATCTGGAATGACAACATCAAGAGATGGACAGGACTAAGTTATCACTAACTTATTCATCAAGCAGAAGACAGAGAAAAAAGGTGGGTTTAATGTGCTAGTGCTTCCATCAATACACCTCTACAACCCTAATGAGTCAGGTGTTTTGTTATGCATGTTATAAATAAAAGATTCAGAGGACATGTATTTATAGATAAAGATAAAGTTTTTGCCACAAAGTAAGACACATGATGATGATCATAAATGTTTTGAAACAATAATAACCCTTGACCTGTTCATATTTTCAGCAACACTTTGATTGCCAAACCAGCCACGTTTGCTTCTCTAACAATGACCTGCGGTGGATGCTGGGAATGTGGAGCAGTCAGGCTGTAGGTTTGTGCCACGTTTTTATTTCTTTTACACGTAGATGTATCCAGGGACAGCTTATCACAGATATCTAAGAGATAGCAAATTTTGGCTACATTTTTAGGGAAAAGAAACTTGAACATAAATTCTTCTTCTCTTTTCACCTGCTGTTAGGTCAGGCGGAAAGTCCTGGTTGTTTATCTATTAGACTTTAACTTTGTGCCGGGGCCTGAGTTTTGCGTGTACATCCGCCTTACTGGCTTGTTTGTGTGCAGCTGGTTGTTCCTTGTCACTCGGGCGGATGCACTCCGACTTCAAAGGACGCCCCCCAATTGGTCGACTCCTACGACCTGCTTGTTTGGGGAGGCAGTGGGTCAGTTCTTGTTTTACCCACAGGGGGCGAGCGTGAATTGTATTTTGGCCTCATTATGAGAAGAAAGAAACTTGAACATGCTGTGGTGGCTGAAATCGTTTATGGGAAGAGGTATAAAGGGAAACTGTAAGTAGATATTTGTCAGCCTTTTGTCATGTCATGGAGAAGTGGCAGCATGAGAACTGATACATGCTGTTGGAGAGGCATGATCACCCATGTCAGTCAGCAAGACACTTAATGATGATGTTACACATACACACATATATATGTGTGTGTGTGTGTGTACTAGTTACTGGTATGTACTAGAGAGCCAGATTGGTTACTGGGTGTATAAATTTGTAATATTGTGAAGAGAAAAAACACAGAACATACCCCTTGAATAGCTCATTCGGGATGTGTAATGTGTTCATTCTTCTTCTTTCTCTTCTTCTTCTTCGTCTTCTTAGCGTTCACCAGCTTTAAACTTTTGGGAACATTTCTGGTTGTTTGCCCACTTCTGGACATTGGTCTTGTTCCTGAACTTGAGTTTTGTGTGCACATCTGTTTAACAGATCTGACTCATTTGTACACAGACTGTTGGTTCCTCGCTGCTCGGGCAGATGCACTCTGACTTTGAAATATCTGTAATTAGTCACCTCCTATGACATGTTTGTTGGGGGGGGGGGGGGGGGGGAGAGGAAGTAGGTTTATTCAATGTTTACCCAGAAACCACAGGGAAGTGATGTTCACGATAGAGATAGAGCTAAAACTTCTGATGTTTATAATGCAGATCGTGTTTATAATAGAGATGCTGTTCATCATAGAGATGATGTTCATTGTAGAGATGATGTTCATTATAGAGATGATGTTCATCATAGGGATGATGTCTATAAAAGATATGTTCATTATAGAGATGATGTTCATCATAGAGAGGATGTCCATAATAGATATGTTCATAATAGAGATGATGTCCATAAAAGATATGTTCCTTATAAAGGTGATGTTTTTAACTAAAACATTTAATGTTCATGATGGAGATGTCATTTTTCTAACATGTTTCTCAGCCATGAAAGCATTCCCAGTATTATTACAGTACTCCCTAGCAGACTTGTGTGATGGCATCAGTACCATTGATTGCAAATTTGAGGCTGCCTTCTGCTCAGAGCTTTGGGAAAGGTAAGTGGAGAAGGGAGTGTTTCATAGAGACAATTTGGAGAGGTGGATTCTCCCTGTGGGTTCCGGACCCTGTTGGCGGCGGGGGGATAGGCCCGGTGCCGCCCTAATAAGCATGCTGTAAAAAAGGCAAATAATTTGGGGTGTTTCCTTCAAAGTCAGAGTGCATTTGCCCCAGAGGTGATTAACTAACAATTTGCTTACAGATAAGGCAGATCTGTAAAACAGAAGTGCACACAGAAGTCTGATTATGGATTATAAATTATTATCGTCACATCACTCCAGACAGATTCATAGTTGCTCCAATCTCCTCCTCAAAAGCTCCACAAGTGTAAAACGACTGATGTCGCCTGTTCTGTGTTGGTAAATAAAACATCTTATCCCCTTAGTGAAATGTTAATTTCTTTCAGCTCCAGGCTGCATCCCATGAGAATGCAATCGTCTGTTATTGTTGTTCCATGACTGCTCATTAATTATTTACTGTCATCGCCCCTAGCAATGACCTCTGGCCCAAGAGCCAGTATCCTAAATACCTCCACTGTTTAGAACTTTTCGACATTTCCCTCCCACCCCCTCCCCCTTTCCGGATCAATTAAACATCCTCCCGACATATATAGTTAATGCTATTGGCTGGGTTGGTGCCTGCACAAATGTTTATGTCAGAATGTGAACCAATTAGATAAAAAACAATAGCATTGTTTATTGATTACTCCCTGTATTTACCTTTATAAACTTCAATTTTTTCAAAGAAAATAGACATAAATAAACGTTTATTAAATTTTATAGTGACCTTTATAAATTTTTTAAAATTTAACAGATTTTTTCCAGAATTTCTATGGGGTTTTGGCCCATTTTTGTAAGCATTACCAGATGTGAAAAGGTTTAATGCTGTATCTGTTTCAGACTTAATGGTTCAGCCTTTTCACGGGAGGCAGTGAATGAAGCAGAAGTGAACAAGTTTGTCACAGCGCTAGAGGAGCACCTGGAGTATACAATGCATATAATGTTTAGTGTAAGTATTTCATCACAACAGCCCGCAGTAATGACTTGTGATGTTAAGTCTGTTCTACTTATGCAGATACCCATGGCTGATGTATTAGCTCACCCAAGGTTTCTTTCTGTCCATAATCATGCTGGTTGACCTCTGCCTCTTCTCATAGGAACCATGCCTTACCTTTGTGATCTGGGCCACAGCAATATCTTTTTCTCTTCTTTTTCTTTTTCTTCTTCACACTTATTGGCTGTATACTCTGTGCAAAGTTCTGGTTGGTCGTCCACTTTTGTGCTTGGTCTTTTCCCACAACTTGCGTTTTTGCCTGCATATCTGCTTTAAAGGTCTGGTTTATTTTTTTTGCTTCTTCTTCGCGCTCTCCATCTGTAAGTTCTAGCACAAAGTTGTGGTTGTTCTTCTCTGGACTTTACACTTGTTCCACAACCTGAGTGTTGCGTGTAAATCATTTTACAGAGCTGACCTATTGATAGGCAGACTGTTGGTTCCGTGCCACTCAGGCATATGCACTCCAACTTCGGAGGATGCCCCCAGTTAGTCAGCTCCTACGACATGCTTGTTAGGGAGGCAGTGGGTCTGTTCTTGTTTTCAACACAATGGGGCCTCAGAACCCACACAGGGAATTTGTATGCAGACTGCTTGTTCCTAGCCTCTCAGGCAGATGTATTTCGACTTAGAAGCGAACACCACTAATTAGTTGCCTTTTATAACACAGGGGGCAGTGGTTTAATTCTCCCCCGCACCCCTCAAACGAGGTGCAGGGGAATGAATGCCCCTCAAACGGATAAAGCAGTGTAATTGCTGTCAGTGTCAGAATTCATTCTTGGTCTCTTCCAGCAGTGTTGTGAATTATCCCTGTTGCTAGATGGTTAGACATATGTTAGGAATGTCCTCACCTGTGATAATCGTGGCTAGTTTTAAGCTTAGCTCCTCACTTTAACATCTGAAGCATCATATGCCTTGCTGATAAATGAGGCTTATCCTTTTCTACCATCTCACATGATCTGTAGAATCACAGAGCACTCAAAAGACCACAAGAACTTAGGTCAAAAGAGGTGTCGCCAAACATGAACAGTAAACAGGCAGCCAAAGAGCGAATAGTAAACCAACACAGAACTGGTGTTATCAGTTGCGAAACGCTGAGGGATTTACTGAAGATGGGATCCGAGCGCTTTAGGACTTGTCTTACGTGCAGTGAGGATAATATGTTAACTAACTAACTTTCTAACAGAGTGCAGTTGATCTGAATGTGTATAGGTTGTGAAATTATTACTGTTCTTGACATCTTGAAGAAGGTAGTTTGCCATAGCTTTCATTCTTGGCAGTGACCATACTGGTCAGGTCCCTGTAGCTATTGTCACCAGGGAGTGAGTGATTCTCTCCCTAACCTTGGGGGCACTTGACACATCAACATCAACATCATCGCACACGGGTAGTAGCCCATAAGTGCTGCATTCTTCTTCTCACCCAAGTCTGAGAAGTTTCTGTAGCACCAGTGAGGATCCTGAAATACTTTGGGTAAATTTTTAACTCTAGGCTACCCTTTTCGATTTCCAACAGCCAAAGGATTTTTTACGTGCACAACAGTGCACACAGGCGTCTGATCTCACTACCCAGAGACCAGGGGGAAATACTAGAAGTCCAAGTCCAGGTGGGAAAAAAATCCCAAAAGAAAAACTCATTGAACCCAGAACCTCTAGCACTTGAGGCGGACACCATGCCTCGAGACCACGCAGCCCCCTACCCCAAATGTGTATTTAAGAAGTAAAATTATTTGTTGAGATTGTTGTTGTATTTATAAAAGATATCCATGAGTTGTACTGTATCTGTTAAGTTTGTTGTTGTATTTATAAAAGTATAATTACTGTATCTGTTAAGTTTGTTGTTGTATTTATAAAAGTATAATTACTGTATCTGTTAAGTTTGTTGTTGTATTTATAAAAGTATAATTACTGTATGTGTTGAGATTGTTGTTGCATTTATAAAAATATAATTACTGTATTTGTTAAGATTGTTGTGTTTATAAAAGTATAATTACTGTATGTGTTGAGATTGTTGTTGTATTTATAAAACTATAATTACTGTACGTGTTGAGGTTTTTGTTGAATTTATAAAACTATAATTACTGTGTGTGTTAAGATTGATGTACTTTTGTCCTTTCTCAGAAACTGTGTTTGTCAGAAGTCGGAACCTCTGTGGCTTATGTTTCCAGCCAAGGAAAGCTGAAGGTAAGTCTGCTGTGTTTTTATCATCTTCTAGTATGTTCTTTGCAAAAGTTCACTCCCATCACAGCTCACGGAGATACCCGTGGAAAATGTTATCAGCTCACCCAAGGCCTCTGTTTGCCTTCATGCTGGTTAAGCTCTGCTTCTTCTCACAGGAACTATGCCTCTGATTTCTGTTCTGAGCCACTACAGTATCTTCTTCTTCTTCTTTTTCTTTCTTCTCCTCCTCCTTCTTATTTTTCTTCTTCTTCTTATTCTTCTTCTCTTTCTTCTTAGCATTTGCCAGGTGTAAACTCTAATGGAAAGTTCTGGTTTGTCTACTTCTTGACTGCTTTTGTTCCTGAACTTGAGTTTGCATGCACATCCATTTTATAGCTCTGGCTTATTTGTATGCAAACTGTTGGTTCCTGGCCTCTCAGGCTGATTTATTCTGACTTTGGAGGAAACATTTCTAATCAGTTATCTTTTATGGAAGGGAACTGCAATGTGATAATCATTATTATCAAGTGCCTTGCTGACTGCCATGTGCTATCATTTAAATTCACATTATTGCCATCTCCAGTGGCATGTGCTAGAAATGTGGTTTAATATAGCCTAGTTAATTCAGTTTTCTACCCAGCCTTAAATGGGTACCAGATGAAGTCCTGGGAAGTAAAGGCAACGGTGTGATGTTGAAATCAGAACACTTGTCAAAGGAAAATACAAAGAATTGCGGAGAGAACAAACTAACAGTAAACATCCACAAGACCCCATCAACAGACTCAGCAGAAAGCAACATACAACAGTTTTCCATTTATGAACACGACACTGCAGGCTCAACTACCACATGCATAAAATAAAAATTGTACAGTCCACACAGTATGCCTGTCAAACAGGACCAAAATCACCTGAGCACATTCTGCAGACCTGCCCACTCTACCTGCAACTTCGAAAAGACACCTGGCCTCAAGAGAAAAGTGTGCAGAGCAAGCTATGGGGAACCAGGAAGGACCTGCTACTGACTTGCGAGTTCATAGAGGCAACCCACCTGATGGTCTGATCTGAGCATACGATACCGAACACAAAGAAGAAGAAGAAAAACTCATCACACATCGAGAGTCGAATAGTCATAAAATATGAGTCTTCCCTCATATGCCCAATGTGCCATTGGTGTGTAAATTACCTTCACTTTTGAACCAGTTTTCTAGATTTTGTTTATGAATCACTTTTATTTGATGAATTTTAAAATACAGAAGGGATAGGGAATATATATATATATATATATATATATATATATATATATATATATATATATATATATATATATATATATATATATATATATATATATATATATATATATATATATATATATATATATATATATACACACACACACACACACACACATTGTATTATTACTACTTCTGTACTTGTTGTTTTTGAAAATTAACTAACAGAAATGTAACAAACATTATTCAAACCTTTCACAATTTGTCCCTAGCTGTTTTCTAACTCAGGCGTGTTTCCAGCCCTGCACCTCATTTGTGAAATTGTCAAGGACAGATTCCAGGACATCCATTATACCCTCACCTAGCCCTGCTCGTCCCTGAGGGAATCACACCACGGATGCTCAGAGACCATCACAGCAGAGTGTTCCTCAAGTGGAGTGTACGAGTGAAGGGTAAACTGGATTAATGGACCACGCTCCTCCTACAGAAAAGCTTCTTTTCAGTGCTCCAGTCTCCGCCAGTTAACACTGACTTTGAAACTTAGTGCTTGAACTCTGTAAGCGAGGATTCCACTCTGTACATGCCAGAATGCTCAAATACTATGAATGTTCTGTTGTCGGTAAGCCTTCTTATTTTAACATTGTGTGATGGTAGTTACCAGTATGATAGAGCTGACTAGGAGTAGGTAGTTACCAGTAGGATAGAGCTGACTAGGAGTAGGTAGTTACCAGTAGGATAGAGCTGACTAGGAGTAGGTAGTTACCAGTAGGATAGAGCTGACCTGGAGTAGGTAGTTACCAGTAGGTTAGAGCTGACTAGGAGTAGGTAGTTACCAGTAGGATAGAGCTGACCTGGAGTAGGTAGTTACCAGTAGGATAGAGCTGACCTGGAGTAGGTAGTTACCAGTAGGATAGAGCTGACTAGGAGTAGGTAGTTACCAGTAGGATAGAGCTGACTGGGAGTAGGTAGTTACCTGTACGACAGAGCTACCTGGGAGTAGGTAGTTACCAGCAGGATAGGGCTGACTGGGAGTAGGTAGTTACCTGTACGACAGAGCTACCTGGGAGTAGGTAGTTACCAGCAGGATAGGGCTGACTGGGAGTAGGTAGTTACCTGTATGATAGAGTTGACTGGGAGTAGGTAGTTACCAGTATGATAGAGCTGACTGGGAGTAGGTAGTTACCTTTACGACAGAGCTGCCTGGGAGTAGGTAGTTACCTGTATGATAGAGTTGACTGGGAGTAGGTAGTTACCTGTATGATAGAGCTGACAGGGAGTAGGTAGTTACCTGTATGACAGAGCTGCCTGGGAGTAGGTAGTTACCTGTACGATAGAGCTGACTGGGAGTAGGTAGTTACCTGTATGATAGAGCTGACTAAGAGTAGACCTCAGGAAAGGATAAGAGGATGGTTGAGAGATTATGTTCAGGTAAATGTAGAAACACTTGGTGTCATCAACTAGAAGAGAAAGCCAGTCACAGAGATAAATAGACATAGTTAATACCTGCAGCAGTGAGAACAATACTTTATGGTGAAACAAACAGCTGAGCAGTTTTCTTGCCCTTGTCTGTGAAGACTGTATACCTGGTTCACTACCCAGAGACCAGTGGGGAGTAAACCACATTCAGGTGATCTGAATGAATTGCCTTCATCTGGGTTCAAACTCTACATTTGTTGTGTTAGAAGTAGATGCCATGCCTCTAAACCAGTCACAATCCCATGTGATGAGTGTGCTGGTTGCCTAGCATTGTCATGTACTCTTTTTATTAGCAAGATGTCTCTGCCCAGGTTGTCTTTTGTGGGGTCAGTTGTGGCACCAACCTGCACGCACCGATGTTTGGACCGTGGCAGGAAACTTATTAGGGGAAAAAAATGAAATTAGGTTTAAGATCGCCTGAGCTCTGAAAAAGGCTTGCATTAAATGGAATAATGTTGGTGTAGAGCAGCGGTTCTCAACCTGTAGGTCGCAACCCCTTTGTGGGTCAGATGACTTTCACAGGGGTTGCCTAAGACCATCCAAAAAGACATATTCATTGAAGTTATGAGGTAGCAACAAAAATAATGTTATAAATGGGGTTATCACCACAACATGAGGAACTGTACTGAAGGTTCGCAAGATTAGGAAGATTGAGAACCACTTGTATAGAAACTTTATTACGGAGTCTGTACTGAGTACCTTCTTCACAGGAACTGTTGTGTGGGGATCTGTTTCCCTCTCCCAGCCCAGAAATTTGTGGCAGGCTTAAGACCAATGCTGTAACTTTACAGCTGTATAGAGGTGTTTAAACATCTTCCCAACTCATAATTCATCACAGCTTATAGAGGCTTGCTTGGGTTAAGCCTGGGCTGTTAATGTTTCCTCCTGGGTTGTCAGGGTCTTTCATTATCAGCAGATTCTAATTCCCATGCCCAGAGAGTTCTTTTTATATCTTTGAGTTATAGAGGGGATTTTCCGTGACTAAATTCATTTCACGGACTATTTCATTTGGTTTGTGGGTGCAGTTTTTATGGAGTTCCCTTGAAGATTGCCGCTGACATTATGGAGTCCTTGCTTTGTCTTACACTGTGGCAGGTAATTGTTCTGCAGAAAGAGGCGAAGCCAAATTTGATTAAAACCCAGTGCAAAGGCATTGATCCTGTTGCCTCTAAACCATAGACTTTAGTTGTTTTTGAACTTCTTTATTTTATCTAACTTATTATACTTTACTGTCAATCCAGAATCTTCTAGTATTCTGTATGCTCATGTTTTCCAAGCAATTTATTTCCAGCATTTTAAAGTATGTCCATGTTTCAACTTCACTATAAATATGTACAGTTTATTTTAGTGTGTGCCATATTACTAATGTTTTATCTATTACTGTCAGATAGTAAATGTATATAATCCTGAAAAATACAAACTGGCAACACAGTGTGAGACAGACCAGCTTAATAATATTGGAGCCGGTGGCTCAGCAGTTTTGGTATCCACCTTTGGCTCAGAGGTTTAAGGGTTTACTACCAAGCTAGGGCTGAAATTGTTTTATTTCATGCATTATTATTTCTAATACATGTCTTTCTGATACTTGTATAGTGAGATCAGTTACCTAGCCTTTGTTGTTGTTGTTTTTGTTTTGTTTTTTGGTAGGTAAAGTTGTTACCTCAGCTTCGCTATGTCTAGAGAATGTGAATCTTATTCAGAATGCATGTTGATATGTGGTTTTACAGAAGAAAGCTTAATATTCCTTGGACAACCAACAAGAGTAATGCAATGTCTTGGTAGAGTAGAGTGCACATAGACAACTTATCACAAATATCATGTAATGAGAAGAGGAAAACTTGAACATGTGTGACCACTGGACAGATTTGTGGAAGGGCAGATATAGGGAATCAAAACCATCAGAAAATTCTTGATAGTTTGTTTTTTTCCCTTACGGCATGGAGGAGTGTTAGCACCCAAACTGATACATACTTTTGGAGTTTGCAGGTTGTGGAGAGGCATGGCCGTCTTCACCAGTCGGCAAGGTGCTTGGTGATGATGATGATATGGAACGCACAGAGCTCTTGGTTAGAGAAGTGCAGATCTAGATACAGTACACTTAACCTTAAAATAAGTTAGGGCCCTTTGGGAACAAGTGAGCAGTTAAAGGGTAAGGTGGAGAGGATCGACTTCATTTCACTGGGTTTTATTCTATATGGCTCGGGCTCCCTCCACAGAATGGCTAGCCGCCTGCAGAGAGCATCACAGATAGTACAAACTCCATAGCTCCGGTGTCAATCTCTCCCCAGGCAAACGAACCCACGACCTTCAGAGCACGAAGCAAATGGCTCCACCACTTCGCCACGGAGACCTCCAAGTGAACAGCATGGTAGGACAAATAGATCAACAGGGTCTGAAGAGAATGGTACACAGGGGAGTGCCCAGGGTATCTGGCCGACGTTCAACACTTGGGGGAAAGACCAGATGGCATACAATCAGACTGTTATTGATACCATTAGAATTGGAACTCTTTGCTGGCTGCTGAAGATGAGGACTGAGTGCTCATGTGACTGTCCCAAGTGCTTTGATCTCAGTTCTTAACCCCTTATCTCAGCTCTCTTAAAAAAGCACAAAAATTTGTGTTAAAGAAGCAGCCATTTTACATCAGTGATGTTTGCTCATATTCTGCTACTCATATTTTTTATTCATGATTGTATTTTTCAATGGGTGATATGATCACCATATTGTGGCAGCCTTTACTTCCCAGAGCATTAATTGGTCCTCATTTAAGGCTGTGTTGATCTAGGAGCCAAGACAGCGAAAAAATATGGCATGATGAGGAATCACACCCGAGACCTTCAGGCCAGCATGTGGAATGTTTAGTCGCTAAACCACCACAACAGCTTTCATGTGGTGTTGGTCCCATCTTTTTATAGACCAACCAACACAAGATGGGGGATGTGTTCGATATATGTCTGCAGCACTGCGAGGAAATAAAAGCTGATTTTCTGGCTACAAAATCGATAGCTACAGGAGCAGTCTTACTGGATGAAGGAGACATTCTGGAGACCATTTATAAACATATTCTGATAGAAGACACGAGGTTAGATGAAATAGGCGTAAGAGTGTGTGAACGAGGAATTAGGTGTGGATCAGGCAAGTCCCTTTGCGGGTTCTGGGGCCTGTTACAGAAAAATAGGAATAGGCCCACTGCCTACCAGAAAGCATGTAGAACTTCAGGTTCCTCGTGAGTCAGTTTCTTTCAAGACATCTTCATTACTCTTTTTTTGTCCAGGGTATTCTCATCAATTGTCTAAAAAAAAAAAACCGCATCTCCGCAATTGGGAGATTTCTTCGAAGTGGGGGTGTATCTGCCTGAGAGGCAAGGAACCAACAGTCTGCAAACAAATGAGTCAGATCTGTAAGACGAATGCATACGCAACACTCAGGTTCTGGAACTGAACTGCAGTCCAGAAGTGGATGAACAACCAGAACCAGAGTTTACAGCTGGTGAATGCTAAGAAGAAGAAGAAGAAAAAGGATGGGGCAAGGAGGAGGGACATATGAGAGGAGGAGAACAATGAGCTTGTAATCAGTGTGCTGCAGGAACTGTTAACATCTACACCTCAAACATGTGCTGCGGGAGATGGAACACTCCTGGGTATGCCCCATGTGCTTTGATGTTAATTCTTAAATCAGTAAAATATGTATATTGTTACAGTTGTTTGGTGGTTGTAGACATATGTTTGGTCATACAGTTGTGTGAATCAGCTCTTGCAGATATTATGTCAAGAGTTCCTAGAGATTTGAGGCTCCTGCAGGTGACACATCCATCCATTCTCAAATCTGGCAATGTGGACAGAGATCATATCGTTGTTGTAAGTCCCAGAAATAGTTAACTGTGAGGGAGCTTTAAATTTAAACTTTAAAATTGTAATAGACATTAGAATAACCATGGCAGTGTCTCGTAACCTGTCAATATTGTTAAGGGCTATATCATAACGACAGTATGAATACTGTGTCACCCCACTTTTTTTCATGCACCGAAGAGGAGCAGCATTTTGTTATCTATTTTTATTTTTTCACTGAAGGGGTAAAACTTGTAGCAGCTGAGCATCTCTGTATTAGTCTTCATTGTGATGTCACATGCTTAACACTCTTGACATCCTTCACAACAATTTGGCAGGGTACAAGACAGTGGCATGGTTATTAGAATTTCTACCACACTCATCGGCGTCTGTGGCTTAGATGTTGCAAACAAGCTTTGTAATGCCGAGTTGCTGGGTTCGATCCCAGCTGTGGGCCTTTTGCCTTGCGTTGGTTTTGATAGTGGTATCGAGAACCCAACCATCCAGAAAGAATTGGCACACAGCTGTATGTAGTAAATTTGTCTAGAAAAACCACAACAGCCAAAAAAAAAATGCTGGAATTGGTTCTGCAACATCCTGTAAAGAATACCCAACTAACTAACCACACTTATAAGGTTTGTTTCATTTGAAGCCCCCTCATAGAATGTTCATTCAGTCCAACACACAGAACAAAAGAGGGAGACCCAACAACACATGGGATAGACATGAAAGAAGCTCCATGATTGACAAAAGATGGAATGGCTGGAAAGATTTGTGTGAGGGCCAGAACATTTCCTGGCAACACAGGTGGTGCCTTAAGAAAAATTGTTTGTGCAATGCTGATTTACTGCAACTACTGCTTCCATTAATATTGACTGCAATTCTAGTAGTGGACTGTTCATGTCAACATTTCTGAGAAGTTAAAAAATACTGACAATTTCCGTTGGGTACACCCCCCCCCCCCCCCCTATTAATATTACTTTTCCGACCCGTCTATATATAGTGGGTTCGATCGCTGCTGTGGACGACATGTCTTGCACTGGTTTCGACACTGGTGCCGGGTGCTGACCGTCCAGAAGCAGTGGCAAACCACTGAGTGTAAAATCTGCCTGGAAAACCCACAACAGTAAATAAATGCTGGGGTTGGTTCTGCAACGTCCTGTAAAGGATACGCAACTATATATAGTAATTTGTTGTACAAGATGCATAGTTAATGCTACTGGCTGTTTTTGCGCCTGCGCAAACATTTAGGAGGACAGGGTGTGGATACATCGACTAACAATAGCCTTTAGCTTCTTCTTCTTGTGTGCGTGACATACTGATTGCTGTGGTGCACGCCCGCTGGTTTGCCGCCTTCGACCTTAGCATGTTGCATTCGAGTGGCACACTGTGGTCATACTTGCGGAGCAGTCTGATTTTACGGAGCTAGATACTCGTCGTCCACGTTTCTCCTGTTGGTTTAAACTGTTCCACGACGAGAAAGCCAGGATTTGGACTTTAAACAGTTCCATAACAAGAAAGCCAGGATTTGGACTTTAAACAGTTCCATGACGAGAAAGCCAGGATTTGGACTTTAAACATTTCCATGACGAGAAGGTCAGGATTTGGACTTTAAACATTTCCATGACGAGAAGGTCAGGATTTGGACTTTAAACATTTCCATGACGAGAAGGTCAGGATTTGGACTTGTGCTGTCCGCGGTGATGAATGCACACGCCTTATGAATACTTGCTGAGGGCTTATCCTCTCCCCCACGCCCCCCCCCCCACCCAGTCTACGACAGCATTTTGGAACCACAAGGGATAGTAAAGAATAGGAATACTTGATCTGTTATACTTGTAGTTGACAGTTCCTAATCCAATCTATCCCAAGATGGCGTGTCACAGAGACCCCTGTCAGTTTGACATAACGGAAGCAGAGCTCGAGATCGCCCAGGCAAGAGAAGGATACAAGGAATGTCTGAGGCCATGCAGGAGTTATGATTTGGGTTATTTTCACGGCACTCCGGACATGTCCGCGTGTGCTCAGATTCCCTCTTCAACGTATTCATCGTCGTCCCGCGCTTGATATTCCCAGTCTTATGTTTGTTGACAAGACTTCTCGTGCGTGCGGTGTGTTTCTCTTGCCTGGCTGTGCCGGTCTTTTACTCTCAATTCTTGCACTCTTAGCAAAGATGTGGATGTGTTGCTCATAAAATCCACCGATCGTCCTACCTCTCTAATGGCAGTAACAATGTCTGCTTGATCCATGAGCCTGCCCGCTGTATCTAAGGCAGAGCCGGCTAATCTTTCGGTTGTTTTTTTTTATTGCCAGCAACACCCGTATGCCCCGGTACAAAGATGAAGGTAACCCCAAGCACAGTGGAGTTTTGCAATGACTAGATACACTGTCTGCGTACAGAGCCCGCCTCGACCCGACGGATCATGCTCATGGAATCACTCAGCACGTATACGTGAGAATAGCCCTGCAGGAAAGCTGATGTTACCGCCATTACCTACATTGTCATGCTGCAAGTAGTCATACAGAAGGCACCACTGGCCATGAATATCAGCAGCTACGAGCACGCACCAAAGCATACACCGCGATCCCCCTCACAACCTGGCGCTTAAAGGCAAAATTGGGTTTAGATAAAGGAAGAAGTCGGTAAAATAAGTGACCCATGACACGAGGAAGTGAGAGACAATTATCAGTGGTAGCAAGGCCGAACGGTAACAACTCTGTGGGAGACCTGGGTTAGAATCCACGGTAAAAGAAAACATGTTTTTTCTCTTTTCTATTAGTGACGGCACTAGACATGCAGCCAAGATTCCTTCGGCGCTCATGCGTCTCCGCAGATCACGATCCCTGGTTGCCTGGAACAGCTCTCTTGATGATATCCCTCCATGCCTTCGTTTCAGCCCATCCAGCATCATCTCTCTTGGTCTGCCTCTACCCCCTCTTTCCACTGATCTTTCCAGTTGTCATGATGTTTTCCAATGCCTCCCTTCTTATTACTTGGCCAAAGAACAGTGATTGTCTCTTTCTTATTGTTGTATATAGAGATCTACTTTCATTAGCTTCTTCAATCGTCTCAGAAACCACATCTCTGTTGCTTCCAAATCTTCCTAATGTGTTCACGGACATTCCAAGATTTGCTGCCATACAGCAAAACAGGTTTTATATAACATTTTAGCACTCTCTTTCTGGAGTCCACCACACATAACAACCGCAATTCTAGGCGTGAAAGCAGGCAAAGAAAATGCCGAAACAGTTTTAAGAAAATAATGATTGCTAGCTGTAGCCTAGCAAGATCAGATTGCACCCGGTGCGGACAGTAGCCTAGCATGTGAGATGGGATCCGTAGCGGACAACAGCCTAGCAAGATCAGATTGCACCCGGTGCGGACAGTAGCCTAGCATGTGAGATGGGATCCGTAGCGGACAACAGCCTAGCAAGATCAGATTGCACCGGGTGCGGACAGTAGCCTAGCATGTGAGATGGGATCCGTAGCGGACAACAGCCTAGCAAGATCAGATTGCACCCGGTGCGGACAGTAGCCTAGCATGTGAGATGGGATCCGTAGCGGACAACAGCCTAGCAAGATCAGATTGCACCGGGTGCGGACAGTAGCCTAGCATGTGAGATGGGATCCGTAGCGGACAACAGCCTAGCAAGATCAGATTGCACCCGGTGCGGACAGTAGCCTAGCATGTGAGATGGGATCCGTAGCGGACAACAGCCTAGCAAGATCAGATTGCACCCGGTGCGGACAGTAGCCTAGCATGTGAGATGGGATCCGTACCGGACAACAGCCTAGCAAGATCAGATTGCACCCGGTGCGGACAGTAGCCTAGCATGTGAGATGGGATCCGTAGCGGACAACAGCCTAGCAAGATCAGATTGCACCCGGTGCGGACAGTAGCCTAGCATGGTGAGATGGGACCCGTAGCGGACAGTAGCCTTGCAAGGTCAGATGGTACCCGGTGCAGACAAAAGCCTAACAAGGTCAGACAATGCCCAGTGCAGAAATTTCCTGTCACACTACCTCCCTTCCCAACTCCGGCAGATTTTTATTTTATAAACACATTTGTGCCATTTCATCACCCAGTCTGTGGCGACACTCGGGGTGGCCTGGAACCCCCTTTCTACCCAACTGGTTGCGGGAACGAACAAACGAAGTGTTGTGTTTCTCCTAAAGGGTCACAAGTTGGGCACGCATGCCCGTCTTACATTCGGACATTTCTTGCACTCACTTTCATACAGCAACTGTATTTTATATATCAAGCAAATTACGTTCATATAAAGTTAAAATTTACAGATGGCGAACAATTTTGTCAGAATACAAAAGCATGGACGGCAAATGCATATCTTCAAATATGCATGCAAAAATACACAACACAGACATACGGACACCAGCACACATATACAAATACACTTACACACTCAGAGGCGAAAGCATTGATGACGCACACAATCCAGAGACAACACACACACGGGCACAACACATAATTACAGACACGGTATGTACACACAGACAAAACACGTACACATAGACACAACGTACACACAGGAACAACACATAATTACAGACACAATATGTACACACAGACAAAATACGTACACATAGACACAACACACACACAGGAACAACACATAATTACTGACACAATATGTACACACAGACAAAACACGTACACATAGACACAACATACACACAGAAACAACACATAATTACAGACACAATATGTACACACAGACAAAATACGTACACATAGACACAACACACACACAGGAACAACACATAATTACTGACACAATATGTACACACAGACAAAACACGTACACATAGACACAACGTACACACAGGAACAACACATAATTACAGACACAATATGTACACACAGGCAAAACACGTACACATAGACACAACATACACACAGGAACAACACATAATTACAGACACAATATGTACACACAGACAAAACACGTACACATAGACACTACATACACACAGACACAATCTATAGACCAGCGGTTCTCTTTGGATTTTCGATGTTCTTTTTTGGGGGTCGAAAGATCATTTCACAGGGGTCGCCTAAGACCATAGGAAAACACGTATTCATTAAAGTTATGAAGAAAAATAATTGTTTCGGGTTCGCCACAACATGAGGGAACTTTATTAACACAGACACAGCACTCATAAAAATAACACTTACGGAAGAACACACATAAAAATAACACGGATACAGCACAGATAAAAATAACACTTATAGGAATAATGCCACACACACAGACACACACGCACACACACTCACACACACTGCCTCTCACTCTCGCACAACACATACACACAGAGATAAACACATACACACAGATACAAAACTCATGGACACAATACAGACAGACCAAACACGCATAGAACCAACGCACCCATACATACACAATAAAGACACGACAGACACAACAAATACACACAGACACAACACTAGCCTTGCCCTAGGAAGAGACAATACAAACTGAAAACGTTATGGTAGTACAGACCAGGCTCATAACCTCGGCTGGCAGCTGGTCTAGGAGGAAAGATCCGACATTAGGATAGATGGAGTACCACTCTTCTCATCTGGCAGCTTCTGCGTCATGCTTTGTTCCAAAGGTACTGGCGTTACCTTTCCTTTGGAATAAACAAGGTATGCTGAGGGAGGGATCACTGACACAGACACAACACTTATTGACACAACACACACACACACACAACACTCACAGACACAACATAAAGAGACATACACGCACCTACAGACGCAAACTTTCACACACTCCACATACACATGGAAGCAGAGGCAGGGGACGACCAAAAGGATAGCAAAAATAAATTATTAGAAACACCCTGGGCGAGGCGGGAAAGTTTGGCAGGGAACCGCGTTCTACGATAAGAGCGTCGGCTAGTCGGTAGACGACTTCGTCGACAATAGGGACAGTATTTGGCCCTGTCTCATTTGTTCGCAATGACACTGTGGGAGTCCTTTTAAGGGCTCTTGGTGGCGTGCAATGCTAAGCAATTCTATGTGGCGCAATAACCTAGTCACAATTATAACCTAAAGCTCCCCTTTCAGGGATGCTGGATGCACGTGACGATTTTATTTTCCAGCAAAGCACCTGACCGCCCACACACCTACCTACCTACTTACCAACCTATCTACCTACCTGTCTACACACTTTGAGCATCTTTTTTCCAAGGATCTGCTGCATCAGTAGTTTTCAACTTTCCTAATGCCGCGACCTCTCCTCAGGTTGTGGTGACCCCCAAACATTAAAAAAAAAATGTTTTCGTTGCTTCTCCATAACTTCAATAAATATATGTTTTCCCATAGTCTGAGTCGACCCCTGTGAAACGATCATTCGACCTGGGCGTCGTGACCCACAGGTTGAGAACCGCTGGGATAGCACTAAATTATGATAATGAAGAACAAATAAAGGTTGATGTATTCATATTGCAGAAGGTCCTTACCCCAATAGGACGGCAGGCTACACAAGCGGCTCGGGTGCCCTCATGGTAGCATCTTTGGGAGTTTAACGGTGTATCTAGGATCTTCTGTGTGGGTCTTCTGACCAGACCGATTTTTTAAAGCTCAGGACTTTTAGGTACAAACCCGGAGAGGGCAAAATGATCGATCGATAGCACAGAAGTCAGCGGTCATACATATTGTACGTCCATCACGAGTGATGAAGACCACTTTTATTCAAAGTAGTAGTGATCAATGATTATGAGTAGGAAGGTGGCTGATTAGTCTAATATGAGCCTGGGAGGTTCTTGATGACAACAGATGGAAGCCGCAGTAGGTGTGGGATTTCATTACTCGCCCATCGCCACAGGACTTGAAAACGATTGATGATGATGATGATAGGTGGATGAAAGTGACTTGCGTAAGGACTTGGCTTTAAGTGAGAAAGAGTTGCGCAATTCGTCGACCCAACTCTCTCGCCTGTGTCCATCTTGATCCAATGGCAGGACAATGTCAAGACGATTGGGAAAAGGGCCTAGGTGCAGTGGATGACCAAGGCGTCTTAAGTGCCCTGCCTTGTTCGAAGCTCTCCACAGAGCCTGCTGGTAGTCGCCTTCTTGTCCGTTCAACCAATAAGAGGTTTCATCCGCACAATCCGCCGGACAAAAACACTCCTCGGCTCACAAATACACAGGATAGAACGGAAGAGAAGAATAAATTGTCAGCTCTCTGTGACGAGTCGGACTTTTTTTTTCAAAAATAACCTTGGCTCCCAGGTTGACCCAGCATTAAGTGGGTACTGGGTGCAGTTCCGGGAAGTATAATGGCGTCCGGCGTGAAGCTGACCACATCACCCACTTTGTGCCGATTGGTCAATAAAATTTAGGACTAGCCCTATGTGCCCTATGTGCCTAAAGGCGTGAGAAAGGGTCCTTTACTTTACTAGCTCTCTGTGACGTATACGGTCATAGAATGGAAATGATGGTGATGAATGTATTGATAATCCTAATAATGTTAGTTTTGAAATCAACAAATTTAAAGATTACATGGGCATTTCATTACATCTCATATTTTAGTGTCATTCCCAGTTATAAATCGTTTGATCCTGAGTGTAAAACGACTTTAGCCAGTTGTAGCTATTTGTATGGGCGGTTTAGCTCAAAAAACGTGTCCCCTGTGGAATGTGATCATCGGGTGTGGAGTTTGGTCAAATGCTAACTGTCCCGTGAAAAGCAGCCTAGGTCTGAGTGTTTCACGTCGAACTTCTACTTGGGATCATTTTATTTGTGGTTGTCACGCACAAGTCGGCGGACGTACAATCTGTTCGTATTTCCATTTTTAACGGTTGTAAATTTTCTGGCTGTTAAGAATCTGCACTGAAATTCCGTGCGATTTTCAGATTTGACAATAGCGTTGTAGTTGTACGCAAGCTTTTTAATTATTATATATGGATTTTCCATTGTGATACCTGCTTCTCACATCGGTGACACATCTCTTTGTGAGTAAACTTGCAATCTTCGGGAGCCTCCGTGGCGAAGTGGTAAAGTCGTTTGCCTTGCGCTGTGAAGGTCGTGGTTTTTTTTTTCAGTTCGTCATTGAATTTTTAAGAAGATCCCTGTTTTGTCTAAGACATCGTGTGTTAAAAAAAAATGCTTGTAAACCGGCGACTAAAATATATATGCACGCACAGTAAAATCTGGTTAATGCGAAATCGCTTAAGACGAACACACGGTTAACATAAACACTGTTGTGACCCTGCAAGTGGTGGGATCTTATCACAGACATGTCGTTCAGTTCGCCATTAGATTTTTACGGAGATTCCCGTTTTGTTCGACTCTCTCAGCAATTGCTAGCGGTTATGTGAATAAACAAATGTTCAGTGTTGAATTAAAAATCATCATAGCACTCGGGACACACATAAGCGTCCCGTCACCATCTTCAGCAGCAAGCGAAGACTTCAAATTCCGATGGTACAGTAACTGCCTGATTCTACTTCCGTCTCTCCTTTCCCTTGAGTGTTGAGCGTCTGTTTGCTTCGTAAAGAGTACTGTTCGGAATCTCTATTTCTGCGTTCCATCGTCTGCATGGTCGACCCCTGGGCCTGTTGCTGTTGTTTATATCTGAATAACATTGCTCTCTGTGGTGCCCTGTCTGATACCAATCTTGTTACATGGCCAAACCATTGGATTTATTATCTACCTATAAAGTTCAGTATTGGTTCTTTGGCGACTGTCCTCCTTATATCATCGTTGGTAAATCGATCTGTACTCATTACACGTAAAAATTTATTTTTTGTCGTGACTATTTTCCTTCTGTCTTTTGAAGACAGTGTCCATGTTTGACATTGATAGCAAAGCATTGGTAAAAGTATTGTGTTGGACAGTGTTCTCTTATTGGTCATATTCACGTCTTGCATTTCAAAATGTCTGCCGTTTGGCCTGAAACTTGATTAGCTTTGTTGCATCTTGCTGGATTTCTTTATTCATTCCTCTGTCTTCTAAAAAAGAAAAAAAAAATGGTCCCCAGATAAGTAAAATTCTTCTTTTGCTTTTACTGTTGTTCATAAGTTTGATTTTGTTGGTTCTTCCGTTTCTGAGGAAAGTCATCACTTCTGTTTTGTCTTGGTTGATCTTCATGCCATAGTTGTCGCATTCTGAGTGGAGTCAGTTATGTTCTTGTAGTTGTGCTGCCGGGTGGTAATCGCAGGTTGTGCGGTACTAGTGGATGAAACGTCATTCACTCACATATGAATGTGTTAATTCGTCAATGGAGACGGCGTTCTTTGGCCTAATTTTTCATTTCTGGACACACTCTACCATCAACTTTCGATTAAAATTGATAGTCATTTAGAAGGAGAAAGATAGAAACAATTGAAGAGAGGCAGGTAGAGCAAGGGAGAGTAGAGGAAACGGTGAGAGAAATTGGGATACACAATCAAACGACAGTGATATAGGGAAGGAGAGATATTTATAGTGGATGAACACTTTCACATAGCCTTCTATGTTTGTAATAGACTGTCACATGAAGGGGAAAGCATTTTTTTAAAAACGGATGCGGGGGATGAGAAAGGAGAGGAAAGAGGAACAAAAAAAAAAAAAAAAAAATAAGAAAAACCTCGGGAGGTGAGAGGTTCAAATTTACAACACGTTGTGCAATCAAGGATCAGACGTCGAAGGTTGTGCATGCAAACGAAACTATATACCGCTCTAACGTGTGTACGATTTTAACAGGCTATTATCGTATTGTAGCTATCAAAGATTGCACAAGTTCAGGAAACCAACAGCTGACTAATCCAACCGCGGGTTGTATGAAATGCCCGTTTGTAGGAACAATGTTTTGTAGCTGTCAATCCTTCGAACCGGCATAAAGTAGGGTCAAGTCCTTTAAACTGTGACAGAATACTAACGTTCTATTTATGTATATTATGTGGTAATTTCACATGTGTGTAGTTGTGTGAGATCGGGGTATATATTCTAGTGTGTTTTTAACGACGGGTTTTAGACTGCTGTTAGTTTTAAGCGTTCCATAAATATAGAAATTCATTAGCGAAGAAGAAAGTCTGGAATTTAATAATTTCTGGTAAGTTGCAAGTGTTTTTGTTTTCTGTCCTTCTTTTCAGACTTTTCCTACTCGTCATTCTTTTCATTTTTCTGTTTTCCACGTTTCGTCGTCCCTCTGTTTCCTTTTTCCTTCCTCCTCTTTGTCCTTTTTCAATTTTTCCTTTTCTTTGCCTTCTGTCTGTTCGCATTCTCGCCCATCTTCCGTAACGTCCTTTTCATCATCATCATCTTGGCTTTTTTTTTTCATTCAAACTTGATTCGCTTCTATCCCCAATTTTGCTTTCTGCATGAACTGCAGTTTGCAGTTTGTTCTCCTCATGATTCTTATCCAGACAGTTACAACAGTACTGATCTGAAATTATAATTAAATATTGGTTCTAGATGTTGTTACAGATTTTAGTTAAGCTACTTTCGGTGTGTTTGTGTGTGTTTGTGTGTGTGTGTGTGTGTGTGTGTGTGTGTGTGTGTGTGTGTCTGTGTGTTTAAATGTCAATTGTTTTTAGGCATAAGATTATCACAATCGACATCTTTTTCTACTTTACGTCCTCTTTTACCGCTTCGGTTGTCGAGTGAGATATAAGGTCCTACTTCTTGCTCTTCTGGCTGATTTGACCATAGACACATCGTGGTGCTGTAGAGTTTCTCTGATGTTATCTTCTCATCATGTTCTTGGTCTACCTCTTGCTCTAAGCCCCTCTCCTATTTTGGTATGTGCCTTTTTTGGTATGGCATCAGAGGGCATTCTTTCCAGGTGGGCAGACCATTTGATTTGCTGTCTTTCTATGTAATTTAGAATCGATTCTGTGCCGACTTTATCTCGTTAGACCTCATTCCTGATTTAATCTCTTCTGGTCACAATCGGCATCACTACATGTTAAGCCTCCCCATGCGAGCTCAGTCCTCAAGTGCACCAGCCATCCTAAGGTATCTTTAAGGCAGAACTTTCTGAATTGTCGCTATACATTAGTGTCGGCTGCAGTGTGAAGGTGTGTCGCGTGAAAGTAACACTTTAAACAGTATAATCGCCATTTAACCCTTGGTTTTGCTAGTAGACTGAATTACCGTGTCGCTAAATTCGCTTGTCGAAAAAGCGTGTCACCAACCTGGCGATGGTACAGTACAAGCTAAATGTGATTAAGGCTGTATGGAAGCCCGTGAACAATGTGGAAGCACAGATCATTATGGTGGGAGCAGAGAACGATGCAGCGGTGACGAATTCATTTGCCTTAGACACTCTCCACTGTCTCCACTGAGAGGTAAGGCAAGATAAATATACAGACCCCAACTGGTACCATCAGAGATGTATGTGGTTGCGTGTCAGTTGCTTCAATAAAATAGGGTCCCGACTCGAAAAAAGGTTGGAACACAGCCTCTTTACAAAAAGAGAACCAAAGCTATTCTTTTGAACATCACCCCCCCCCCCCCCTTTTTTTTCACCCCCCCCCCCCCCCCCCCCCCATTATTTCAAATGTGAAACTTTTTTTTCAGGCATCCGAGGTCTTTCGGTCTTCATAAAATCCTGGATTTGTGGTTAATCTAGTTTTGGTCAAACCCGCTTATCAGAGCAACTCAACACGTGCAGCCTGGCAAGTTTGTCTTATTATGGTTAGTATTTCAGCAATAACAAATTTACGATTTGCTACATGACAGGTTGTGGTAACATTTACTACCGACCCGATGGTCTTGGGCTGAGATCCGCATGGGGCGGAGTCCGGAGTTTTAAAAAAATTGTATGGCTTCTACATCTAGTTAGTTTGAAATGGGTAACACAATATAATGGGGAACTAAATATGCTGTAGCTTACTTGCAGTCTGAAGGAGCCTAAAAATTATGATATAATCAATAATCTGGCATTTGGGAAATCATGGAAAACAGAATAAAGTTGTAACTTAGAGACTTTTATAGAATTATGGGAGCTGCGTGGTCTCGAGGCATGGTGTCCGCCTCAACTGCTAGAGGTTCCAGGTTCAATATAGTAATTCCCTCTCGTCTCTGGGTAGTGAGATCGGACGCCCGTGTGCATTACTGCGAACGTAAAAAATCTCTTGGCAGTTGGAAATCGAAAAGAGTATTCTAACGGCGCTGCCCGGGCAAAATTTGGAGTTTAAAATCTACCCAAAGTATTTCAGAAATCTCGCCGGTGCTACAGAGCCTGTGCACTGTGCTGAGCTTCTTCGGACTCAGACTTGAGTTAGAAGAAGAGAGGAGCACTTATGGTTTACTACCCGTGTGCCATGATGTCGATCCGTTGTTCAACCTTCAAACCTTCTTAAAATAATTTGTGATTTTGCAAGCACAGTCATTTATTTAATAAAAGTTAAATGACAAAATATTTCCATTATCTCTATATTTAAAAGGCATATATATATATATATATATATATATATATATATATATATATATATATATATATATATATATATATATATATAGTACACTTTTCTGAGATCCTTCTTCTTCAAGTCCATGTTGTGTGGAGTTGGTAGTCATGTCTATTCACAGCCTTCTGTCTCGTGTACTTTCAGTCAACTCTGACACAAATGATTCTCCATGGCATGATGTCAAACTGTCCAACATCTTTTCTCTCGATCTCCCTCTGCCTCTCCTCCCCCACCAAATTTCATGCTGTCATGATGTACTATAGTTTTCTCCTTCTCATCAAATGACCAAAGAATGCAGACTCTCTGATATGGTCAATAAGTTCTCTTCGTGAGTCAGTTTCTTTCGATATCTTTTTTACTCTTTTTCTGTCCAGGGTATTTTCATCATTTGTCAGTAAAACCACATCTCCGAAAATTTCAAATACTTTTTCACTAATCTACTAATTGTCTATGATTCACTTCTGTATTTCATATTTTTTTTAGATTACCTAGTGTAATTTAAAGTGATAGTGGCCTCAGAACTTTATATACTGCCAGGGAGGTACTGGTATGACGTTGACCACACCCACTTCGATTATTTTATAAAAGCGGATGTGGAACCATATACCGGATACGCCCATAGCATGAAAAAGTCCACCTCTTCTTCACAAACAGTGAGAACTGTCACATCTCATATTCGTTTGGTTATATACATTTCTGTAACATGGTGCTATTTCAATGGTTTGAGACGAATTCTTTGTCCGTAAGGGTTCTGGGTAGTCCGGGAGCTTTTTTGGATTCCCATTTCATGTATAACTCACCGGATACCGCTTGTATACGGCGGTGGACACACCACGGTCAACAGTCTTGGCTGTCTGGCGAAACTACACGAGTGAAGTGGGCGTAGTAGCCTACTACAAGTGAATGTCCATACCTAGTACACAAAAACGGAATAATTTAAAGATTAAATATTTGAAAAGCGAAGCAGCTAAGTGTATGACACACACGAGGCGTGTTCAGTAGTGAACACAGCTGGCCATCGTGGAAGAGACTGGGACCTCGTCATTTAGCACCCTTAAGTTAGCAATGAAACCACAACTAAAGAATAGTGGAGGGAAAAATCGAGGGTAAGAGATAGACATCGTTACAAGTTGGAGGACAACATAAAGAGATGGAAGAATAGCAGTCTGAAAGTATAACCAAGGCAAGAGACAGAGCGTGTCGGAGGTCAGTTGCCTTCAATGTAGAGACGGCACCTGATTGATGATGGGTTCAGGGGCCCCAGGTAAGAGGTGAGAGACTCACTACCCATTAACCCCCCGCCCCCTCCCTTTTTTAAAATTATTTTCCATATTTTTACCCCCTTACAGCATGTCGGAGTGCATCTGCCTGAGATTTGAGGAACCAACAGTACGAAGAAAAGATGAAGAAGAAAAAGATGAAGAAGAAAAAGACGAAGAAGACGAAGAGGAAGAAGGCGACGAAGATGGAGATAATGAAGATGAAGAAGAAAAAGACCAATAAGACGCGATGACAACGAAGCAGGCAACGACGACGACGAAAAGACGACGAAGAAGAAGACTAAGTAGAAGAAGAAGAAGAAGAAGAAGAAGAAGAAGAAGAAGAAGAAGAAGAAGAAGAAGAAGAAGAAGAAGAAGAAGAAGAAGAAGAAGAAGAAAAAGAAGAAGAAAAGGAAGAAGAAGCAAAAGAAGAAGAAGCAAAAGAAGAAGTTAAAAAGGTGAGCAGGATTATGATGAGGAAAAGTATTCTCTATATTCCATAGTTGTGCATTAAGGCTGTAAGGCAAGTCTGTCTAATGATGTCTCTTCAGGTCGAGCTTATCAACACACTTGTCCTGTCGTCAATATTTGGTAGTTTGTTTATCCTAACCATTTCATATCACCATCATTGTCCCGCTGTTTGTTTATCCTAACCATTTCATATCACCATCATTGTCCAGCTGTTTGTTTATCCTAACCATTTCATATCACCATCATTGTCCCGCTGTCCGTTTATCCTAACCATTTCATATCACCATCATTGTCCTGCTGTTTGTTTATTTTACCATTTCATATCACCATTATTGTCCCGCTGTTCGTTTATCCTAACCATTTCATATCACCATCATTGTCCAGCTGTTTGTTTATCCTAACCATTTCATATCACCATCATTGTCCTGCTGTTTGTTTATTTTACCATTTCATATCACCATTATTGTCCCGCTGGGCCATTATATTATCCAGGGCTTATTTCTCCATTCCTCTAATCAAGTCAGTATCATGGATGGAATCCAATCCAGATTTATTCATTATCGTTCTTTGGGGGTGGGGGGGGGGGTGATGGTGCGGGGGGGGGGGGGTGTAGCGGTGCTTACCCTTTTTATCAATTTATTTCCCATTTATTTATGTTTAGTGATTCTCTGATCGATTTTCTTAGGATGTGTCCAATTTAGCGCATTCTGTGTGTATGACAATATTTCAAATATTCTAAAACATGGTTTTGTCATGTTCCAGCAGTCGGGCACTATGATAACACAGTTAGCTTGCTAAATAGGTTCTGCAATGGGAAACAGATTGAGGAAAGGATGACGTCAAGAGAAACGCTCAAACTAGCCTTGTTGGGACAGACCACAAATATTGGGCTGGAGTGAATTCAGGATATTGAAAGAGTTGCACAGAATTTTGAATTAAAATGTTATGGAAAAATTCTTAGAATACCATGGATCAAGAAAAGGAAAAAAAAAAAAAAAACATGTTCTAAACGAGTTCAATATCAAGAAGAACTGGCTCATAAACAGCGTCCTGTCCCGAAAGTTGAATTATTTTGACCACACCCAACGTCATAGTGCTTGGAAAAGACTGATGAAAGGTGCAGTATGTGGAGGGCGAGGCAGGGGTCGACCACCGAGAATATGGATAAGGACATTAAAGAAGCATTGACACTGAAAACACATGGAGCTGGAGAGCTGGCTAGGCAAAGGGATACTTTCAGGCGAGCCGTAAAGAGAGCAACGTACTGTAAAGGACTTGCTCATTGATGATAATGATGATGGACCACTGCTAGCCGTGTGTGACGTATAAGGACACGACAGCAGGTCCTTCACGGAATGTCGCTCTCATCATGGTCTGCTGTTAAGAAGAGCCCAGTCTCTCGCCAGCTCTCTCGCCCCGCCTCATGCACTTTCATATCTATGCGTCACTTATATCCTGTGCCCATCTTCGTGTTAACCGGCCCTTACGCCCACCCCTCCCCCCCCCCCAATCCTGGTACAATGGCTTGATATGGCCAAAATCTTACAGCTTCCGAGACAAGTTGTTTGTTTATTAGGTAATCTTCCTGGATGTTCAGATCCTTTAGAATGTCAGTATTTCTTTTTCTCCATGATATTCTGAGTCTTTTTTTTTTTAAAATAGTACAGTAGAACCTCGCTTAACGAGCACCTCGCATAACGAGTAATTCGCATAACGAGCAAAAGAAATTGTAAAAAAAAAAAATGACTTGCTTAACGAGCGACGTTTCGCATAACGAGTGGCGAGGAGAGGGGAAGTCCCGCATTGTGCGCATGTTACATCAGTCTGTGTTTAGCACTCGTTCCAGTAGCATCGTAGTGTCGCTTGTGATCACACATTTTCTCAAACTTGTGTTATATTGTGATATATGTACATGAATCCTCCAGGCCTACGAGATGACCTCCCGAAGAATTTAAGTTCATCACGATCCAGTTTCTGCCTCCCAACACCACTCCGTTACTCCAGCCCATGGACCAGCAAGTTATTTATAACTTTAAGAAGCTCTACACTAAAGCACTCTTCGAGCATTGTTTTCAGGTGACTGAAGGGACCAATCTCACTCTCAAAGATTTTTGGAAAAATCACTTCCACATTGTTGCCTGCCTCAAGATGATCGACAAGGTGGGGGAAGGGGTTACCCAAAAAAAACCTAACTTATGTTTGGAAGAAGCTTTGACCGGAGAGCGTTGTAGATTTGTGACTTTGAGGGGTTCAAGACAGCACCTGTGGAACCTGTAGTCAACGAGATTGTGTCTTTGGCCACTATTGTGGGATTGAAGGTGGATAACAGTGACATCGAAGAGCTTGTGAAAGAGCACAGCCAAGAGCTGACCACCCAAAAGCTTATGCATTGTGTTTCACAGCAAGAAGTCTTGGAGGAAAGTTTGTCAGAGGAGGAGTAGATAACAGAAAAGCAACAATCTGCTGGCGAAATATGAGAAATGCTAAAAGCATGGCAAACTGTTGCATCTTACATTGAGGTGCATCACCCTAATAAGGAAGTGGCTATGCGCCTTGCAAATGTATTTAATGATAATGCTGTGTCGCATTTTCGCCAAATTTTGAAGCGTGGGAAAATACAAATGTCTTTTGACATCTTTCTAGTAAAAAAAATAAAATAATTAGCTATTATAATAATTATTTTGACTTTTTTTTTCTTCTGCAAATCGAATTGGCATTCCAGGTGAGTTCGTTCCGCGTTTGAAGAAAAGATGAAGATGATCCACTCTCCTTAACAATATGAATATAATTTTCCTTAAATAAACCTTATACATAGAATTTTGTGAGTATTTTTTTCGACATGGAACGCATTATTGTATTTTACAATAATTTATTTGAGAAAAATTGTTTCGCATAACGAGCGTTTCGCTTAACGAATATGATTCTGGAACGAATTATGCTCGTTAAGCAAAGTTCCACTGTATTTCAACTCAAACGCCCCTATTTTCTTTCTTAAGGACTGTGAGATGATAGTCTACAACTTACATTTGAATGTTGCTGCAAGGAAGAGCAGGATTTCAGTTTTGATAATTATGTCCACTATACACCACACTCTACGAGGTGGGCGGCGGAAGTCCAATATACTCGACTGTGGGGTGCTATGAAATATATATAACTACACACACACACACACACACACACACACACATATATATATGTATGTATATATAAATGTTCCCGACCCTCTCCCGTCACAGGCTAGCAACGAAATCTGTGATATAAACAATGATACACAAAATGGTGACATGGAGGGATTTCAGCTCACGACCACTCTCTTTTGTTTCTGGGCAGCTGTTCCGTGCTTGTGTTTTGTGGCATGCGTGATCTACTTCTTACTGTGCAGAACTACCAGTTCTGCCATAAAGGTTTGTTTACTTGTATGTTACTGCGTTCCTCCTCAGAGGGGGGTTGGCACTTTGTGTTGTAGTTTACAGCTACGCTGCGATATTTGCTTCTTTCGATCCAACAAATCCTCATTAGACAAAACCCCAATTGGTCACCTTTTTACAATATTCGTTGGGGGAAAAAAAGGGGGGGGGGGTGTATTAGGCATTTAATTAATATAACGTGTTTGTTACTATTAGTTTTTAAAAAAAAATTACCAGGTTTCCGGAAACTACTATCTGAACTAGGCAACCGGTCTATGATAACTATGCACTGGATACCATCCTACTGTGGAGTTCCAGAAAATGAAGAAGCTGATAAACTAGCCAAGGAAGGTGCAACTCAAGAACAGCTTGACGTACTAACAGAAAAGAAGAAATATTAAATCAACCAGAAAGCCACCAGAACTGGCACAAGATGATTACCATATTATGGACAGACCAGAGCAAAGTTATTATTCTTCGCCTCAGAAGAGGACACAATCGACTTCGCAGCCACATGTACACACAATTTAAGATTGTGGTGAATCAGTCGTGTGCACGTGTGGACTTATAAGACAACAGATCACATCTTCAAAGACTGTCCCAAATACAACATATCAAGGCAAAACTTCTGAGCAAGAAAGACCCTAGTTGAAGCCAAACTTTCCGGTCTGATAAGTGAATTACAAGGTTTTAGGTTTGAGGTTTCGAACAACGGATCATCTTCATGGCAAACGCGTAGTAACCCATAAGTGCTCCGTTCTACTTCTAACTCAAGTCTGAGTCCACCGAAGAAGTTCAGCACAGTGCACAGGCTCTGTAGCACCAGCGAGGGTCCTGAAATACTTTGGGTAGATTTTCAACTCCAAATTTTGCCCGGACAGCGCCGTTAGGCAACTCTTTTCGATTTCCAACTGTCAAGGGATTTTTTTTTTACGTGCGCAGCAATGCACACGTGCGTCTGATCTCACTACCCAGAGACGAGGGGAACTTACTAAAAGTCCAAGTCCACGTGAAAAAATACCAGCCTTGACCAGGGATTGAACCCGGAACTTCTAGCACTCGAGGAGGACGCCATGCTTCGAGACCACGCAGCACCCAAGTGAATTACAAAAGACAGTGAAGTTCTTACTAGAGACAGCATTGCAGATTTAGATAATTTATTTCAAGCTAACAAAAGAGGGAGAACTATTAGTAACGTATAGGATCCTTTTCCATTCCTTCGGCTTTACTGGGCAGATAGTGCAAGACTTACATTGTAAAGACCGATGGGCACTCGCTGGGTGTAGTAAACATACACTGTTAGTCATTTGCCCACACAAAATCGCTGTCATGAGTCAGTAATGAAACAATTATTAGTCCAGTTACACCGGCACTTACACGGTGTCTGTGGGCAGTAGAGTAGCAACCTGGGGGGGGGGGGCATTAGGCGTCTTGACCCCCCCCCCCCACCCCCCACCCCGCTACAAAAAATGATGAAGAGTCTGACGTCTCTGGTCTTCCCTCCCTCCTCCTCTCCTCCCTGCCTTGTTTCCAAAACACCGGATTATCTGGTTACTTGATCGAATTCTTCTTCTGTTCTCTACCACTGGAATGCCTCGCTACGTCAGGAAAGGAAGAGATCTCTAGAACGGGCCTTTCTGTTTGCTTCGTGTATAATACTTTTCAGTGTCTCTGATATTTCTGCGGTCTATGTTCTGCGCGGTCGACCTCTCGGTCTGTTACCGTTGTCTCTGAATAACATTGCTGCCTGTCTGCTTTGCTGAATTATTCAATTATCTGAATTATCTTCTTCTACGCATTCGCTGGTGGACAATTCTGGTTGTTCATCCTCTTCTCTAATTTTAATATTGCTCCAGAAACTTAGTTTTACCTTATAATAAGATTAGATTTTTTTGTATGCAGACTGTTGGTTCCTCGCCTCTCAGGCAGATATAATCTGAATAAAAAATTCCTGATTAATAGACTCTTACGGCATGCTTTCTAGGAGGCAGTGGGTCTGTTCTTCTTTTTCCCCATAAGGGGGTCACAGAATATTGATTGATTGATTGGTTGATTTAAACAGATGGTTCAGAGGCAAAAGAAGTGCTTGGGGTTTCTTGGCAACAGTTAATGGTCTACGTTTGGTGCAGGAGGGACTTGCGTATGATACCACACCATCCAGGAGGTGGAGGGGAGGCAGTCACTGCAGCTTTCTGGTGGTTAGAGAATACGACACACACACACGCACGCAGACATGCACACACACATCGTGATTTTAACAGACTCGGAAAGCATGCTGAGGAAGGCCAGGATAGGCATGCTTTGTGCAGAGTGGCGTGCTTCGCTGCGGAGGTCACGGGTGAGGAGTATTGTCTAGATCTTTTCTCTGGGGCATGCCGGAATGACGGGAAATGAACACGCTGACTGGCTCTGCACAACTTGGTGGAATATTGAAGCATGATAAGGCAGACGTGGTTAGGGCCGTGTGGGAAAGCGTGTACAACTCTGTACAGCTGGTGAGATTGCTGCAGTAGGAAGTGATGAGAGGTTCTGGCCGACGCTCGACGCTCAGAGGAAAGGAAAGACGGACATTTCATCAGAATGCTACTGGCATCATAGGTTTTGGAACTCTGCACTGGCTGATGAATATGGAGATGAAGCGCTTATGGGAATGCCCCAAGTAGTAACAGAGATCTTTGCGCTCATCATGTGTAAACTCCGGAGGATAGTTTTGGTTGTTCGTCCACTTCTGGAGGTTGGTCGTGTTCCAGAACTTGATATTTGGGTGTCCACCCATTTTACAGGTATGGCTTATATGTATTCGGATTGTTGGTTCGTCACCACTCAGGCAGATGCACTCCAACTTCGAAAAAAATACACACCTTGTTACGACATGCTTGGTTGGCGGGGGAGGGGGGGGGGTTGTTGCCTATTCCCTCCCCCCCCCCCCACCTCAATGGGTTCCGAGCACACGGGGAACAGAAAGAGATGAAATTAATCAAAACAGTTTTAAAAAACACACATACAGTGTCTTCACGCGCATTGGACATATAAGGCTAGACATATATTTTATAGACCAAATGGCAGTCGGTGGGTGATGTGGCTAACATCACGCCGGTGATGAGAATAATTAGTACAAAAATAATGGGTTTAAAAAAAAAAGTAAACCCCCCTCCCCCAATCCAAGGAAAGGAACAAGACAAAAAAAAAATTAAAATATAAAATAGGGAATTAGCCCGTGTGAAGAATATGATCTTGTATAAACAAACACAACACAACATGAGAGTATTCAAGTATTGAGTTATGCCGCTGTGTGAGGGCCGCTCAGCTCACACCAACCAGTGAAACACGGGGGATTTACGGTTGAGAAAACTCGTCCTCTCTGGGCGTTTATAATGTTGTTGCTAAGGATTTACGATTTTCAGCGTCCAGGCGGGCACTCAGCCATAGTTTGTAGGAGCATATCAAGTAAGGGTATTGTTAATATACATCTTTCTTCGAAGGTTTACTTTTGTTAAATTAATACATACGTAATCACCAGTTTTGTTCCCTTCTGCACATTGCTGCTTTAGAAAAAGAGCAGTAATTAAACACCCACAAATCAAATATGGTTGAAACACTATAAAAACAAGTTGTAAACACCACTGAACTGTTATCAGGTGTTTATATGTGGTGGTTATGATAACATTAAACAATCATAATATAAACATGATTTAATCATAATCCTTGATATAAAAATAATATCGGCAAAATGTAAATGTGATAAAATCATGATATAAAACATGTTAATAACAATATATTTACAGTATAAACAATAAACAAGATAGTCACAATATAAGCATGACTTAATCATGAAATAATCATGATATAAACATGTCATAGTCAGAATATAAATGATGTAGTCACAATTCAATATGAATAAGATGAAGTAACAATATAAATATGATATAATCATATATAAACATAATATACTCATAATATAATGATATAAACTATAGATATGATATAGTCACAATGTAAATAGTCTGTAAGCATGATATAAACCTGATAGTCACAGTGTAAACATAGTATAAACATATTAACATGATTTAATCATAATATAAATATGATATAATCAAGGTATTAACACAACACAATCACATATAAACATGATATAATCACAGTGTTAACATGATATAAACATGATGTAATCATATACATTAATATAATCACAATTTAATTATATAATCACATTTAAACATGGTATAATCATAGTAGAAACATGATAAATTTACAATACAAAGAAGAAATAATCGTGATATGAACATGAAATAATTATGAAATAAACATTAAGTAAACATGATGTAAATGTTGTAGTCACAATATAAATGATAAAATTGCAATATAAATAATAAAATCACAATATAAAGATGTAGTAACAATATAAATATGATACAATCATAAATAAACATGATATAATCAGAATATAATAATGTGATAAACTATAAACACGGTTAGTCACTATGTAAATAGAATATAATAATTACATAAACCTGATACAGTCACAATGTAAACACACATAATCATGATATAAACATGATATAATCATACTACATATTATGGATGTAATGAATGATGTATATAACCACACCCCCCTCCCCCTCCAAACACCTAGATTTTGCAGACTGCAGCTGTTTGTATGTTTGGAAAAAGCAGAAGGAAGAACTGGTCTGCCTGCCTGAGTCTTGGTGTGATGTTGGTCTGTTGTGGTTCTCTTCTGAACAGCAGCCATCTTGAGGTAGGTTTGAGTAAATAGCTTAGAAATTAAAAAGGTGTCATACAGCCCTTCAAGTATCATACAGTCTACAAGTATCATATAGCCTACATGTATCATACAGCCTACACATATCATACAGCCTACATGTATCATACAGCCTACAAGTATCATACAGCCTACACATATCATACAGCCTACAAGTATCATACAGCCTACACATATCATACAGCCTACACATATCATACAGCCTACACATATCATACATCCTACACATATCATACAGCCCACAAGTATCATACAGCCTACACATATCATACAGCCTACACATATCATACAGCCCAAATGTATCATAAGCCTACAAGTATCATAAGCCTACAAGTATCATACAGCCTACAAGTATCATACAGCCTACAAGTATCATACAGCCTACAAGTATCATACAGCCTACAAGTATCATAAGCCTACAAGATACAGCCTACACGGATCATACAGCCTACATGAATCATACAGCCTACATGAATCATACAGCCTACACGTATCATACAGCCTACACGTATCATACAGCCTACACGTATCATACAGCCGACACATATCATACAGTGAAACTTGGGCTCTAACAGCTAAACTCAATAAGAAGGTATGTATTGGAAATGAGATCTTTCAGAGAAAATTGTAACATATCACACAGAGACCACGTCACAATCAAGGTCCACTGTATAATTGCCCAGCATATTGCCAACTATTGACTTTTAACTCCCAGAGGGTTTGGCATCACAGGGTCAAGGGGTAGTCAAGAGAGACATACAATCGGCGCATTATGCGTTCATTGGGCTTCTAGGCAGTAACCTATGAACGTTTGATGCATTTCTTGGGACTCGGAGCTAATACAGTCATCATCATGTAGCAGGTCCTTTGCAAAATGTCGCTCTTATCACAGTCTGCCTGAAAGAAACTCGGTCTCTCATGTACTTTCATACTCAAGGAGTCACTTATATCCTGTGCCCATCTTTGTGTTGGTCGACCCCTGCCCCTCCTTCCTGGTACCATGCCTTGTGCTATTTATTCAAATCTGTTATGGCACTTGATATGACCGAAATATTTCAGCTTCTGAGACAGGTTGCTGTTTATTAGCCAATCTTCCTTGATGTTCAGATCTTTCAAGATGTCAGTATTTCCCATCTTCTTTTTTTTCAAGATATTCTGAGAATCTTTCTAAAGCATTTAAGCTCAAAAGCCCCTATTCTCATTCTTAACTCTTCGAGTCCCAAGGAACACATCAAACGTTCGTAGTTTCCTACCTAGAAGCCCAATTAACGCATGAAGCGCCGATTTTACATACCTCTTTACTAACTCTTGGGCCTGCTATGCTAAAGCCTCTGGGACTCAGAGTTAAGGTCTTTAAGTACAGTTAATAAACAGAAAATGCAAAGGTATTGATATGTAGTATCTCACTACCTCTGATTAGAGGGCTTATTAGAGGGGAAGAGAAGAAGAGGCAGACCAAGAAGACCCCAATACAAAATTTGACTGACTGGACTGGCCTTAAACATGCAACCATGAAGTCCCTCATTGTCAAAGGTGGAGGGAGCTGGTCAGAGAGTCAACAACAACAACTGGTAACCCAATGATACGTGGTGTTAGGGGATGATGAAAATGTGCAGTGTTAGGCTTCACAGTCATCAGGGCCCCAGTATGACCTTGTAATTGTAGGATTCTCAACCTCGAGGGGGTCAATCCTGTGGACTGCAATCCTAGAGGAAACACACTACAACTTGAGAAGGTTGTGGTCACTGGAAAGATCAGCAGTAGAAGAGTCAGAACATGAGAAATGATGCTAAGATTGTCTAAGATGGTGGCATAGGAAAATATCAATAGAATGAATTTAGAATATAAATGACCAAAATCTGTGGAGAGACCGTTAATCCTTCACCAGCTGGCATACTATATGATGATGATGAAAACATTTATCCACCTATATGTATAGGCATCATGTTAACACTCATTATTTGTAGAATTCACAATTCATACTAACTGTGATACTATATAACAGTGACGTCCCTCATGATCTCAACACTGAGAACTGTCCCAAATAGCTTAGTTAATTTCTCTATATTAAATCTGTGTCCTTAAAAAAGAAAAAAGTTGATAGAGGGTAATTTATGGAAAATAATGTAGAGGTAGACCTCCCTGCGGTTGGATACAGGACATTGAAGAAGCATTGGCTACGAAGGTACACGTGGTTGGAGAACAGGCTAGAGAAATACTTTCTGGTGTCCTGTGACGAGATTGATGTTCTGATGCCTGTTGGCCTAGCTGAGGTTTCAACTTCACTGCAGTCTGGTCAACCCTACACTTGCTCTGCTCCTGTGCCAGTGAAAATACAGATGAAATGTCTCTCACTATCACATTTGAAAAAAAAACTGGTGAAGAAGCAGTTAATCCCGGAATAATGCAGAAATATGCATAAGTTTGATGATGAAGTGATCCTATATTTCAGACATACAAGCTGAATCTCATTTGGCTCATGGTGCCCCTCAGCATCCTGTCCTTGGTTCTAGGCTCCATATGTCTGCCCATATTCAGAGATGTAAAAGTCAAATTTGTTACATATGTGAATGGTGCCATTCCACAAAAGAAGGTAAATAATGATTTCTCCTAGAATGTGCATTGTATTTGTGTATGATTATAATTCAACAGTGGTAACAGAGATAGTGTCTGTTGTCTGGCTAAATGGAAAGTTTTGTATGGATATAATTCAACAGTGGTAACAGAGATAGTGTCTGTTGTCTGGCTAAATGGAAAGTTTTGTATGGATATAATTCAACAGTGATAACAGAGATAGTATCTGTTGTCTGGCTAAATGGAAAGTTTTGTATGGATATAATTCAACAGTGGTAACAGAGATAGTGTCTGTTGTCTGGCTAAATGGAAAGATATCATATTTTGGAATAGTTGGTTAATAATTTTTCAAATATACAGAGCTGTAAAAACCATCTTTTTCTTGTGTTTGCTTTCTGATTTACACCATCAGATAAGATCTTGTGATAAACTTGACTGTTTTTAGAATTGGGGGGGGGGGGGGGGGGGGGGGGGGGGGGGGGGGGGGTTAAGCATCATCATAAATCTTGGCATGCATGAAGAAATCTCCTTGGAGTCCATATTGTTTTGACACAGTAATTCAGTAAAGCAAGCAAACATGTTACGTTTTATGCCTTACATTTTTAATATCTCAAATGGTCACCGCGTGTTACAGCAAACACAATGAATAGAAAATACCATTCAAAACTGTCAGTTTGCATTGTTAAACTGGCCAGTTGTAAATTAAAAACCTTCACTTGTGACAGGCCGATTGGGCCACTGTGTGGTAACTGATTAGCACATGGTGCGTTCCTTGGGACTCAAAGAGTTAATAGGTTATACAAGAGACATTCTTGCGGTATGTGTTCTGTAGTCTGCACACACAACCCACAAGGACACAGTAGTGAACTATTTAGACAAAGCCTGTGCATACGATTGTTATGTTCTGTCCTTGGGCATAGACAAATGACCTGCCCTTGCCGGTCAAGTGAGTAATCTCTGGCCAGATTCTGTTCATTTCTGATGGCCTTTTTCTTCTCATAGTATGTTAAACGCATTCTTTTCCTGTTGTCTTCTTCTCAAAGTCCATGTCGTTTGGTGTTGGTAGTTATGTCTATCCAAAATTTTGTCTCATCTACTATGTCAACTCTGTTACAGATGATCCTCAATGCCATGTCAGACTGTCCACCATCAGTTCTCTCTGTCTCCCTCTGCCTCTCTTCCACTCCAACTTTCCTGCTGTCACGATGTACTGGACCTTTTTTCCTTCTCATGGTATGACTAATGAATGTAGATTATCTTTCTGATGTGAGGAAATCAGTTCTCTTCATGAGTCAGTTTCTTTCCAGACATCTTTATTACTATTTTTTATCTGTCTACGGTATTCTCGTCATTCGTCTATAAAACAATATCTCTACAGCTTCCAAATACTTGTTCACTAATCTACCAATGAATGAATTAATCAAGAATGGATATCACTGGAAATTCCCACACGTGCTTTGTCCTTTCTTCAGTAATCAGCAAAGAGTTGCTAATAGTCTGCAACCTCTTTAAAAGTACCTTTCAGGGTCAAATATCAAGAACCCTTACTCACTCCCCTTTGAATTAATCTTTCACTATATTGATTCCTTATGTTTGCACTGTCCATAGAAACCTTCACCACATCCACTTTATCATGTAGTAGCTCACCACCCAGACTAGCGGCAGCAGTCAATATATTTCTGCCTGCTTGTTACCACACACACCTGAATATCCTGTACAGAAAAACCATAAGCTTTTGAGTTAGGTCTTATCGAGCCACTCTGCATGCAGGACACCAGTATCAATTATCCTGAGCATGCTCTGTGAGTCACGATCTACCAAAAGTCCATGATTCTCTTCTGTAAAGCAGGATAGGGTTTATATAGCTTTAAAGAATTCTTTTTCATCTCAATTGATAAAGATTGCAAAAGAATATTTTTCATTTTGTAAAATACTGCTTCTGTTTGAGCAATTTAGCATCCATACCAGCTTCTACACAAAACAAAACAGTTTGCACCAGATACCTTTTCAAAACCTGATGCTACAAACAGAACAGAGTCTAGAGAAAAGAAAGAATAATGCAGTTGACGATGGTGAAAGCAAAGTTTAGGGTTCCATAAATGAAAAGATGCCAGCATATTTTGCAATAAACATAGTCTGTGTTTCTTATAATGGTAAGAAAGCAATTAGTGGTACCTTGAAATACAAACTTTTATAAATATGTTTTCATATTCCGTTGTGACCTTTGCATACAAACGTAGATTTGAGATAGGAACCATGGTGCACTGTGTGAAAGTAAAGGACCTTTTCAATGCCTTCCAGTGTGTTGAACATGCAGGGTTAGTGCTATATTTTTATAGAACAATTAGCACTCAGTGGATGATGTTTGTTGTTACTACGTGTAACGATGGGATTTCCCACAGGGTTCTCAGTATGACAAGAGAGGGTCAAGGGAAAGTCAACTGAGTAGAACACAAGTGGAAAATACTTGCAAATTTCATGTTTAACTGAATGGTTGAAATGTGACCACCCGTGGAAATGGGAGAAGAGTTTGAGGTTGAGAGAGATCAAGGAGTTGGTGTTTGACCGCACAAGAGGAAGGTTGCCTGTGTCAAATGACTGATGAACCTGTGATTGTTTAAGAACAGAACGAGGACAGAGGACACATGGCAGTGGCAGAAGAGAAATAATTATGATTTGTATCGTCGAGTGGTTCTGAATCTTCATGGCACCTTAATTCAGATTCAGATGCAAGTGAAACTTATGGACCGAAAGGTACCAGTGTGACGGTGTTTGTGTGGGAGTAAGAACACTAGACAATGACTGGACAACACCTCATTTGTACAACAATAAACTCTAAAATTACGGAACACTTGAGTGAACTTTCCATCAGAGCAGATGGGAGACTGCTATAGAAATCAGCAACATTGCACTATGTTGCATTTATCTGGGTAACCAGGCAATTCTTCTGTGATCAGATTGATTGATTTCCCATAAAATGTAATGGGAATTTTGGATTCAAGTAGCAAACTTTTTAAGAAACAAACCAGTCAGGAATGAGTTAAATTCTTTATCAAGGTACCACTGTAAAAATAAAATTGCTATCAACAGTACTTGTACATTTCTGTGAAGTTTTGCATTTTTAGTATAGCACCGCCCACTGTTTATTTGATTTGATAATTTTTTTGACAGAATATTCACCCAGAGGATGAGGCCTCACTGTTGAGTAGATTGTTCTTGGACTGGGTATTCAGGTAAAGTTGTAAAACTCTTCTTTGTTCCACCATTATCGTCTGTGCTACAGAGCCTGTGCACTGCGCTGAGATTCTTTGGAATCAGGCTTGAGTTAGAAGCATGGAGCACTTATGTGTGCCATGATGTTGATCTGTTGTTCAAACCTCAAACCTTGTTCCACCATTAGGGATTACTTAGGACTGTCATCATGTCACTCTGGACATATCCATAGATGCTCCAATCTCCACCTTAGTTTTCTTTGGATATTTTTCCATGTTATGCCAGTGTATTGGGAAATGAGCAGGCACATAATATGGCTGGTTCTGCACCACTTGATGGTGACTAGATGTATGACAAGCTAGATGTTGTGAGACCGCTTTAGGAGTAACTGAACAGTATGGAGGCACAAATTCAGCATTACGGCCTGAGGAGAATGGCGCTGTGAGGAGTTATCAGAGCATCTGGCTGATGCTCAACACTCAAGAGAAAGGTGAGACAGATGTACAGACAGTTACTGGTACCATCAGAATTGGAACTGCTCATTTGCTGCTGAAGATGGAGATTAAGCATTTATAGGAGTGTCCCTAGTGCTGTGATATCAATTCAACATTCTTCCAGGGTGGGTTTCGGGGCCCTGTTATAGGAAAAACAAGAATAGACCCACTGCCTACCCAAAACCATGTCGTAAGAGTCGACTAATTGGGAGATTACTTCAAACTCAGAGTGCATCTGTCTGACAGGCAAGGAACCAACAGTCTGCATAAAAATAAATCAGATCTGTGAAAAGGATGCACATGCAACACTCAAGTTCTGGAACAGGACTGCAGTCCAGAAGTAGACGTACTACCAGAACTTTCCGCCAGAGTTTACAGCTGGTGAACATGAAGAAGAAAAAATTCAACATTTTCCACCTTAGTAGCTTCACAAAGAGTAAAATGATGGGTTGTATTAATCAGATGTTTTGTGCCCTTAGTGAAATGTTAAATGTAGGGCTGCTTGAGACTGAACTCCCATATCCATGAATCTGGGCAGCGATACTGATTCCTGCTTGTTGCTATAGTCGTCTTTGCCATATGCATCTTGCTTGGCATTAATGACATCACTTCTGCTCAGTGCTGGGCCAGTCATTGTAAATCCTTTGTCCACCGGATAATCTGCACATTTGTTGCTTCAAACACCTGCATGGCCTGGCATGAAGATGAAGGTAGATGCTATTTACAATGCATTTAATTAGAATCCAGAGAATGTTTGTGATGTCATGCAGATTAGATTAAAACTGTGGCAGATTACGAGTTTTGACAACTAATTTTTCTAGTTTGCTTCCTTTAGTCTTTGAGAGCTCCCAATCTACCTGCAAGGCAACCAGCTTGTGTCTTATCTAGTTTCTATCCTTTGACCTGTCTGACATACAACTAGTAATGCTGCAGTCAGCATAGCTTTTGGGGTCACTAGAACACACAAAACCACTTCAAGATGGAGGCAGATTAGAAGGCTCATACTGGTTGACTTCCTTGTGTGAGTTCTGGGGCCTCATTGTATGGGGGGAAAACAGACCCACTGCCTTCGAAAGGAGCATGACGTAAGAGTTGACTGTCTTGTCTTTTTATCTTTGCTTTTTTTGGCTTCTCCCTCTCTCCCCTTTCTCCCCTCTCTCTCTCTTACTGTCTGGACGTAGGTGTGTTTGTTCCTTCCCAATTTGTAAAAATAAATTTGCAATGCTTTGATGCAGTGTTGCTTGGGCTGGTTACAAGGACAAGCTACAAGAGTGTGATGTCCCTGAACTAAACACCAGGGACCGGTGTGACACCATCTACCCACCTTTTGAGCAAGCATGGAAGCAGGAGCAGCAGAAATGCCAGTATGCCCATCAATGTCCAAGGTTGGTCCTTAACTGTATGCTTTCTTTTTACTTTGTTGCTTTTTTTTTGTTTTTTAAAGATCAGGTGCCATCATTACAACAGTAGTTGGCCATAATGAATGTTTAGCATTATGCTTCTGCATTGCTGGCCATAGAATCTGCCTCATCCTCAAGGGACCCTGTACTGTTGGCCCTAGAATGCTTTTTTTAGCTTAGAACCATGATTTTGTTGTTGTTGTTGTTGTTGTTGTTGTTGTTGTTGTTGTTGTTGTTAGTATTGCTGATAATTTTATGTCAGTATTTCTCTGAGCATAAATGTGATAAACATCCTCAAAGCTTCTCTTTTTTCTAGAATCTTCTGTTGTTCATACTCTGCAGATTGCCATTGAAACATGGACACAAAATTGATTCAGACAGGAGAGTTCCACAAAGAAAGATGGCAGACACTGATCAAAACCACAGTGAAAGCAAGAAGACACTGCGAAAACACAAGGCCAGTCTCCTCTCTGCTTTAATACAGGCATATGGACTCAAGTATTTTTTCTTGCAGGTGAAATATTTGGTGTTTTGTTTAAGGTAGCTAAATAAGTGAAAGAACTATGTTTGGGCAGTTAGTCTTTTTATACCAAAGGCATATGTGGCTTTAATCCTTAGACTGCATAGGGATTTAATCCTCAGCCCACATGTTACTTAATCATCAGCCAATCATTATCATTCTGTCATGCTATTATACCATAAGGCTCACAGTTCAATCCCTCTGTCCATTTTGTCTGGTGTAATCCTTTCAGAATCACGGATGCCATCTTGTGCAGCACCACTGGCCTCGGTTGGTTTAGGGTTTTTCTTGGATGTGCAATCAACAGCCAGTATGTGGCTTTAATTAGTACACAGGTGGCTCTACCCTCAGCCTACAAGTGGCTCTAATCCTGTGTAAAAGTGGCTCTATTCCTCAGCCTACATGTATCTCTAATCCTCAGTGTAAAAGTAGCTCTATCCTCAGTCTACAAGTGGCTCTAATCCTTAGTATAAAAGTGGCTCCAATCCTCAACCTCCATGTATCTCTGATCCTCAGTGTAAAAGTGGCTCTAATCCTAGTCTACATGTATCTCTAATCCTTAGTGTAAAAGTGGCTCTATTCCTCAACCTGCATGTATCTCTGATCCTTAGTGTAAAAGTGATCCTTTGTGCTACATGTGGCTCTAATCAACTCACATATGACTCTAATCCCCAAGCTACATGTGGCTCTAATCCCCAAGCTACATGGGGCTCTAATCAACTCACATGTGACTCTAATCCCCAAGCTACATGTGGCTCTAATCCTCAGTCAACATGGCTCTGATCCTTAGCTCATATATAGCTCTAATCCCAAGTGTGGCTCTGATCCCCAACCTCCATATAGCTATGATCCTCAGCCATCATGTAGCTCTAATCCAAAGCTTACATGTGGATGCAATCCCCAGCCTACCTGTGTGTATATATATCCACACTGTGTGCTGTATTTAGAAAATTCAATTTAACAATGGAACAGATTCATTTTGTTTCCTTTATTTTCGATGGTTAAAAACTGTCTTAGAACTCAGTTTCGGAATTTGATCACCGTCTAGGAACAGATTATGTTGGAAATCCAAGCTACCTCTGTATTCAAATCTGTGCCTAAAAGTGAACCTAGACAGAGGAATACATTAGCACCTTTCAGTCTTTCCAGATGATGGTATTATATTGATGAAAATATGGGGGTGACTGCAGTCAAGCTAATACATGGAATTCCAGAGAAATTTGACTAAAAAGCTCAACAAAATGGGGAAGCAGAAAAACGGGCACAAAACAACACAACGTAACGTTTCGACCGGGCGGCCTTTTTCAAACATAAGTGAACTACACAAACGTAACAACGAGGAGATGAGAGTAGGTAGATCTCTAAGGGGTGACCTGAGAAACGTTTAAAAAAATGTGGTGTGGAATAAATGAAATAAAATAAAATAAACCATAGCTAAAAAATATAGTCACACAAAAAATAATAAACAGTAGTATTGTTAATAAATAATATAATACTGGGAATAAAAGAAATACAAATGTAAATGAAATATAAATGATACTGACTGATAAGAAATAGAATAAAGTAATAATAATGAATATAAAAGAGAAGAAAATAAAATAATTAACATTTAAAAGGTCATAAGAGTAGAACTATTTAGATGAAGGTATGTTGGATATTGATACCACCTGGACTAAGAACGCCTAGGCTATGGATGAGGCGATTTTATAAAGCGAGGCGCATAGTATGATCACCAGAGCAAGATTTTAATGCTGTGACAGATATATCATCTTTACCTCTGTGGTCAGAGCTATTAAAATGGAGAGGGATTGGTTTAAGTGTCTTTTTGTCAATATCGGAGAGGTGTTCCCGGAAACGATCAGCTACTTCCGGCCAGTTTCCCCAATGCATGCCTTGCTGGATCATTTGCAGATAATTGCATAATAAAAAAGGTTCCCTAATTTGGAAAGAACCATTAGGGAAACTGACCAGAGAAGTCTGGACAACGAAAGGACATTTCTTGCACGTGCTGCGTAAGCAGTCAGTAGTCCCAAAAGGAAGTACTGTGTGGATCGGTGGAAGTCGGCTTCGGACAAGTATGTCTTTAAGGTTACGGTCTCATCTATAAACTAATCTAGATTTCTCCCTAAAGATAATCTTGGTGTCTGGATCAGAGAGGAGGATGTCCAAATGATGAAAGAAAACTTTGGAAGCAACCACATTGTTAGGGTGAAAAGTTAAAATCAATTTGGTTCCATCACTGGTGGGCAGCATTTTGCAAAATCACCTTTATTTGTATCCTAGGTTTGAGTGAAAGGCAATGAGAGAGTAGATGCTGTGGCTGGTAGTGTGACTATCAGGAAGGAGCATTTTCCATTTCATTTATAAAAGAAAAAAAATCTCGACCACCTTCAACCTGCTGTTAGTTAGCCGAAGCCACCAACAGTCTATGGTTATATTTGTGGTCTAGTTTATTTGCGCCACTTTCATGGTTATGGTTCTGGTATGTGTGTCAGCTCTGCCTTAGTCTTCCATCCCTCAAAGGCAGATTGTCCATCCTTTTCTGGGTGTTCCTCCTGTCCTTCTCTTCCTGATGTTTTCCATCTTTTTCATGCTGATTCTAGTTTGGCCAGGTGTGTCTCGTAAGAGTCAGATCTTATCTACACATCTTTTGGACCACCACTTCGTTTTAAAATTATAAATTGTTTTTACTTTGCCATAAAGTAGTGTAAACAGATTTTGGGTTGGGATCGATTGGAAATTAAAATTTTTTTCGTGTGACCAAAGCGGCTTTATTGAAGTCTTCCTGAAATAAAAGCAGGTTAGTCATGTAATGATGATGCTATTGAAAGGGTTCATGTAGACCTACCTATGTTTGGTCATAGTGTGATTCAGCTATAATGGGTTTGAATGGCAGATGGCGTATGGTATTTGCAGGTAACAGATCTTCTGAAAACCGAACTCAAGTTCTGTCTGCAGATTGCTGTGGGAGTTGGGGGTGGCAGGTTGTTGAGAAGAGACTTCTTCTTGGTAATTCAAGTGCTCAGCGATGATTGTTGAGGTTAGATGGGGTGGAGGGTTTGTGCCAACAAACTCAAGTGCTCTCAGGAAAGATTTGTTGTTGAAATTGTTTACTCCAAATGTAAGGTACCTTTTGAATAAAACATACTGCTGAGCCTGCCAGATCAGAATAGCTGTGCTTTGCCTGCCTTTGTTTCCCCCCTAGACCTGCTGCCAACCAAGAATCAGGGCCAAGACAATGGATATCTTTGTGATAGTAAACAAGCTTTTACAAATATTTTACTGATATTTTGTAATTTCAGTTCCTGAACGTTACTCTGAAGTTGAGTTACTTCATCTATCCATTGGCAGTTGAGTGAGTTCATTTATTATTTTATTGTTACCTGTTATCTGTACTGACATTCTAGTTCGCCGTTCTAACCTATTCGATCTGACCTCTGAGGCAACAGGACCAGGCTAATAGACAGGTCCATCGGTGCACTGAGCTTCTCTTCTAGAGCTCCATAAGTATAAAATAACTGATGATGTCTGTTCTTTATTAATTTAACGTCTTCTCCTTTTGGTGAAATGTTCTATTCTTGCGGCTCCAGGTATGATCCCCATGTCCATCAGCCTAGACAGAGATATGGAGTCATGCCCCATGCTGTACTGGTCTTCAAAAGAGCTGCACATGGCTTTGATAACGTTACTTATGTCTAGTACTGGACCAGCCATAGCAACTGCAGTGTCTGCAAGGTAATCTGCCTGCTGCTGCTTCTTCTTTTTGTCCTCTTTTACCGCTTCAGGTGTCGAAGGGGATTTAAAGTGTTTTTCTGGCTGCTTCGACCATAGACACATTGTGGTGCTGTAGAGTTTCTCTGTTATCTTCCCAACTTGTTCTTGGTCTACCTCTTGCTCTAAGTCCCTCTCCTCTTTTGGTATAGGCCTTGTATGGTATAGCATCAGAAGGCAGGCTCTCCAAGTGGGCAAACCATTTGATTTGTAGTCTGAGTATCTACTTTAGAATTGGTTCTGTGCCAGCTTTATATCGTTTGACCTCATTACTGAATTGATCTCTTCTGGTCACAAACGGCATCACTACATATTAGGCCTCCTCCTGCGAGCTCAGTCCTCAGGTGCACCAGCCATCCTAAGGTTTTGTTAATTAAGGCAGAGCTTTCTGAACTGTCGCTATACATTAGTGTCGGCTGCAGTGTGAAGGTGTGTCACGCGAAAGTAAATTTTCGCCATTGTGAAACAAAAGCCATGGGTAGATGGAACTTGGAATGAAATAGTCATAAATAAATCTAAAATACATATGCCAGGGAAAATGATTTGAGCTACGTTCAAAGATAGGTCCTGCTATATAAAGATTATGAGAATAATAATTTAGAAAAGAACTGAGAATTGCTAAACTAAAGATTCAGCAGATTTTTTGGGGGGACACATGAACAAATAATACCTTCACAGGCAGGCTAGAAAGGTATGGCAAGACAGTTTAAGAACTGCCAGTTCGACTTGAAGAAAATCACTGACTCCAACCAGTGAGGTCTGCTGGCCCCAGACAGACAGCCATGGCTGAACTCAAGGAGGGCAATCATTTGAAATTTCAAGCTTTACTTTCACTTTTGAAATGTCTAAATGTTATAAATACAATCACATATATTAATGTTTATTAGTATGCATGAAAAACAGCCCGTCAATTTGGGTGTCTTGATCACTACAGAAAGAGTCAAGCATTTGTAGTAATAAACCTATTGGCATAGTTTTCAAAAATGTCTGGCCATCTGCTGTGTCACCAGCTATAAGAGATAGTGATATATTAAGCATATCCTCAGGTGAAACAAACAAAACCACCAAACAGGTACTGAAATTGGAAACAGACTGAAGAAACAAGGACATGGAAGAGAACCCCAAAGACTAAAGTTAAGAGAGGCCTAAGGCACTAGGCTGGATTCCATCCATATCCAAGGATTGCTCCATGTGTGGGTTCTGGGGCTCAGCTATGGGGAAAACAAGAGATGGATGAATACCCAACACTTTCCACTGGTCAACCTGAAAAAGAAGAATAGAGGAATAGACTATGAGCTAGTGTCTGACATTTGAACGAAGTCCCTATGTCAGTTCTGGAGCCCTAGGGTAGAGAAAACAAAAATAGACCCACTGCCTCTCCAACAGTCATGTCTTGAGAGTCGACTAATTGGGAGCTGCATACAAATGAGCCAGTAAAATGTATATGCATGCAAAACTCTTGCTCTGGCACAAAGCAAAAGTTAAAAATTGAACAAACAGGTCTTAATGCTGGAGTTTACAGCCGGTCAACAAAAAAGAAAGGATGATGACGGCTCAGTAGGTTGCAGTTGCTGATAATGGTGATGATAGTTTTCAAGGAAGAAATAGTCCCACAGTCTGAAATATTGTGAGATGTTTTAACTAACAGCTTGCCATTCCAGGTCCTTGATGAAGTACGTTCAGAACCGCAATTCTGAGAATCTGTATCAAGGCTATGGTTTGATCGCAGCTTCCTGCTTTGCTTCTTTCCTAGCAGACAGTTTGCAACTTCGGGTCAGGATGAGCCTTCACAGACTGTCCTACCAGGTCAAGACAGCAGTTACAGTTGCTGTTTATGAAAAGGTTGGTATCATTCTGGGAGAGTTCATGTATAATATATAACTTCTTGATCTTGTGTGTGAGTGTGTTTGAGAAAATATGCTTTCAGTTGAAAATCATCAAATGTGTGATTGGAGGAAGGGGCTTGGGGGGCACACATGGACAATGAATAGAGCACTAGAACAAAAAAGAAAAATACCTGTAAAATGCGCTGTCTCCGCAAGGTCACTAACACAAGAAGAGACAGGGTTACGAACACCAGCATCAGAGCAAAGGTTGGAATAAAACCATATCTGGATTATGTTGACAACAAATGAAATGGTTCAGTCATCTAGTGAAAATGCAGCTAGACCAAACTGCATATAAGACTTTACAGTAGAACATCTGAGAGGAAGGCGAGAGAAAGACCAAGGAAGAGATGGATGAATGACGTAGCTGAAACCTGCAAAAAGTTGAACAAATCAATCACCCAAGCCATAGAAGAAGTGCAAAAACTACGACACTGGGCTACAACCTGGTATCAGTGAGACGACAAAACCACGACACTAGGCTACAACCTGGTATCAGTGAGACGACAAAACCACAACACTAGGCTACAACCTGGTATCAGTGAGACGACAAAACCACAACACTGGGCTACAACCTGGTATCAGTGAGACGACAAAACCACAACACTAGGCTACAACCTGGTATCAGTGAGACGACAAAACCACAACACTAGGCTACAACCTGGTATCAGTGAGACGACAAAACCACAACACTAGGCTACAACCTGGTATCAGTGAGACGACAAAACCACAACACTGGGCTACAACCTGGTATCAGTGAGACGACAAAACCACGACAGTGGACTACATTCTCATATCAATGAGACAACAAATGAAGAAGAAGAATGATAGATTTTGCATTTGTAACTTATTGTAAAATTAACACTTTTTTCTGCCACCCAGGCTTTGACACTGAGTAATGGCTGCAGGAAAGAGAAAACTGCTGGCCAGTTGGTTTCACTTATCAGCGAGGACCTGGACAAGATCACAAGTGCAATGGAAGACATCTACCTCATTGTCTTGACACCAATACAGGTGATTTGGTTTGGTTTTAGTTGCTTCAATCACCTCTCACAGATCACCAGTAGAATTGGGACATCATATAAATTCTGGAGCAGCAGCAGTGATACAAAATGGTTTGAATAAGTATCACAAATGCTGTTAATTAGCCTGTTGAAAGTTAGTTGTGTATTCTTCACAGGACATCGCAGAACCAACACCAGCATTTTTTAACTGTTGTGATTTACCTAGCCAAATTTACATCTAGTAGTTTGCCATTGCTTTCTGGCTGGTCGGTTTCCTTATACCACTGTTGAAAGCAAAGCAACTCGCTAGGTCTGCAACTGGGATCAAACCTGGCAACCCGGCATTACGAAGCTCGTAAGCCACAGACACCTACTGTGTGTAGGTATAATTTTGGAAAATAGCCTAGGCACTGGTTTATTCAACTACTATTTTTTTTATTTCCACATGCTGAATTTTTAATGTTGAATTGAGAATCATAACAACACTTGGGACACTCCCATAAGTGCTCCATCCCCATTTTCAGTAGCAAGCAAAAAGTTCCAATTCCAATGGCACCACTTACTGTCTGATTGTATGTCCATCTAAAAGGTAAAAAGATAAAGTCGGGAGATGTGAACCAGCGTCATTGCACACGGTTATAAACCAAAAGTGCTCTGCCACCAGTACAGACAGCTGATAAGAAACTGTCTGCCTGTGTCGCTGTCTGCATGCAACTCCGTAGCTACAGCGACGTTCCTCCATTTACCCCAGAGTGTTAACTCTGGTACCCATTTCCTAGAGGCTGGGTGAACCTCAGGAACCGCCTGATTTCGAACACAGGTTGTGGGCTGCAGCGAGTTGCAGCTGGATTTGAAAGTGAGTCTCCTAGCAACTGCTCTAGTGCGGCCCTGTATGTCCATCTCCCCTTTGCCTTGAGTGCTGAGCATAGCTCCCCTCAGCGGCATTCTCCTCAAACATTTTTTTTCCTCCTCCCAAAAAGCCCTAATAAACCTAGATTATCATACATCAGTTCACCACAGAGTGGTACAGAACCAGCCAGTCTGCCTGCCTGGTCATTTCCCAACACACCAGCATTACCTGTAAAAAATATCCAAAAGACGCTACCTAGGAAGGTCCTCTGAATTGATACTTGACACACTGCACGAAGCCTGACTGTTTCTACTTTTCAAAATATGCTCTGTGAGTCAGTTACACTTGCAACATATATGTACAGCTGGTTCTGAAGCCAGCAGAAGACAACAGCAACTGCCTTCACCTCCATTCTTGAACTAATAATATATACACTCCAGTCTGTCAGGTTAATACATTTATTAATATGCTCTCATATTTCATATTAATATATTTATTGTGCTCCCATATTTCATAATAATACATTTATTCATCATCTCAACAATTGTTACTTCTGCCATTAAGCTTTGTTTAAGGGAACAGTTTGTTTGGTGGGCAGCAATGGCTATTGTCATTTCATGTCGACATAAAAGCTCTTTTATGTCATCAATCCATCTTCCCTACGGTGACCTCTTGATCTAACCTCAGATCTATTCATGTTTTGAACCTGTGTTGGTTGTTCTGGCTGTATTTTTCACTAGATGACCAAACCATGTGATCTTTTTCTTCTTAATGAATTTGCCGCATGGAATTGTTCCCACAGTCTGCCTAACATCATTTCTAACTTTGTCTGGGATATTTAAGTTGGTGGCTTTTCTTAGTTATCTTTTTTCATAGGTTAATTTTACATAGATTAGCCTTTGATAATGTCTTTAATGTGGAACTGGTAGCACAGTGTTGGTATGAATATGCAGTTTCTATTCCGTTTCTTGTTGCTTATACTTATATATGGATGTCTTCATTAAAGTGTTACTTGGTATATAAGTGCTCTGTCTTGTTTGCATCCTGTTTCTATTTTTCCAATCTTTTGTCCCATCCCCTGAGAATATACTTCCTAGATATTTAAATTGCTTAACTTGTTTTAGATGAGAGCCATTCAACACAATGTGTAGAGGACTAGGAATTCTACTGACCTGCATTACTTTAGTTTTAATCATATTTACTTTATCTTCTGCATGTAGAACTTTGCCTGTTCAAATGGTCTTTTGGTCTATTCCCCTCATTATAGATCAAGCACACTGTGTTTATTATTTTTATCCATTTCATATATTTATTATTCTTCAATATTTCATACATTTAATATTACTCTCAAACATTTCATATATTTATTATTGTTACTCTCCCACATTTCATATATTATTATTCTTCCATATTTCATATATATTTATTATTCTCCAATATTTCATATTTATTTATTACTATCCCATATTTCATAAATTTATTATTATTATAATTCCATATTTCATATATTATTATTCTTCCATTTTCATATAATTTCCAAAATGTAATATATTTATTATTCTCCAAAATGTAATATATTTATTATTCTTCCGTATTCATATATTATTATTCTTCCATATTTCATATATATTTTTCTCCCATATTTCATATATATTTATTACTCTCCCATATTTCATATTTATTATTCTTCCATATTTCATATATTATATTCTCCCATATTTCTGATATTTATTATTCTCTCATATATTATTATTCTCCCATATTTCATATATTTATTATTCTCTCATGTATTATTATCCCATATTTCATATATTTATTATTATTCTCGCATATTTCATGTATTATTTTTCTCACATATTTCATGTTTATTATTGTTCTCCAATATTTCACATTAATAAATTTTTAATGCTGTTAAAGGGCCCTTTTTTGGGCCTTCAGGCTGATTGGGCATATAGGGCTAGACCAATATTCTAGACACTCAGCACTCAGTGGATGATGTCTTCACCATCATTCCAGCCACCTTAACCTCCCAGGACTTTTCTTGGTGTCCATTTAAAGCTGGGTCAACCTCTGAACCAAGATCATATTTGAAAAAAGTTCAGCTCCATCAGAAAATGAACCCACGACGTTTACACCCACAGGCAAGCATCTAGTCGCTACACTACAGCAGATTAACTTCCAGATTAATACATTAATTACGCTATCATCTTGTGATTTATTAATGTACTCCATTCTTGAACATTTATCTTCTGTTAATTTATGTTTTTAACCACACGGGGTGTCGTGTCGAGGGAGATGTAAGGTTCTGCTTCTAGCTTTTCTTGCGGCCTCGACCATAGAAATATTGTGCATTTTCTGTAAAGAATGCCTTGATATTTCCCCTGTGTCCCAGACAGTCGTGGCAATCTACCTTTTGTACAGACAACTGGGAGGAGTTGCCCTGCTGACTTTGGCCGTCTTGCTGTGCTTGGTTCCCATCAACTATTGGCTGGGGCGGAAAGTAGAAGATCTGGAAGAGAGTAGGAATGACATCAAAGATGGCAGGATCAAAGTGATGAATGAGATTCTAAATGGGATTAAGGTAAGAAAAATATTAGAGAGATCTGGCAGTGCTGTATTTGCTGCCTAAGTGTGCTACTGTTTAAGGTGGTGTAGGTCAGGTCAGGGCAGAGGATGGGACACAGAAATATTGACACTGAAATGAAGCCAACAGAAGGGCTCGTTCTAGAGATCTATTACTTCCCTGACTCTGGGAGGCATTCCAGGAGTAGAGGAAAGAAAATATTTAGATCGGGGAGGGGGGGGGGGGGGGGATCTTGAGCCTGAATATTTGAGGCCACGTGACCTGATGAGTTTATTTATACATCTTTTCTCCCTGGGGCAGCAATTTGCTGTGACCGATATATCTGCCATTAACCACTGAAAGGGTTTGAGTTCAAAACTGAATTGTTCAGAGAATGTGGTAATTTGCCAACCAACCATTAGGAAGATAATTAACTCTCACTTAGTATACTGTAAACAAATTAAATGGAAAAGCAGTTATCCGAAATTAAATAGAAAAGCAGTTATCCGGTGTCACATTTTATTAGTTTCGTAAGTAAAATTTCCAACTAGGGTTATGTAAAAAGCAGACTCAAATGTTGTTTACAGAGTTAAATGGACAAGCTGATAATATTGTGTTTTTTTTTTAAATTTAATCATTGCAATGCATAGCTCAGGATGCGTGCATGAGAAAGGAACAAAACCTATTCATCTGATTAAGCAACTCAACCCCTTTAAAAGTATACACTGTATCAAAAAATGTCAGTTTATTTTCAAGCAGACACATTTGGCATGGCGTGTATATTAAAATATGTAATGAATAATTCCTCTGGCCGAATGCATGCAGGTGAAAGTCAATGTCAGGTTGCCAGGAACTTTAAAAGTGTATAAGTGTACCATCAGTAGACTTGTGCAAGCCACTGGCTCAGTTGAAGAGTGGCATCACAGTGGAAGTTGCAAGCCACTGGCACAGTTGACGAGTGGCATCACAGTGGAAGTTGCAAGCCACTGGCACAGTTGACGAGTGGCATCACAGTGGAAGTTGCAAGCCACTGGCACAGTTGAAGAGTGGCATCACAGTGGAAGTTGCAAGCCACTGGCACAGTTGACGAGTGGCATCACAGTGGAAGTTGCAAGCCACTGGTTCAGTTGAAGAGTGGCATCACAGTGGAAGACCTAGAGTGACAACAGCAGTAGAGGGTAGCTTTATTTGGCTTTTTCACCTCAGAGTCAAGTTTAAAAAGCTTTCTCAACTATACCATTAGGACATCATGTATCTCATAAAATTGTTTGGAATAGACTGTATGGCATTGGACTTTCTGGGCACAATGACCTCACCAAGGACCTATCCTTGCATGCCACCATCACCAAAATGGACTCCTTTGGGCCAACCAGTATCATACCTGGGCAGCCGACAATCAGTAGAGGCATGTCTGGTTTAGTGACACATTGTTCTTTTTGTTGCAGCATCATGATAAAAAGCAGAGGCAAAATGAATGTTTAGCCCAAAGTTGTGCTAAAGAAGCTCTGATGCACGGCGGTGACGGTGCAGTGGTGTGGGAAAATAATCAGTTACAATGGAACCAGACGGTGCACATTAAAGGGTGCTTTAATATGCAACGATACATCAGTGAAATTTATTAACTTCATGACCTTCCATTTTGGGATGTCAAAAGGCCTCGTTTTTCAACAGGAAAATGTAGTGCGTGGTTGGCAACAATATTCTCACTCTTATGTGCAGACATAATCCAATTGGGCACCTGTAGAATGAGAAACTTTTGTTTGTAGCTGAGATGTTGCTCCAGCATTCCAATTAGATTGAGCCATCTCGCAGTCCCATATGAGACGTCTGATTGCATCTGTGACTAGGAGATGTCAGTCAGTGATCAGTGCAATTGTAGGCCTCACACCGTACTGATGGGAAAGCCTCAATGCCTAAACTCATGACCCACATGCAAAAAAAAACTTAACTGATTGGTTAAAACCTAACGTATTCTTGCATGCCATTTGAACAGTTCCACTCATTAAATTACAAAGATTTTGAATGACAAAATTATTACTGAAATGTTTCTTTCAGCAGCTGTGTGTTTCCTTGTGTGTGTGTGTGTTTAAAAAAAAAAGTTTTTATTTGCAAAGTTTGTCATTACATTATTAATTTCTGGGTTTGTCTTTGTCTCAAATTTGTGTGCGTTGTGTTTTAGTTGCTTGTCAAAACCAGTTATTTCCAACATTTACAAACATTTGATTATAGGTACTGAAACTATATGCTTGGGAGAAATCGTTTATAAGTAAAGTCTGTGGCATTCGAGATGAAGAAATGGCTGTTAACAAGAAAATTGGACTATGCGGTTCTGGATTAGATCTGATGTTCAGAGCCATCTTGTTTCTGGTTAGTTACTACAAATTTTAAAAATAATTCTTGAGTATATGTATAATTGTACGAATGTGTTTGTTAGTTATTGCATATTTTTTTAATCTATCCGTTAATTGCATATTTTTTTAATCTATCCGTTAATTGCATATTTTTTTAATCTATCCGTTAATTGCATATTTTTTTAATCTATCTGTTAATTGCATATTTTTTTAATCTATCCGTTAATTGCATATTTTTATCTGTGTGTTACCTGAGTATTTTTATTTTATGTTATTTATACTTTTTTAATCTGTATGTTAATTGTATAGTTTTTTTTTTCTTATGTTAATTGCATATTTTTATCTGTGTGTTACCTGAGTATTTTTATTTTATGTTATTTATACTTTTTTAATCTGTATGTTAATTGTATAGTTTTTTTTTTCTTATGTTAATTGCATATTTTTATCTGTGTGTTACCTGAGTATTTTTATTTTATGTTATTTATACTTTTTTAATCTGTATGTTAATTGTATAGTTTTTTTTTCTTATGTTAATTGCATATTTTTATCTGTGTGTTACCTGAGTATTTTTATTTTATGTTATTTATACTTTTTTAATATGTATGTTAATTGTATAGTTTTTTTTTTCTTATGTTAATTGCATATTTTTTTTAAATCTTATGTTAATAGATTTTTAAAATCTGTGTTCTGCATATCTGAAAGTTTTTGCTTATTGCATTCTTTTAATTAATCTTTGTTAGCTACTATATAATGTTTTATATCTGTGTTAACTATATGCATATTTTTGTCGGTTAGTTTTTAAGTGTGTTTTAATTGAAGATTTGTATGTCTTTTTTTTTTAGGCACAGCGTATTTTTTATCTATTTGTTAGTTACTGGTTTCTGTACCCTTGAACTGTTGGTGGTTTGACTAGGCAGTTTTATATGGAGAGATATTGTCAGGCAGACCTACAAACACTTGGTGTCACCAACTGGAAAGAGAAGGCCAACCAGAGAGATGAGTGGAGGCAGATGATATCTGCAGCAATGAACCTCAAGGGCTCGGAATGCTGAAAAAGAAGAAGAATCTGTAGAACTGTTGTGCACCAGTTATTGACATCTGATACAAGAAGCCCAAGGTATTACGCAAAGCTTCCAACCCAGGATGGAGAATAGGTATGACAGCGCTTTCCTTATGCATTTTCCACATATGGATGGAAGGCTACGGTTTTGCTGCCTAAAGTAGTGAATATAGTGAATGGTGCAGCACTGTGAGCTGCATTTTTCATGAGGAATGTCTTTCATTTGTGCAGCAGTTGGGTCGTGGTATTCAGTATGGTGGGTACAAGTTTACACATAAGCTAGCAAAATACATTGTATAATAATTTATGTAATAAGTGTGTGTGGCCTACTTATCATGACCAACTTCTTCCGTCGTTGAGAAACTTAATTTATGTGGCGACTGTTGGCTTTGATGCCTCTACAAACTGCCTTATGCATTTACTGCATGCATATTCTGGATTGTGTCAGGACTAATTGTCTGTGCACCTGTTTTTCAAATATGACCATGAGGAGTGTTTCATTTTTGATTTCCACTGGCACAGGAACGGAGTGAGTATGGGTTGATCTGACTGCAGGAAATTCAAACCTCAACAATGGCTATTATAACAAGTCCTAAGGATTAAACCATGAATCACCATAACAAAAGTAGCTTGAGGGTTGAGCAAGGAAGACATAGTACTGTCTTAAGGATTGTTTGATGTATGAGGAAACAACTACTACTAGATAAGGTTGATGGAATCAAGAATCCAGACAGGAAGTATTGTAGCAAAGTTGAAGAAGTTGACCACAGCAGTATCCATACTCTTCAAGATCTGATGGAAACAGCCATTATGAAAATAGTCCATGGGCTGAGACATCAGATTTTTAAAAAGTTCAAACCAACATAAAAAAAACACATAAAAGCCAACTTAGTTGCCTGTTTTTTATGTGAACTATTTTCATGGTGCAGGGGCTAGACACGCGCCTGTTGATCAGAAGGTTATAGGTTCAAATCTGAATGGAGCTTTTTTTCTTCAAAAATTACCTTGGCTTCGAGGTTGACCCAGCCTTAAATGAGTACCTGGTAAGGTCCTAGGAAGTAAAGGTGGCTGAGTGCTGACTGATCTATAAAACATAGGACGAACCCTGTATACCCAATAGCCTGGAGGCATTGAAGAAGGTCCGTTATCTTTTATGGAACATTTGCAACTAACTGCAAGCCTTGTTAATTGTACTTGTATTACAATGTAATTTTGCGTTCAGTAGTTTGCCATTGTCTTCTGAACAAAAATGCGTATCCATACCAAAGTTGTAATCTATGCAGAATGGTGTGGTGCCAAATTTCTGCAGCTGTATCAAACCATGTATTTCAGAATTACAAACCACACTCATAATCCCTAAACCACAGTTGCCGACTTCACAGCTACACTGACACAAATGCTACATGTGCTATTATGTCTGTGTCCAGGAACCATGGTGGCTAGATGCAAGCCTGTGACTCAAAAGTCTTGGGTTTCTTCTTCTTAGATTTTGCCGGCTGTAAACTGGCAGAAAGTTCTGATTGTTCATCCTCTTCTAGACTTTTGTCATGTTCCAGAACTTGAAATTTGTGCGCTATCTCTTTTACAGATCTGACTTATATGTATGGAGACTGTTGATTCCTTGCCTCTCAGACACAATCTGACTTGGAAGGAAACACCCCTGATCAGTTGTCTTTTATGACATGCTTGTTATGAGGTCTGTGGCTTAGGCGTTGTGAACGAGCTTCATAATGCCAGGGTGCCGGGTTTGATCCCAGCTGCGGGTCTTGCGCCTTGCGTTGGTTTTGACAGTGGTATCGAGAAGTCAACCGTCCAGAAAGCAGTGGCAAACTACTTAGACGTAAAGTTGCCTAAAAATGCTGGGGTTGGTTCTGCAATGTCTTGTAAAGGATACACAACTAACTTTCATTATGAGGGCAGTGGGTTTAGTTTCCCTCAGAATGAGGCCCTAGAACCCACACAGGAAGGTCTTGAGTCTAAATCCACATTGATTATTATTCTACGCTTTGTTCGAAGTCGTAAATGCGTTGTGCCAGTTTAACAACATGGCTGTGATATTTTCATGAGTTATGAGTTAGATTATCTTCACAGCACTCCGGACACATCTATAGGTGCTCAGATTCCCCTCTCAACATATTCATCAGCGTCGTGCGGTTGATAGTACCAGTCCTATATTGGTTAACAAGACTTTGTGTGCGTCCGGTGTGCTTCTCATGCTTAGCTGTGCCGATCTTTACTCCCGATTTGCGTATTCTTAGCAGTGATGTGGACACGTTGCTTCCAAAATCCTCAGAACATCCTATCTCTCTAAGGGCAATGACAATGTCTGCGGGATCCATCTGACTTCTGTAGGCATATGTTGTCCAGCCTTCCTTGTGCATTGAATCTGATTTTTGTATGTAGACTTTGGCTGCCCAGGTCAGTCCAGCCCAAAAGTGGTACAACAAAATGTCCGGGGAAATAGAAGAACCTTACTGAGACTGTTGACCACATCACCCAGTGGGTGCTGAACAGTCTTTCAGAAAAATGTGGGTCAAGTGCCATGTGAGATGCACAGTGGTGTGAAAGTGTACTTTTTTGTTGTTGATGATTTGATTATGGATTTTCTGTCCAGGGTATTTGGGTGTGTGAGGCAACGAGCAGGCAGACAGATTAGCTGTTGCTGCTTGTTATGTGTCTCCTCCTCACTTAATCTCTCTTATGCCGATTCAACACTAGCTCTGTTGTCTAGGTGTTATGTCACAGTTCATTCCAGCCAAACTTCTCTTCTCTCCAACTGTCACACGTCTTTAAATGACAGTCGACAACAGTTGACAGCACTTCACAGGTTTATTGTCAATAAAACGCAAGCGACAAGAATCAACCATAGAACTAATCACTGACACCATTCGGGCAATCTCGCCTTGCTCACGCTCTGTCTCCAGCCATGCTTCAGACAACGGACACTAGCATGTATTCGACTGGCATAACCAACAGGAACACAACTACAGTAACTCAATACAGCTCCGCTTCTTGTCATTCAGGACTAATGTTCGCTCGATTCTCATCTAGATCCTCTGAACACTCTGGATTCAGCCTAACTTTCAATCTGGGGTCCAGTCACATAATGACCTCCCCATTCTCAATCCCCAAGATCTCGCATTTACACGTGACTCGCTCTGTATTTTCAACATCTCTCCGTGAAACCCATGTTATTATGGACTTCCTCAGTTCTGTCAGTCATACTCTGCTCTTCTGGGTGGTGAGCCACTTTATGATAAAGTAGACGTGGTAAGTCGATGCGAAGGCTTCGCTTCGTAATGCCGGGATGCCAGGTTCGATCCCAGCTGCGGGCAATGCGCCTTGCGTTGGTTTCGACAGTGGTATCAAGAAAGCCGACCGTCCAGCAAGCAATGGCAAACTACTGGATGTAAATTGCCTGGAGAAACCACACAACAGCCAGGGGCTGTTGGGGTTGGTTCTGCAACGTCCTGTGAAGGATACGCAACTAACTTAGACGTGGTAAAGGTTCTCTAGGATTAAATGGACAGGGGAAAATAACACACACAAAAACCATACATTGAAAGACTATTTCAGCGAGGGTGAGTATAGCTACTGGAAGATTTCAACACTGAATGGGAAACAGGCAGATTTTTAATCAGGTTGCAACTGTTGTTATTAGGATGTAGACTGCTCATTAGCTGCTAAAGAAAGAGATGGAGCACAAGCGGGAATGTCCTGAGTGCATCGATGTCCATTCATTCATTGATCCAATAATTCAAGTGTTCCTTAATATAATTGTTTGTAATTCCAGGTTCGTTTTGGTGGTTTGCTTAGCGTTGTGGTGTTTGGAGAGCACCTGGACTCACCGAAAGCTTTCCTGACCATGACCTTGTTCTTGTTGCTAAGCTACCCATTTAGCGAGGTAGCAGTGGTTATACCTACCTGTATCCAGGCTCGTGTCTCCCTGTCACGGATCAATGATTTTCTCACTGAGAAAGATATTTCCAAAGATGTTGTGACTGTGAATAATGATTCAGGTAAATAGGTAAATGTCTTATACGAGTTAAGAGGATCAACTTCATGGCCTTGGGTTATCCCTTATGGCTCGGGCTCACTCTGCTGAAGAGAGCATTGCACAAAGCACACTGTTAAGCTCCAGCAGTGATCCCCTGGTATCTCCATTAAAATTGAACTCGAGCTGTGTCTGCGAAACAAACAAGCAACCTTCAGAGCAACAGGCGAATGCTTGACTATTTCACCAAGGGGACCCTTGCATATAGTTGTCTGGGAAAGAATAGAACTAAGATCAGATAAGGCTAACCTGGACAGTAAATGCCCGCAGATGTTAGATGTATCGATAGAAAGGTGCAAAATTGCAGCCATGTAAATAGGCAGAAGAAGAAGATTGACTGCCTTGAGTCTCCAGGATTCTGTTATTTTCTCACATCTTCTTTCATGTTTATCTCTTATTCTCTTGCTTGAACTCACATATTTGAATTTTCACTTTTCTGTTTTTGTTTTTAGTTCCTCCCTTTGTTTCTTATTGTGCAACTGTTTTGTATCTAATATTGTATAATGTAAAAGAATAGTTATAGAACAAATGTTATTAGTTATTTTACACTTGTGAAGCTGCTGAGGAGGAGAGAGCACCTATGGATCTGCCTGGAGTGATGATAGTCCTCACTACTCACAAATATAAAAGAACAATAAAATGCCCACAATCTGTGGATAAAACGTGAGCAACAAATCCCAGCCAGCCTATTTGTGAATGAATGAATGAATCAAGAATTGACATCTCCGCACTTATGACATCCCCGTAATGCTCTGTTTGCTCACTCAGTACCATTGTTTTTCCTCCTGTGGGTAACAAGGCAGATGTGGTCAAGGCTCTTCTTTGGGAACAAGCAACGGAATCAGTAGAGAAAGATTATTATTTTTGACTGAAGAGGATGAGGCACCTGGGTGTAACCAAAGGGTCTGGCTGGCTCATTACACTCAAGAGGAAAGGCAAGACGGACATATAACCAGATTTTGACCGGTACCATCAGTATTGGAACTCTGCGTTGGCTGCTGAAGATGACGGAGCATGCATGGGAATGCCCTGAGTGCTGTGATGTCAGTTCTTGACTGATCCCAACTCCTTTTGTGGGACTGTCTGCTGACTCCCAGCTGAGTCATTCTCCTCAGATATGGACGATCTGTCTCATCTGCAGGACTGTACATTTGATTCCGTAGAGCCCACATCACGTCCACTTGATTGTAAAGTAGCTCTGTATTTGTCATGCGCTGCTTGGGTGATGGATTTGTTCATTGATTTGAAGGTTTCAACTATACCATTTATCCATCTCATTTTTGTTTGTTTTCCCCTCACCTTCCTCCAAGATGTTTTGCCGTAAAAAAATGTCAAATGAAGTTTGATCTGGCTGCATTCTCACTAAATGACTGAACCATTTCAGACAGTTTTATTCCAACATTATCTTTAGTTCTGGTATTTGTAACCCTGTCCCTTTTTGTTAGTGACTTTAACGAGAGAGCACATTTTTCAGGTAATTGAATTTGGTGCCCTATTTATTTTACATCTGATAATGTTGAAGATATTAAAAAAATGTAATCTATTTTCATGCCTTTATTCGCATCGGGTATATGGGAAGAGCACCCAGATTTTTACAGACCAATCAGCACTAAGTCTGTTTCGCAACACCAAGATCAAAATATATAAAACATTCATAAGACCAGTTGTGTTATATGGCTCTGAAACTTGGAGCACAACTAAAAGAGATGAAGCCTCATTACAGGTTTTCTGTTTTCTTTGGATCCATCAAAGATGCAAACAGCGGTGAATGGAGAGTGAGAAGCAACAATGAAATTCATAATCTTTTTAAATCACCACTGATCACTGGCATCATTAAAGCTAATAGACTGAAATGGTTGGGGCATAGTAAAAGAATGTCAGATGACAGAGAAGTAAAAACTGTATACACCAGGGAGATGGATGGTCCTAGACCACGAGGGAGACCAAGCAGACGATGGAAACAGACAGACTTGCAAACACTTGGTGTTACCAACTGGAAAGAGAAGGCTAACCAGAGTGATGAATGGAGGCGAATGATATCTGCAGCAATGAACCTCAAGGGATCGGAATGCTGAAGAAGAAGAAGAATTAGCACTAAGTGGGTAATGTGGTCATCATTATGCCAACCATCTACTTTCCCAGGACATACATCCTGGTACCCACTTTAGACTGAGTCGACCTGCGACGCCCCATACCATGATAAAAATCCATGCAGCTAGCAATGGGTTTCGATCGCAGCACATTGGAATTACAATGCAACGCTCAAACCTCGGATGCCGTCTAAAGATATAAGATATGCTGAAAATAAACCAGTATAATCAAAAAATAAACCAGTTTAATCAAAAAACAAACCAGTTTAATCAAAAAATAAACCAGTTTAATCAATTTCAGAGTCTGCTGTTACTATCAGTGATGGGACTTTTACATGGGACACTACTCAACAACCAACACTTAGAAAGTAAGTTATAATATTATTATTTGTTAAGATGGTTTAGAGTCCTAATGGTTGACTGGTTGAGATCATTGACTGGTTGAGGTTATTGACTGGTTGAGGTCATTGACTGGTTGCTTGAGGTGGTCGGCTGAAACAGTTGGTTGACTGAGATTAGATGGTTGGCTATTTGGTTGTAGGATTGGCTGAAATGACTAGCTGGTTGGTTCTTCTTTCTCTTTGTTCCCCCTTGATTGTGTCTGTACAAAATCATTATACATGATTGTCTAGCATTCACATGAACCAGTCAACATGTTATGTAAACTTTTACATCTTATGTTTGATGGAGTCTGAAGAACTCTGACAACATATTTGTCCCCTGCAAGGGTTTTTATTTGGCATTTCTGTAAGTAGTATACCCTTGAGTTTAGTATGGCCAGTCATAACTCCTTTGGACATAAGCTAGAACCTTGTGAGACTAAACAAGTGATTGAACAGTGATTGGCCCATCTGTTGTGATTTACAGCTAGGCTGTGATATCCATGCATTTTGGCTTAACACAGATTTCAACAGACTTAAATAAGTCGCCTTTCACAACATGCTGGTTAGGGGCCAGTGGGTTTTTCTCACCCCAGGATGGAGCTCCCAGGTAGAGTGGTTGGTTAAGGTGGTTGGCTGGCTGGCTGGTTGACATGGTTGGCTGGCTGGTTGATGTGATTGGCTGACTGGTTGATGTGATTGGCCGGCTGGTTGATGTGGCTGGCTGGCTGGCTGGTTAAGATTGGCTAGCTGGTTGATCTGATTGGCTGACTGGTTGATGTGATTGGCTGGCTGGTTGATGTGATTGGCTGGCTGGTTGATGTGATTGGCTGGCTGGTTGATGTGATTGGCTGGCTTGTTGATATGATTGGCTGGCTGGTTGATGTGATTGGCTGGCTGGTTGATGTGATTGACTGGCTGGTTGATGTGATTGGTTGGCTGGTTAAGATTGGCTAGCTGCTTGATGTGATTGGCTGGCTGGTTGATGTGATTGGCTGGCTGGTTAAGATTGGCTGGCTGGTTAAGATTGGCTGGCTGTTGATGTGATTGGGTGGCTGGTTGATGTGATTGGCTGGCTGGTTGATGTGATTGGCTGGCTGGTTGATGTGATTGGCTGGCTGGTTGGCTGGCTGGTTGATGTGATTGGCTGGTCGGTTGATGTGGTTGGCTGGCTGGTTGATGTGATTGGTTGGCTGGTTGATGTGGCTGGCTGGCTGGTTGATGTGATTGGCTGGCTGGTTGATGTGATTTGCTGGCTGGTTGATGTGGCTGGCTGGCTGGTTGATGTGGCTGGCTGGCTGGTTGATGTGGCTGGCTGGCTGGTTGATGTGATTGGCTGGCTGGTTGATGTGATTGGCTGGCTGGTTGATGTGATTGGCTGGCTGGTTAAGATTGGCTGGCTGGTTGATGTGATTGGCTGGCTGGTTGATGTGATTGGCTGGCTGGTTGATGTGATTGGCTGGCTGGTTAAGATTGGCTAGCTGCTTGATGTGATTGGCTGGCTGGTTGGCTGGCTGGTTGATGTGATTGGCTGGCCAGTTGATGTGGTTGGCTGGCTGGTTGATGTGATTGGCTGGCTGGTTGATGTGGCTGGCTGGCTGGTTGATGTGATTGGCTGGCTGGTTACTGTGATTGGCTGGCTGGTTGATGTGGCTGGCTGGCTGGTTGATGTGGCTGGCTGGCTGGTTGATGTGATTGGCTGGCTGGTTGATGTGGCTGGTTGGCTGGCTGGTTGATGTGGCTGGTTGGCTGACTGGTTGATGTGGCTGGCTGGCTGGCTGGTTAAGATTGGCTGGCTGGCTGGCTAGTTGACATGGCTGGCTTGTTGACATGGCTGGCTGATTGACATGGCTGGCTGGTTGACATGGCTGGCTGGCTGGCTGGCTGGCTAGTTGATATAGTTGGCTAGTTGATATGGTTGGTTGGCTAGTTGATATGGTTGGTTGGCTATTTAATATGGTTGGTTGGCTAGTTGATTTGGTTGGTTGGCTAGTTGACATGGTTGGCTGGCTGGTTGACATGGTTGGCTGGCTTGTTGACATGGTCGGCTGGCTAGTTGATATGGTTGGTTGGCTGGCTAGTTGATATGACTGGTTTGCTAGTTGATATGACTGGTTGGCTAGTTGATATGACTGGTTGGCTAGTTGATATGGTTGGTTGGCTAGTTGATATGGTTGGTTCTCTAATTGATAAGGTTGGCTTGTTAGTTAATACATTGAGATACAGTTGGCTTGTTGGTTGAATAACATGAGACTAATTACTGAAAACTCATGACTGCATTGTCTGACCAAGATCAGATACTTAAAATAGAATAATTGTAAACCAAAGAAAACCATCTTGTTTATGTTTCTGTTACAGTATCAGTCTGGAGATCCCCAAAGGCGGACTTGTTGCTGTGGTTGGCATGGTTGGGTCAGGGAAGTCCTCACTTCTGTCGGCCATGTTGGGTGAGATGAAAAAACTAGGTGGAAATGTCGCTATACAGGTTAATAATCGATTATCATATATCTAATGTAACATACCAGATTTCTTTTTTTTTTTTTTTTTTTTTTTTTAAATGAGTAGAAATATATGTTAAATACAAGCTTTAACCAAATTTTGCTTACTAAAATTCTGTTTGAAACAAAAATGTACTTTTTAGCTTCTCTGCAGCTTTTTTAAATTAGTTAGTTACTGGACAGATTTTTCTCATTGCACATCAAAATATTCAGTCCAGAAGTGCTCGGTTTCCCGCCTGAATAATTCCGCAGCATGTAGCGGCTCACCACACCAGTTCTGTGTTGGTTTCTTATTCTTTTCTGACTTCCTCCATAGTGCTAATTGTGCTTTTAACATGTTGTTCTTGCAGTCTGGTCATTGTTGCAGATTCACAATCATCACTTGGTTCTCGTGAAAGTCTTACTTCTCATAATGCATTTAGAATATCCACATGGTCCATGGCTCGTCCGCCCTTCACAGTTTCTCTACCTGCAATGATTAGCTGGCTCATTTCCTGACATGCCTGCTTGCCCTGGCACAAATATGAAACTGATATGTGTTAGCCTGGACTGCGTTAGAGTCTCCACCCACCGTCTTCGGGTCCAACCCTCCTCTATATTACAGAGCATGCTCACTGAGTCAATGAGAAAGCATGCACGGGAAAAGGTCTGTGTCTCCTGCCATGTTTTTGCTTTGGTCATTGCCAGGACCTCCATAGTCAGACCTACTTGTGGTCAAGGCACCAGCACGAGAATCTTGCTTCACACTCCAGCCTGTGCGGTAAAAGCCCAAGAGCTTCTCACATAGCGAATTACAGACCCATCTGTGTAAATTATAGCATCATCCTCTAGAGTTTTCTCGAAAATCAAAGCCTGCACTTCTGCCTCAACATTGGCTGGTCTTTCTTGTCTGCATTTTCTGTCTGTTTTTTTAAATTAGTAGTTAGTAGTAGTAATTACTATTAGACAAGCCCGAGGGAAACCTTTACAAACCATGTTAGGCTATGTCAGCAAATGATCTTAGGACCATCATTAAAATCATACCTGAAGTTGGTTATGTTTTCAGAGTTTAGTGCACCATGAACATAAATTTAAGAGCATCATAAAAATAAGGTAACAAATATATGTACAAATAGGTTAACATGATAGATTGACATGTAAAAAAAAAAAAAAAACGGCAGCAACCATAGCCAGAAGGAAGATAGTTTTCCTGAAAAAGCTAAGTGGAACAACATAGGGTGCTAATGAGAAATACTTTATGAAAGTTTATCATCAACAAAGTGTACGACCATACTTTGAACCTGGGTCAAATACATGTTCAGCATAAAAAAACCACACTAAAAAAAGTCAAGACAAGGTGCAAAATCAAGCACCCGGTCATAATAGGCGGAATGAAATCAACACCTATAACCGTGATGGAGACGACGGCAATGACCAAAACACTGGAAGAATGCAGAGAAACCAAGTTATTAGTACAGGAAGAAAATTTTCTCAGCATGCCTGAACATGAATATTCTCAGTTAAAGTTTCAATCTACTTAAATGTATTTATGGCAATATAGTAACACTGATAGTCTGAATCATATACATCTGGAGTTCACACTTATTCATAAACATTACAAGATCACGTTATCTCAGAAAGTAAAAGAAATAATTTAGTTTGCTGTCCCCACAGGGCACCTACTAGTGTTTTAAAATATTGTGCCTTCAAAGTCCCAGCAACTATGAACCTCTTTTAAACTACAGGACAAAAAGTAAATGCAATGGTACAGACATGTAAAAATATCTAACGGCCTCTCAAAAAAATACTACAGGGCTCAGTAGAGGGGAAGAGAAGAAGAGGCAGACCAAGATGGAACTGGATAGAGAACCTGACTGACTGGACAGGGCTTGCACAAGCAGCCATGAAGTTCATTGTACTTAAAGTGAGCTGATCAGTCAACAGCAGCTGGGGATCCAACGACACACAGTGTTACAGGATGACAATGATACAGTTTCCAATGTCTTCCACAGTGGGAAAGTAAGGGGTCACCTTACTGACAGTATTAAACGCTGTCCTCCCCGTATTTAGTCCGGAACCCCATTTTTGAGGGCAGAAAGAACAGACTGCCTGCCTTCCTATCAAGATGTTGTGAAACGCAACTAATTAGGTTTTTCCCTCCCTCAGTCGGAGTGCATCTGCCTGAGAGGCAAGGAATCAGCAGTCTGCATGCAAATAAGCCAGATCTGTTAAATCGATTTGCATGCAAAATTCTAAAATCGATGTGCAAAATTTAAGTTATGAAACAAGACCAAAGTCCAAAAGTGGACAAACAACCAGAACTTTTAGCTATACTTCACAAGCTGGTGAATGTAAAGAAAAAAACACATTATGTGCCTTTTCAAAAGGGCTAAGGGCTCACCATATCCTCTCAATAGAATATCATTGAGCTTTTTAGAACTGCCATCACAACATCTGGGACACTCCCATAAGTACTGTATTCCTGTCTTCAGCAGCAAGCACAGAGTTATGTTTGTGATGGTTCAATAGCAGCATGAAGTGTAGTGCTTGCCAGATTTTCTTGCCAAGTGCTGCTGTTTATTAGCTCGCAGAGGGCCCTAACCACATCAATGAAATTCTCTCTTTTTTTCTGAAAATTATCAACTCATATTTGTTCAAATATTGACAGAGCAACACAGCTTATGTCTCACAGGAAGCTTGGATCCAGAATGCATCTCTCCAGGACAACATACTGTTTGGTTCCAAGTTCAAATCCCAGAAGTACAAACAGGTGGTCAAAGCTTGTGCCTTGGATGATGACTTCAAAAGGTTGGCGGCAGGTGATAGGACAGAGATCGGAGAAAAGGTAAGTCTATATATATTGGGGGGGGGGGGGTGTGTGTGTGTCAAATTTTGAAGTTTTAAGGATAGATAGTTCTCCCTGTAGGCTCCAGGTAGTCTGTTCAGTTGTTTATAAATTCCTTGATGTTAGAATTATTTTATTTGTAATGACCACTCCTTTCTGACACTCACCAGTGTGTCCCAGTTCAATCTGGGGTCTTTCTGACACTCACCAGTGTGTCCCAGTTCAATCTGGGGTCTTTCTGACACTCACCAGTGTGTCCCAGTTCAATCTTGGGTCTTTCTGACACTCACCAGTGTGTCCCAGTTCAATCTTGGGTCTTTCTGACACTCACCAGTGTGTCCCAGTTCAATCTGGGGTCTTTCAACATTGACCTAGCTTCTCAGATCAATCCAGGCGAAAACAGGCATTAGGAAATGTCTGTGGCTTTGGTATTATGAATGTGCTTCCTAATTCTGAGGTGCCGGGTTTGAACTCAACTGTGGGTGATTTAGTAACAGATTACCTTGCATTAGTTCTGATAGTGGTATCAAAAGCCCACCATTAGGAAAGCAAACTACATAATTTAAAATTACATAGCGAAATCGCAACAAGTTAAAAGACAACAATTTTTTTAATTTTTTTGTTTGTTTAGGAAGTAAAGGTGTGCCTAGGATGACATCAACATTAACATTGAAGTGGAGATTAGTGATATTAACATAAACATTGAACTGGAGATTAGTGATATTAACATAAACATTGAACTGGAGATTAGTGATATTAACATAAACATTGAAGTGGAGATTAGTGATATTAACATAAACATTGAAGTGGAGATTAGTGATTTGAAGTGGAGATTAGTGATATTGACATAAACATTGAAGTGGAGATTAGTGATATTGACATAAACATTGAAGTAGAGATTAGTGATATTGACATAAACATTGACGTAGAGATTAGTGATATTGACATAAATATTGAAGTGGAGATTAGTGATATTGACATAAACATTGAAGTAGAGATTAGTGATATTGACATAAACATTGAAGTAGAGATTAGTGATATTGACATAAACATTGAAGTAGAGATTAGTGATATTGACATAAACATTGAAGTAGAGATTAGTGATATTGACATAAACATTGAAGTAGAGATTAGTGATATTAACATAAACATTGAAGTAGAGATTAGTGATATTGACATAAACATTGAAGTAGAGATTAGTGATGTTAACATAAACATTGAAGTAGAGATAAGTCTATAAAAAAAATAGAGCTATTAATGTGACCAGTACTTTGAAAAAAAAAAAACAGAAGTGAAAATTTTAACTGAATGTTATTGTGTAGTTAGGCAATAATTTAGGTATAGAAATTTGTGGAGGTCAAAAGGAATAAAAACTAAAAATTGTCAATCCCGATGTTAACAGTACTGCTGTGTGAAACAGAAACATGAACGACTGAAACAGTTACTTCTTCTTCTGCCTTTCTATCCCCCAATGGAACATAGGCCCTCAACCAACTCACGCCAAGTTGTTCTATCCTTCGCCATTGCATGGAGCTCTCCCCATGTCCTCCCAATCTTTCTAATCTCATTCTCCAGCTCTCTTCTCCATGTGTTTTTTGGCCTTCCTTTATTCGTATGCCCCTGTGGGTTAAAACAGTTACTAATTAACTACAAACATTCATTAACTGGTGCCTGCACAAAATAGATGGAATCAAATGGTATGATATAATTACAAATGCTGAGTTATGGGAGTGAACTTAACAAATTCTAGTGCATCAAGAGGTCAAGGGCACTGGCTTTGGATAGTGTAAATGATCAGAAAACATAACTAGGTCTTTGCATTACAACCCACTGGGACATAGAAGTAAAGACCCCCCCCCCCCCCCCCCAACAACAACAACAACAAAAACATGTGAAAGGAACTAGAGAGAAGTAAAAAAGACCAGCGGTAAACTAAATGTACCAGGCTTTATGCTAATTTTTCCAATCCACTGTGGCACTTGAAATGGCTGAAAAATTTCAGCTTCCGAAACATACTTACTTACTTACTTAGTCGCTCCTCTTCTACCTTGGGGTGTAGAGGTTTGCCAGAGAGATCGCCAGACGTCTCTATCAGCAGTTTTCTTTCTGGCTTTGTTCCATTCCAGTCCTCTGTCAGTTAGGGACTGTTGGATGTTGTCTTCCCAGCGCACCCTGGGTTGTCCCGGAAGTCTGGTTCCCTGGTTCTTAGCCTCCCATGCTTGCCATGGTGGCCGATTTTCTCCCATTCTGCATACATGTCCAAACCATCGTAACTGTGACTGATCTACTCGGGTTAGTAAGGGCTGGGTATCAAGATCTTGACGTATTGTCTGATTGCGGACTTTGTCCCTTCTTGTCACTTGGACCACCTTTCTCAGGTATCTCATTTCCGAGGCCTGCAGCTGGCTTCTGTGAGCTCTACTTCAGAAACATGATGCTGTTTATTATTGTTAAAATCTTTAAGAATGTCAGTATTTCTGTTCTTCTGCGTCCATGGTATTCTGAGAATCTTTTCACGGATGGCTCTGTGTTGAGGGGCAGATGAAATGCAAGGAGTTTCATAGCAAAGGCGAATGGACGTCACTTAGTGCAGCAAAGCCTTACATATATGATATCACAACGTCTAGTTTGAAAATGGAGGGGGAGGCAGTCTCTGCTGCTGTCCGCAGGATTGAGAATCTGCTGTACACACATGCTGTGTTTGTGACTCACAGAGCATGTTGAGAAAGGTGAAAACAGGCATACTATGTGCAAAGTGGCAAGTATCACCAAAGGTCCTGGGTAGTTGGCAACCTTTGGATATTTTCTCCAGGCAATGCCGGTGTGTTGGGAAATGAGGAGGCAGATAGACTGGCTGGCTCTGCACCACCTGGTGGTGAATTGATGTTTGACAAGTTAGATATTATGAGGGCTCTTTGGGAGCGAGTGAACAGTGCGGAGACGCAGATCATTACAGTCTAAGGAGAATGGCGCTGCCAGGAGTTACCAGGGAATCTGGCCAACACTCAGGGGAAGGATAAGACCGATATACAATCAGATGGTTACTGGTACCATCGGAACTGGAACTCTTGGCTTGCTGCTAAAGATTGGGACTGAGCACTTATGAGAGTGTCCCGAGTGCTGTGATGTCGATTCTTCATTCAACATTTTGAGAATCTTTCTTTAGCATTTCAGCTCAAAAGCCCTTATTTTCTTGTTTGAAATTCTTGTTGTTCAGACATTTTTGTTCTCCAGGGCGTAAATCTGTCAGGTGGTCAGAAACAGCGAGTCTCCCTGGCCAGGGCAGTCTACAGTGAGGCTGACCTCTACTTACTGGATGACCCCCTCAGTGCTGTGGATGCTCATGTTGGCAAGCACATATTTCACCAAGTTATTGGCCGCAGTGGAATGTTAAAGGGCAAGGTATGAGTTAATATTTTTATAAGTGATCCGTCTTTTGTTCCTGATATGGAGGAAGGATGAAACAGATATACAGTCAGACGGGTACTGGTACCTTCGGAATTGCAACTCTTCGCTTGCTGCTGAAGATAGGGACTGAACACTTAACGGGAGTGTCCCAAGTGCTGTGATGTGGATTCTTAAAACATTCAAAATTGTTCCTGATATGGATTCCAGGGACCCCATTTTTTGATGAGTTGAAAAGAACAGACCCACCACTCTACCCCCTTATAAGCATGTCATTAAAAAATGATTAATTATGGGTGTTTTCTTTCAAATTACATCTGCCTGTGAGATGAGAAACCAGCAGTCTACATACAAATAAATGAGAGCTGTAAAACTGATGTGCACACAAAATTCTAGTTCTGAAACAAGTTAAAAGTCTAGAAGTGGACCAAAAAACCTGTTTACCAGAGTTTACAACGTTGAGACAATTTTTTGTTTTATTTTTCCTTGCCCCTTTTTGTATTCTCCTTCAATGATTGTTTCCTGTTTTCTTGCTTGAGCATCGTGGCATCCTTGCCCTTCTTTGTCTCTTTCTGCTGTGTATTGCTGCCTTTTCCTCTTCTAATTATTGTTACCATCATGATTATAATATTACTTCTTATCTATCACTTTTTAGCTGACTCAAATAAAACATATATATATTTCTTCTTACGTCGTTTTCATACTTGAATGTTGAATGTTCATTGAAGAAACATCTAAGCATTTAGGACAGTTCCATAAATGCCCCATCTTCAGCAGCAAACACAGTTAAATTTTTTTTTTACTTAAACTCCTTCAGTACCATGGACAAAATAGAGCCATTGCCTCCCCAACAAGCATGACAGACATAGGAGTTAACTAGTTGGGGACTTCTTTAAAGTTGGAGTGCATCTGCCTGAGGGATAAGGGACAACCAACTGCACACAAATAAGCCAGTAAAACAGATGTAACTTACATCCTGTCACAAAGCCAAAGTCCAAATTGACTAACAACTAGGACTTTTTGTGTCTGAGCTTACAGTCAGTGAACAAAGAAGACAGATTTATTTGATGGGGAGAGGGGGGTGTGAGTGAGTGAGTGGAGGTTCTGAAAGATCTTCAGTAATGAGGGGAAAACAAAGGCAGACTTGCAACTGGTTCTATTAGCATGTTGACTTTTATTTATTGGCTGCTGAAGATGGGGATGGAGGGTGTGGATGTCAGTTCTTGATGCGTTCAATTATTCATTCATAACAAAACAAAATCAATGTCAGTCTCTGTTTGACAACACACAGTAAGAAATGCCATTTTGTTGACATGCAGACAAGAATACTTGTGACTCATGGAGTCCACTGGCTGCCCTTTGTTGACCACATCGTTGTGATGAAGGATGGAATGATCTCCGAATGTGGCACCTACAGACGGCTGGTATCTCATAATGGAGATTTTGCCCATTTCCTCAAGGATGTATTCTCGCATGACAAAGATGAGAATGACACTGAAGGTAATTTTGTAAAAGCTGCTCATTTTGAGAATGAATTTGTGTGTAGGTTCTTGGCTTTAGTTTGGGAAAATTAAAAAAAAAACCTATGTAAAATTTAACATGTGAAATTAGATGCCTGAGAAAAGCCACCAACTGTGACAAAGTTAAAAGTGATATTATCAAAGAGACTGGGAACAATACCTTGCAGCAAATTCATTGAGAAACAAAGTCAAATGGTTTGGTCCTCTAGTAAGAGTGCAGCAAGAATAAGAGTAAGAGTGCAGGCACTACACATGAAAAGATCTGATGTGAAAGCAAGAGGTTAGGAGAATATGGATTTATGACATTAAAGAGCTTTTACATTGCTAGCAATGGATGGCAGACTGTTCTTCCCCATGACACTTAATGCCAGAATTGAAAATTAGTGATGATGTTAATAATGATGATGATGAAATTTACCTACTGACTGTTATTAACTAGCATGTTGTAAAAACTGACTTAACCTGCTGGAATCAGATGCTGCACTGTAAGGTGCAGATTTCTTAGCTTGGCTGTAAATGACAACACAGTGTGTAAACTATCCTGTAGGGATGAACAAGGACTGTGATACTGAAGGTAATACTGCTGCTCTCTCTGCCCTTTATTCTCAGTTCGGAGCATATACCCTCTCCCCTTTCAACCCTGACCCCTCAGTCAACTCATATCCAGCCCTCTTGTTTTGTATCTTATCTTCTTCTGTACTGCTTCTGTCCATCCTTTATTATTTATCTCTAGTTTTTAGGTCCTCCTATATTAATGGTATCCTTTGGATTCAGAGACAGCATTAATTCAGAGACAGCATTAATTCAGAGATAGCATTAATTCAGAGAGAGCATAAATTCAGAGAAAGCTTTAACATGTTGTCTGAAATTATGTCCAATCAAGGGTCAACACTTCTTAATTTGCTGAAACTGTAGTTCTCCTCTGAACCATTTTGCCTTGAGAGCTCTAAATAAAAAAAATAGACACCATTAGGATTTGTGAAAATAAAAATGTAACAACAGGTCACACAAAATTTGTTACAGATGTATTTATGGATTATTTGTTCATATTAAAAAAGTAAACAAATATGTAGGGGACGAAGTATTAAACTGAATACACCCCAAGGTCTAAAAGACACACCAGTATTGGGTGACTTATGACGTGACCCCATGACCTTCACCATGGAGGCTTACAAGAGTATCTGACATCATCTTGGCTTTAAAAAAGCCATTTAGAACAAAGGAAACACCATCGAAACGCTGTTGTGAGTTACAAATCCAGCCAATTGCATTAACTTTGCATCTCGTAAACAGGACACAAAAAGCAAGCTGGAAAAATAACACTGATAGGGAATGGACCCATTGGAAGTATCAGTTTTTCTGCTTCTCGGGGGGCAAGAGTTAGGCCTTTTTTGGTGATTCAGCATTACCATGTGTGTCCTGTTTTGTGAAATAACTAGTTAATGAATCATTCTTCATCTTTAGGACCCATGTTTATGATTTCATATTAGTTTAAATAATTTAAGTTTGGTATCAGGATTTTGAGAAGAATGCAAAGAATATCATGGAATAGTACCATATTTGTTGTCAATTGTTTGTAGAATTATAAAATAAATATTGTATGTAATTTCAGTCCAACTGATCAAAAAGAACATCTTAACACGCTTGGTGTTTTTAGATGAAAATGATCACCCATTAGAAATGTAAGTCTGTTTCATGAAACTGTGTTCTGTTAATGTCACTCATACCTTGTATTAACTGTGACTGATTTACTGATTGTATCAGTAAATAAATCTGTATTTCTGATTTCATTGGCACAGATTGACAGCACTGCAGAAATGTTCATCAGTCAGCATTTTAATGGAAGGTCATTCCATCACATTCTGTCTGAAATAGCCTGTCCCCTCACTGACTCTCCAGCATCGTGCACATTCCTGCCCATGGTGTCTCTTGTCCTGTGCCCATCTTTATTCTGGTCAGCCCCTGCCTATCTACCTGGTACCATGCCCTCCACTGTTTTATCCAGGCCGCCATAATTTGATATGGCCTAAGTATTTGTTTGCAAACAGATTTTTCCCTCAGTGTTCAGATCTGTTAGAATATCATTACTCATCGTGGTCCATTGTATTCTAAGAATTTTCTATAGTTCTTCAGTGCAAAACCCAATTTTCTTTATAAATTCTTTTTGGACATACCACCAATAATTCGGTGAGAGAATCCGCCCTGTTTTGCCAGTTTCCTAATTATCGGTTCTCAGCACAGACTCTAATATTGTTTTGTTTGGTAGGAAAATGAATTTTATGAACACATTTTAAAAACTAGAATTAGCTACATCAAGTATTATCATTTTCTTAGTGTAGTGAGGCGATAGGTTTAATTTATGATTGGTTGATATAATTTGTGTGTGATTTTTCAGACCAGCTGGTGGGGGGAAAAGGTCTAAAACTGTCTATACAGCTGCTGGATCTAAGCAATAGGGACAACAGTCTTGACATTTTGATTACTAATGCAAGTGCACAATCTATTGCCAATAATATAGGTTATGATAAAGTTGAACAAAATATTTCAACTGGATCGTATCTGTTTTGATCAGCTGTGTCCAGAATTTGGTTGTTGTGAAATTGAACATGTCCGACAAAATTGGTCATAAAATTCAAAGTATTTTGAATACTGAATAACCCCCCCCCCCCCCCCCCCCCCCCCTCCCCCCCCCCCCCCCACACCCAAAGATTTCCTGAAAGAATTAAATAATGCAATATGGTTGACCCACAAATTTATTTGTGCATGCTTTAAAAATTTAGATTTTGATTTGTTTACTGATAAGTCGTAGGTTTTTGCTGTTTAATTGTTGCATTGCTGTGACCATCCTCCTTGTGACTTCCGTTAGGTCTACATTGCTTTTTATTATGGCACTTGGAAATGTAAAGTTTGACATTTTTTTTAAATCACTCATGTCTGCCTGTGTAACATGAATTTTTTGTTGTTGTTATTTTTAATTCAGGAACAGTTGTATTTTATCTGCAGGAGTTTGCCAGAAGAGAATGTGGACTTGACAATAGACAGTGATACAGCAGACAACAGCACAAGTTTCCCTAGCAATGATTATGATGATAATGATAAAGATGTCAAGTTTAGTGATGTTGAAGGAAAGATTATAGATGAAGAGGCTACAGAAGTTGGCAGTGTAAGTTTATCTGATTACATTTGTCAGTAATGTGGTGAAAATGTTTTGTTGGTAGCAAACGTACAAGTTGTAATTCTAAATTGTGGCAACTGTTATTTAAGGTTAAGCCCCTTTCCACCCTAAAAAGTAAATGTTATTCCCTCTTGTACTTTGTGGTGCTGAGGTTAAATATAATTTACGGCAACGTCTCCCAAACTTTTCTAAGTTGCTGCCCCTTTCATCAATTAAAATTTTGCCTAGCCTAAGTAAAAGTGTGAATATTCATATGTAAGAGATAAAAAAAAAAGTAAAACTTGTGTATCTTCAAATATTTCACGGCTCCCATGTGAAGAGGTTGCGGCTCCCCAGGACGTCACAGCACACAGTTTGGGAACCACTGATTTACGGGAAAAGGCCCAGTGGTTGATTTGTGGATGCGGATTCTTAGGGACTGTGTCCGTTGTTTGCATAGGGAGCCTTATTTTTCCATTTTCCACTGTACATCATTGGTTGCTCTGGTGTACTGTTTGTTGGTATCCACGTAACATGGCCAAACCATTTCACTTGTTCTTTTCTAATAATATGCAGAGCAGCTGCCGCTACCCCCATTCTCCTTTGGATTTAATCATTTCTGATATAATCTCTTGTTGTTGTATTAAAAATCTTTTACAGGAATCTCATTTGAGGTATTGTTCTTCCCTTTTTTTTCTTTCACTGTCCTAGTATGACACTGGTAGCACAGGAGGAGACTATCTCATAGACTGCTCTCTTGCTTTCTACTGACATGTGTTTGTTTCTTAGTCTTCTTCTTCTTCTTTATGTCCTCTTTTACTGCTTTGGGTGTTGAGGGAGATATGATGTCCTGCTTCATGGTCTTCTGGCTGCTTCAACCATAGACACATCATGGTGCTGTAGAGTTTCTATGATATCGTCCCATCTTGTTCTTGGTCTACCTCTTGCTCTACGTCCTCCTATTATGGTAAATGGCTTGTATGGTGTAACATCAGGAGGCAGTCTCTCCAAGTGGGCAAACCATGTGATTTGCTGTCATTCTATGTAATTTAGAATTTGTTCTTTGCCGACTTGATCTCATATGACCTTATTCCTGATTTTATCTCTTCTGGTCACTCCTACTGTGTTTTTTAGATTCTCATTTCCATGGTTACTAGTTTGTTTCCCAGTACTGGTGCCATTTGCCCAAGAGTTAGTTTGCTCTGTTACGTCAGTCATTAATCCCATCTTCCGATTTACCAGCTGATGATATTATGCATCTTAAGTATTTGAAGTTCTTAATTAGTTTCAGAGGGTGTTTCTTTAGCCTGCATATTTATTGTTGCATATTTTGGTTATGGTCATGACCACTGTTTGGTGGTGTAAATTTGAATGTTATGCTAACCTCTTTACATGCTTGGTTTAAATCATATGTATGGTCTTGCAGTCCTGTTTCTGAAGCAGCCTTGAATGGTAAATACTGACAGTAGATAGATTTTGAAATCATTTATAATTATATATTGACAGTATAGGCAGGTTTGATTAATACATTGTTTACCTAAACTTGCAGGTCTCACTGGCTGTGTATAAAGAGTACCTGCTGACCTTTGGACCCCGCTGGGTCGTGTGTTGTGCTATGATGTATGCTGTCATGCTAGCAGCTCGAAATTTCAACACTGTGTGGCTGGGAAAATGGACAGAGGATCCGCGGATGGCTCGTCAATCACTAGTGGACACAACGGATTACAAGTCTGCCTTGTGGATGTACATTTGTGTGTATGCATTCTCTGGCATCTTAGAAAGTAAGTCTGTTTGTGTTATATATTAATGTTATGGGGAGTCACTATGTGGGTTCGCTCCCTAGCAGAGCTGGACTTATTTTTCTTCAAAAATGACTGACTCCCAGGTCGACCCAGCCTTGAGTGGGTACCAGGTGCAGTCCTAGAAAGTAAAGATGGCTGGCACGATGCTGACCGTGTCACCCATCTTGTGCCAATTATTTAATAAAAATATAGGTCTAGCCCTATACGCCTAAAGACGTTGGAAAGGGTCCTTTACTTACTCATTATTCTTCTAGGGTCTGTGGACCGATAAAATTATAAGACAGTCATCGAGTATGTGGATAGTGGTATAAGAGTTGCACTGTGGAAGAGATTGGGACCAATATAATATTCCCAAAGACAGCAGTGGGGTGCACTGCAGCAAAACTCACTTGAAAATATAGGTCTGCACCATATTGCTGTTGCACTGACATGATACTTCAGTTAACTTTTCCCCTACACATGACTATTCCTGGGAAGCGAAGGCAACCGGCATGATGTTGACCACATTACGCAGTGAGTGCCTATTGATCTATAAAATATGTCTGGCACCATTAGGCCCAGTATGCAGGAAGGTGGGGAAAAATGATCCATTACATTTTACTTAAATGTAGCAGTCTCCATGGTGATCATACCATGTGACTCAAGCTTTGAAGGAAGTGGGTTCATTTCACAGCAGTGCTGTTCAGCTTTCAGTTAAAACGTGCACAATTCACAGAGATCCTTATGGATCGTTGGCAGAGCTATGGAGGTTGTGCTGTGTGCGACACTTTCAGCAGGCAGCTAGCTGTTCTCTGAAAAGTGACTGAGCCATATGGGATTAAACCCGGTGCAAAGAAGTCTCTCCTTTTATCTTTACCTTTAGTGAATTGAAATATCTAGGTTCATATATTATTTTGTAGAGGAACTAACAGTGTTGCGGAATTTTCAGGGGAAACAGAATGAACCCACAGCCCCACTTACAGCCTTGTACCGGGTGACTGAATAGGGATGTATCCTAAATCTGAGTGTATCTGCATAAGAAGTTGAAGGTTAAAGATAAAATTTGAGAGGATCGACTTTATTGCACCGGGTTTGATCCCATATAGCTCGGTCTCAATACGGCTAACTACCTACTGAGAGCATTGCACAGAGCATGAACCCCATAGCTCCAGCAACAATCCCCAGTGTTAGTATCTGCTTAAGAGTTGAGAAATGAACAATCTGTTTTGAAAAAATAAGCTAGATGTACAAAACGGATGTGCATGCAAAACAAAAAGTTTTGGACCATGACTTTCTGCAGGATTCTACAGCTAGTGAATGTGAAGTTTGTCTTGCAGGGCTTTATTCCTGTTGAACCTAGAATAGTTTGTAATTTTTAAAGATGACTGTTTTGTCATTTCATTTTTAAAAATAAAATGTAAATGTACAAACACCCCGCAATCCACAGTTGTCTCGGCCTTCTTGTTCAGCCTCACAGTTAACATGAGGTCACTGTCGGCTGCCACCCTCCTGCACACACAATTACTGACCAAGATCTTGCGTTATCCAATGACATTCTTCGATACAACTCCCACAGGTAATTTACATTTTTGTAAACTCGGATCAGTGTTAGATTGTTTCCGTAGTGGAAGATGGAATTTTGTTTCCGTAGTGGAAGATGGAATTTTGTTTCCGTAGTGGAAGATGGAATTTTGTTTCTGTAGTGGAAGATGGAATTTTGTTTCTGTAATGGAAGATGGAAATTTGTTTCTGTAGTGGAAAATGGACATTTGTTTCTGTAGTGGAAAATGGAAGTTTGTTTCTGTAGTGGAAGATGGAAGTTTATTTCTGTAGTGGAAGATGGCAGTTTGTTTCTGTAGTGGAAGATGGAAGTTTGTTTCTGTAGTGGAAGATGGAAGTTTGTTTCTGTAGTGGAAGATGGAATTTTGTTTCTGTAGTGGAAGATGGAAGTTTGTTTCTGTGTGAATTAGACAAGAATATTATACAAGCTGTAAAATGAATAAATGAATGAATCGAGAAGTGGCATCATTGCACTTGGAACATCCCCACACATGCTTCATCCCCTTCTTCTGTAAATAGTACCAGTTGCAACCTGACTAAAGTTTTGCCTGTTTCTTCCTTAGTTTTGAATATCTTCAAGAACCTTGATATACCCCTTGCTGAATTAATCTTCAAGAACCTTGACATACCCCTTGCTGAATTAATCTTCAAGAACCTTGATATACCCCTTGCTGAATTAATCTTCAAGAACCTTGATATACTCCTCGCTGAATTAGTCTTTCAATGTATGAATTTTCTGTTCTATTGCACTGCCATTTGATCACAGAGAGACTTCACAGATGAGTGGTAGCAGCTAATCTATCAGCCTGCTCATTTTCATGCATACTTTTTTGAGGTACTGATGAGATCTCAGCACCTATGGATCTGCCTAGATGGCTCTAATGATAGTCTTCACTAATCTTCTACTAGAGTGCTAAAATATTTAACAGTTCAGTTTATATAATGAAAAGATCTAAATTTTTTATAATCACTTTCATTTACCTCCTCAAATAATTTAAGTGATCAGAATTTACAAAATCAGCTCACATTGTGACTAAGTATTTAGTGAACACAATAATCAATCAGAATGCTCAAATCTTATCAGTATTTCAGTGACATTTACTGGTAATGCTTTGACAGGTCGCATCATCAACCGATTCTCCAAAGATATTGACAGTGTTGATGAGCTCGGCGAAGCCCTGGATGGATACATTGAATGTGGTGGAGAAGTGCTGGCTAACCTGACCATGGTTATCTACATCACCCCCAGACTGATCCCATTTATTTGTCTTGTCACTGGAGTCTACATCTTCCTGCAGGTACTGTTTAGTCTTACATCTTCCTGCATGTACTGTTTAGTCTTACATCTTCCTGCAGGTACTGTTTAGTCTTACATCTTCCTGCAGGTACTGTTTAGTCTTACATCTTCCTGCAGGTACTGTTTAGTCTTGCATCTTCCTGCAGGTACTGTTTAGTCTTGCATCTTCCTGCAGGTACTGTTTAGTCTTGCATCTTCCTGCAGGTACTGTTTAGTCTTGCATCTTTCTGCAGGTACAGTTTAGTCTTGCATCTTTCTGCAGGTACAGTTTAGTCTTGCATCTTTCTGCAGGTACAGTTTAGTCTTGAATCTTCCTGCATGTACCTGTTTAGTCTTGCATCTTCCTGCAGGAACAGTTTAGTCTTGCATCTTCCTGCAGGTACAGTTTAGTCTTGCATCTTCCTGCAGGTACAGTTCAGTCTTGCATCTTCCTGCAGGTACAGTTTAGTCTTGCATCTTCCTGCAGGTACAGTTTAGTCTTGCATCTTCCTGCAGGTACAGTTTAGTCTTGCATCTTCCTGCAGGTACAGTTTAGTCTTGCATCTTCCTGCAGGTACAGTTTAGTCTTGCATCTTCCTGCAGTTACAGTTTAGTCTTGCATCTTGCTGCAGGTACAGTTTAGTCTTGCATCTTCCTGCAGGTACAGTTTAGTCTTGCATCTTCCTGCAGGTACAGTTTAGTCTTGCATCTTCCTGCAGGTACAGTTTAGTCTTGCATCTTCCTGCAGGTACTGTTTAGTCTTGCATCTTCCTGCAGGTACTGTTTAGTCTTGCATCTTCCTGCAGGTACAGTTTAGTCTTGCATCTTTCTGCAGATACAGTTTAGTCTTGCATCTTCCTGCAGGTACAGTTTAGTCTTGCGTCTTCCTGCAGGTACAGTTTAGTCTTGCATCTTCCTGCAGGTACGGTGTAGTCTTGCATCTTCCTGCAGGTACGGTGTAGTCTTGCATCTTCCTGCAGGTACGGTGTAGTCTTTGTATTTCTGCAGTACTGTTTGGTTAGCATACTCTTGCAGGTACTGTGTAGTCTGCGTATTTGTGTGGTACTGCTTAGTTAGCATACTCTTGCAGGTACTGTGTAGTCTATGTATTTGTGCAGTACTGTTTAGTTTGCTTACTCCTGTAGGTATTGCTTAGTCTACATCTTCCTGCTGGTATTGTTATAGAGCAGGAGCCACTTGCTGACTGAATTATTAAGAATGCTTTGCTTACATATGGAAGACCCTGGTTTGAACCCTTGGTACGGTAGGGGATTTTCTTCTGTTGGGGGGGGGGGGGGGGGGGGGCAAAAATAAAATCTTAACCTACAGTCCTTGGTGACAGCACTAGCCATTTGGTCCTAAATCCACAGGTGACAGCACTAGCCATTTGGTCCTAAATCCACAGGTGACAGCACTAGCCATTTGGTCCTAAATCCACCCCCCCCCCTTTTTTTTTTCTCCTACCACCTACACTGCAAAAGTGATAGTCCGTTATTGGCAGTTCTGTTTAGTCTACATATTCCTGCATACTTTATATACACATATTCATTTATGCGGGTACTGTACCATAGAGCAGGAGCTAGCAAGCAAGATTGCTCTTCTGTTAGTCATGTGTTCAAATCAATGTCACGGCAAAATATTCATAAAAATTTGACAAGAAGTAATGACATGTTTCCATCTTCAGAAACTGTACCATTTTCCCATTACTTTGTTCTTATCTGCCAAAACTGTCCATTAGCTCATAATTTTGTTCGTGTTCTTATCTTCAAAAACGGTACCATTAGCTCATTATTTGGTTCTCAATTTCAGAAACTGTATATCCCATCAGCCCGCCAGCTGCGGCGCTACAAGTCCAAGTTCTCCTCCCCAGTTTTTGTTCACTTCAAAGAGACACTTGATGGCACACACACAGTTCGAGCTTTCAAAGCTCAAGCTCGATTCATACGCAAAATGAAGAAATCGGTTGAGGATCGAGTAAGGTTTGACTTCATGGAGCTGGCCCTGAGGACTTGGCTAGGGATGAAAGTCTTCACTCTGTCCCAGTTTGTGTCACTGGCTGCAGGTTTGATCGTGGTGTGGGATGACTCTTTCTCCCCTTCACAAGCTGGCATGCTGCTTAGCTTTTCTTCATGGGTAAGTTTCTTTTTGCTGCTTTTTATTACGTGCAAGATAATATATATGTTGTCACATGAAAACTGCCCTTATTGTGTTAACATATATATATATATGTTGTCACATGAAAACTGCCCTTATTGTGTTAACATATATATATATGTTGTCACATGAAAACTGCCCTTATTGTGTTAACAAGTAAAATTTAAGGACCCTTTTCTGTAAGTCATATTGGACATATATGACCTATGTTTTATAAAGTCATATTGGACATATATGACTAGACCTATGTTTTATAGATCAGTGGGGACTTGGTTTGTGATGTTGTTAGCATTGCTCTGGGTGCATTTACTTCCCAAAACTTGATCTTGTACCTGTTTTTTGCTGGGTCAACCTGGGAGCCATTGTCATTAACAAATGGCCAGCTCTGTCGAAACTGAGCCCATGACCTTTAGATCCAGAGGTGAGCCTCTAGCCACTACACCATAGCGACTCCCTCATAGACAGTTTCATGTGAAATGTCTTTTAAAATATCTTGTTTATCAGTGCAATGAAGCTGCCTTCATAGTGAAATGTTTTATTTATATGTAATATCAGGGCAGTTTTCTTTACAGGTAAAGTATTTGGTGAAGCATGAGGAGTGTTTAGCCGTCTAAAACGGTGCTGGGAGTTCAGTTTTTTGTGTGGTTTCTGTGAAATTTCTTGGATCGTTCTGTTCCCATTCATGCACTGCTATTGTGTATGCATAGAGCTTGTTACAAAAGAGCGGGAAAATGGCCGAAAGATTTGGCAGCCTCTGCCATGTAGCTTTCACAGTGGCCCACTATCTAGGAAGACAATCTCATCAGTTGGGGACCACATACTGTCTAGAGAACACACTCGATGAAAGCTGTGTCCAGAACGGAATGTGCCAAACTTTCACTCAATCTCTACAGCCTTGATCAATTTCCTCAATTACGTATGTGTATATATATGTATATGGGGCAACGAAGGTCGACCTAGCCTAAAATGGGTACCATGATGGCTGTCCTAGGAATGTAAAGACGACCGGCGTAACGCTGACCACATTACCTACCTAGTGCCGATTGGTCTGTAAAAATATGGGATGCTCTTCTCATATGTCCGATGCGCCCAAGGCGTGAAAAAGGATCTTTACTTTACTTCTTATATATGTAAATACTCGCTAAACTGGGACTGAAGTGGAGGAAAATATAGAGGACAACCAAGAGAAACCGTAAGGGAGATAAGAAGCCAAGAAAGGTGTTGTACTGGATTCTGCCCTGATATTGAAGTGATTGCACAGGACGGAATTGAGAAATGAGACTGAGCCCTGTGTAATAATAGGACAAGAGAGCATTGAATGAATGAAAATTCCTTCTTGTTTTTCAGTTTGTGGAAAGCTTGTCCTGGTATGTACAGCACGCGTCTTACACAGAACAGGAACTGGTGTCTCTGGAGAGGGTCTTAGACTACTCAAACAGACCTGAAGAGGTGATAACCTTGATAGCTGTAAATTATAATGTGTTGTCAGAGTATGAGAAATGTCTTGTGTATCTGATAATCTTTCTGAAAAACTGACAGCTTTCCTACCATGATAACTAAAGTCATGTTTTATAGCCATTTTATTTCAGGCACCTTGGGAAATAGCTGAGAAAACTCCTGCAGATGCATGGCCACAAGATGGGGAGATCGTTTTTGAAGACTACAAAACTCGTTACAGAGATGGTCTTGATCTTGTACTGAGGGGGGTCACTTGTAGCATTGGCGGCGGAGAGAAGGTGAGCGTTGATCATAAATCTTGTTCTGTTGTTAGAGAGAGTACATGACATGTGCACAGGTCATTGTGTTCAGCTTTGTGTAGTGTTAACATCCTCTAGAAATTGTTGAGGCATCAGGATTAACCTACCCCTGAGTACTCTCTGTCTTTTACCAAACCAGTTGAATATAACAGCTTGCACATAGGACTTTGATAGCTGCCAGATTTATTAACACACATGTATAATATCTTGAACATTAGGACTATTAGGACTAAAAGTGTTAATCATGACTATTTCTCGCTAGGTTGGCATTGTTGGTCGGACTGGTGCAGGAAAGACATCGCTGACTGCGGCACTCTTCCGTCTGATAGAAGCAGTGGCTGGACACATCAGCCTGGATGGACATCAGATCTCAGCCATAGGACTTCATGACCTGCGCAAGAAAATCACCATATTGCCACAGGTTGGTCGCGAGATTTTCACATTATCTATCTTTTCTGCATGCCTATCTTCTGAAGTTTTGCATGTTCTTCCTTCCCTATCTCTGCTCTTCACCCTGTTCCCTCTAAGTATGTTGCCCTAGCCGGTACCACCTGTCTTCTGTTGACGCCGAATGTTGGGTTGTACAAGGTCAGACATTTAAGTAATGAGACGAAGAAACAAATTCCATCTATGAAGCAAAGCATGGAACATTCGGCTCTCCTATCAAATCCGGACGAAGAATAAAAAGCCTTGAACGACTTAGAGTTCTCTCCCTTGGCCGCACTGCAAACAGTGATCGGAAAAGCCAACGAAACAAACGACACGCTTACCTATCATCATACGGTTGCGTGTAGGGCTGCGTACGGTTGCGTGAGGCATCGTGAAGGGATGCGTAGTCATCATACGGTTGCGTGCAGGGGTGCGTACGGTTGCATGAGGCATCGTAAAGGGATTCGTAGTCATCATACGAACGAACTTTATTTTCAAAGGGTCACAAATTGGGAACGCAGGCCCGTCTTACATTCGGCCCTTCCAGTCTTCCAGTCTTCCAATACGGTTGCGTGTAGGGATGCGTAGTGTTTAGGTTTGAGTTAGGGGTAGGGTTAGAGGTAGGGTTAGGGTTAGGGTTTAGAGTTAGGGGTAGGGTTAGGGTTAGATGTGAAAATTTTGACGTAGGATTTCGAAATACTGGCCGACAATCTGATGTTTGTGGGAGTGGCGCCACTGAAACTCTGCCAAATATGATGCCAATAGCGTGCGGCTGGTGCCCCTAATCATTGGCGAAATGTGCGTTTGACCAGCATCCAGAGGCCCTAGATTGTTTGTGCGCGATTATAGGGAACTCCGGCGTCAAAATTGTCAAATCTAACGCTAAACCTAACCCTACCGCTAACCCTAATCCTAATCCTACTCCCTAGCCCTAACCCTAACCCCTACCCCTAACCACGCAAATTTATCGATCATTAAAGCATACAAATCGGCAAAAACCAACAAACAAAACACACCCAAAAAAAACAGAATTGTCCTGCAGCGTTAAAAAAAAAAAAAACCGAATCTGGGGGAAACAGCCAAGCATTGGCAGCCCTGATGTCGACGTGACTGTCTTCTTTGTTTCGTTGGCTTTTCCGATCACTGTTTGCAGTGCGGCCAAGGGAGAGAACTCTGACTAAGTCGTCCAAGGCTTTTTAGTCTTCGTCCGGATTTGACAGGAGTACCGAACATTCATCTATGATCTGGCAACTTTACATGGCCGCTCGATAAGCAGACAGCAAACAAGCTGCCATTTTGAAAGCGCTATTGAGACAGTTGCAAGAGTCAAAGAATGGATACAAGAAATCATTGTTTTACTGTGAGGATGGATGTGGCAGATAAATCTGGTATTAAGTTCATAACATTTTAGAGCAAGATTTTGACAAGAAAAAAGTTGCTCGTCGGTTTGTACCACTTTGTTGTCTGATGACCAAAAACATCAGCAGGTTGAGTACCTAAGACATAATTTAAAAAAAGAATTTTTGGCCCCAAAACAAGTGTCTTTTCTCAGTCTTCCACCATATTCCCCAGATGTGTCACCCTATGATTATTTTATATTGCTGATTGAAAGGACGCTTTTTTAACAATATTGTTTTGGCCCTTTGGATGTCATTGAACAGAAAGTCGCGCCTCTAGAGCTGTATCAATGCACAAGGGGAGCTTACTATGGAATTAAGTCTCATTACTTAATTGTTGGACCTGACCATATTGTGCCAGAGGATTACATAAATGAGAGGGTCAAACCACAATCTGTCCTTGTTCACTCGATCTCGGATTGTAAGGTTGGCGGCTTTTGTCAGGCATTGCATCTTGCTGATTGTATTAGTAGGCCCAGTAGTGTATGACTGTTGTGAAAGTGGTAATTAGAATAGGTATATATCATCATCTAGTGCCATGCTGACTGGCAAAACTGGATGGATATGTAGCCAACCAGAATTTTTTTCTAGCCCTCAATGACAGAGATGTATTGCATAAGATGTTCTTAATTTTATAAAATGCAGTCTTTGCCTTTCCTATTCTGTTTCTTTATCTCGATCATCTTCCATGTGTCTGCACATCCGTTTATCTGCTGATTTTGTTGCCTAATTATTCCGTGGCTCTTACTCCGCCATTAGATCCACAACCGATAGATCCACAACCGAGGACACACGGCTTTGTCGAATTGGATCTCCCAGCTTAATTACTCAACCAGGAAAAATATTTTGCTGGTTCGGAAAGGAGACGGTGACGCAGGTGGGACATGTTTGGATTTAGTGGTTGAGGAGTCTCTTGTGGGACCCTTGCTATCCAGGTACCAGGTGTGACCCAGGAACGATGGATGAGGTGAGATCTGTGGGTGTGTGGGCGTCAGTGGTTCTCTGTGGCTGTGTGGGCGTCAGTGGTTCTCTGTGGGTGTGTGGGCGTCAGTGGTTCTCTGTGGCTGTGTGGGCATCAGTGGTTCTCTGGCTGTGTGGGCGTCAGTGGTTCTCTGTGGGTGTGTGGGCGTCAGTGGTTCTCTGTGGCTGTGTGGGCGTCAGTGGTTCTCTGTGGCTGTGTGGGCGTCAGTGGTTCTCTGTGGCTGTGTGGGCGTCAGTGGTTCTCTGTGGGTGTGTGGGCGTCAGTGGTTCTCTGTGGGTGTGTGGGCGTCAGTGGTTCTCTGTGGGTGTGTGGGCGCCAGTGGTTCTCTGTGGGTGTGTGGGCGTCAGTGGTTCTCTGTGGCTGTGTGGGCGTCAGTGGTTCTCTGTGGCTGTGTGGGCGTCAGTGGTTCTCTGTGGTTGTGTGGGCGTCAGTGGTTCTCTGTGGGTGTGTGGGCGTCAGTGGTTCTCTGTGGGTGTGTGGGCGTCAGTGGTTCTCTGTGGGATGAGAGAGAAATAACTACAGTGAGAGAACCTCGTGAAGTCCTTCGCTAATACAGCGCTCGGCTAGTTACTTAACTCTTCGAGTCTCAGGGGGTTTATCATCACAGGCCCACGGGGTAGTAAATAGTCATAAAATCGGCGCATCTTGCGTTGATTGGGCTTCTAGGAAGGAACCTATGAACGTATGATGCGTTCCTTGGGACTCAAAGAGTTAATGTTATTGAGCATTTTGCACTGGTTGAACGAGGGGGAGCGAGAGAGAAAGGGAAATAACGAACTTTATATGTTCAGAGGGCTTGGAACTGAACACGCCGGTTTATCTTTTATTCTGTTCTCTGCCCTGAGAGAGAGAGAGAGAGAGTATGTAATATATATATATATATATAAAGAGAGAGAGTGTGAGAGATGTGTATGTATGTATGTGTATATATATATATATATATATATATATATATATGCGCATAACATCATCAGGTGCCTTGCAGACTGGCATGGGCGATCATGCCACTCCACAATCTGGGATCTCCTGCAGCATGTATCAGTTCGTGTGCTGTCACACATACATGCCATGCAACAAGACTGTCAAGCATCTTCTCTCGTTGTCTTCCTCTTTCCCCAGATCTTTCTAGTGATCACAACCTCTATTCATAACATGGCCGAAAAAATGATGACTGTCTCCTTTTGATGTGTATGATAATTTGTCTTTGGGCTTCCGCCTCTTTCAAAACCTCTCTTGGTTGCTCTTTTTGGCTGTCCAAGTATTTTAAGCATTCTTCTGTAAAATGACATTTCTGAGGAGCATTCTTCTGTAAAACCACATCTCTGAGGCCTCAAGAAATTGTCTGGCCTGCCTACCGATCGTTCAGGACTCACAGCCATATGTTAGTTCTTTCTGACATGTTGCTATCAAGACTGTGTCATCAGCATAACGCAGATTGTTTATATTGTGCCTACCAACCACAATTCCGGGCGAATCAGTTAATGATCTCTTCTCTGTATAGTGAGAACAAATCAGGTGACAATACACATCCTTGTCGTACGCCCCTCTTTATGCTCTGAAAAATACCTAAACAGTTGCTAATTCTTATAGCTGCTGTTTGCTGCCAATACACATTGGTAATTCTTATAGCTGCTGTTTGCTGCCAATACACATTCGTTATTATTCGTAGATCTTTTCCATCTATGTTTAATACATTTGATTACTTCTGACTGCTTCATGTTTCACAGTCAAATGCTTTTGTAGTTTATGAAGCCTAACTACAAATCAGTGTATACTTCTATAGCTCTTTCTGACAATGTACTTAGGATGTATCTGGCATTGTCTGTACCTTTTCCTTCTACAAACCAGTGTATACTTCTATAGCTCTTTCTGACAATGTACTTAGGATATATCTGGCATTGTCTGTACCTTTTCCTTCTACAAATCAGTGTATACTTCTATAGCTATTTCTGACAATGTACTTAGGATGTATCTGGCATTGTTTGTACCTTTTCCTTCTACAAATCAGTGAAAACTTCTATAGCTCTTTCTGACAATGTACTTAGGATGTATCTGTTGTTTGTACCTTTTCCTTCTACAAATCCACATCGTAATTATATCGGCTGACTTCACTTTCCAAGACATTTCCTTATCCTCATGTATGGCGAGGTCATCAAGAAAGCCATGCTCATTTTGCAACAATACCAGCCACAACAATGATTTTTTCGCCTACTTCTTCTTCTTCACGTTAAACAATGATAAACTCCCTGTTGAAAGCTTTGGTTGTTCGTCCACCTCTTGAGTCCAGCCTCGTTCCAGAACTTGAGTGTTGCATCCGCTTCACAGATCCGCCTTATTTTTATGCAGACTGTTGATCCCTTGCCACAGAGTCAGGTGCACTTCGCCGTCAAAGAAAGTCACCAATTGGTCGACTCCTACGACATACTTGTTAGAGAGGTGCAATGTGTGGGTTTTACTTTCTCGTTGTCTAGAAGATGTTTATGTGCCGTGAATGTTCTTATCACACATTCTACAAGCCGACACCGACTTAGCCGGACGAAACATCAGTTTATTGACATGTTGCAACTTACGCCAACGTCCAGTCGTTGTCCTAATAAACAGCTCTCGCACACCACATCACGCAGACTTCAACATGCAGGTTCCTCACGCAGTCACTGACCAGGGTCTGCACCGATGTATCTGGTTGATCTTCTGTACATTACACAGACTCCTGGCTTCAAACGTCGTCGTGCGGTTCTCCTTCCACAACAAGCAATCTCACGTTGACATTCTCACAATCAATCTCCCGACCTTTCGCTCCAATGAGTCAACACATACTCACTTGATCAGAACGGGTTAGTTTCACGTGGCAACACGTGGTGGTCCTTTACTTCCACGTCGCGACCTGTGGTCGCGTCATAGAATCACACGTGATAACTCGTGGTCATCACCTATCTTGAAAACATCGTTTAATCCGAGTATCTGGAATATCTCGGTGTTTTGGGTTACCCTTGGGCCTACCCCCAACCTTCCTAATTTGGGCGAAAATATCCCCCATTACAAGAGGCCAGGCATATTCTTGTTTTGCCCTATAATGAAGCGCCGGAACCCACTATGGGACCCCAGAACCCACATGGAGACAATGAGCATTTGAACCGCGAACTTGGAACAGACAGGTGATGTATCTAGCCATTGCGTTACCGCGGGTTCCATTGTGTTTGATGTAAATAATCATCATCTTATACTCATTGACTATATTTAAAATCCTGAGTCAGATTTGTGTCTCCCAGGGAGTTCTCCGGCAATTGACCCTTATATGAGCGGCCTGGCTGATACCCGTGTATTCTAGTCTAACCTTAAACAAAACCTCACACTGTATCATGGGAGACGTCGTGCTGTAGTGATTAATAGCTAGCCTATGCATCCAGTTGACGTGGGTTCAAATACGAAGCTGGACTTTTTAGGGTCCAAAAAATTCACCTTGGCTCCCACGTCGACCAGGCCTTAAATGAACATCAGGTGGTCATTGGAAGTAAAGGCGGCCGGTTTGATGTTGACCACATCACCACAGAGTGCCAGTTGATGCACTAAATAGAAGTCTAGCCCTATATGCCCAATACGCCTATTATAGTGGAGAAGGTGATAAATACACGCATTAAATACAGTAAATCATAAATACTTAAAGACGGTAATTCACACATACCGTTAAGACAGTAATTAACATATTCTGTTAAGACAACAATGCACACATGTCGTTAAGACAGTAATTCACACATGCTGGGGAAAACAGTAATTCATATATGCTAGGGAGGAAAAAAAAACGGTAATTCACATATGCTAGGAAAAATAGTAATTCGCGCATGCCGTAAAGACAGTAATTCACGCATGCCGTAAAGACAGTAATTCACGCATGCAGTAAAGACAGTAATTCACGCATGCAGTAAAGACAGTAATTCACGCATGCAGTAAAGACAGTAATTCACGCGTGCGGTAAAGACAGTAATTCAAACGTGCGGTAAAGACAGCTAATCATACATGCGGCAAAGATAGCAATTCATACATCTTCTTCTTTCTTTTCTTCTTTTGTCAAAATCTGCTTGTGCCGCTAGGCGTCACAGTCTATCAGATGATCGGCAACCGAGCCAGGGCGCGCTCAGTCGCTTCATATGCCGTGATGTTATGAAGTCTCAAGTTGTCAGTGACTCCTTTAATCCATCTTCTTCTTGGTCTTCCCCTGCCTCTTGGTGTTTCAATTTTCATGTTGTATGCTCTTGATGCTGGCATCGTTGGTTCCATTCTCATTAGGTGACCAAACCATTTCATTCTTTGCTTCTCAATAAATTTAACGATGGGTATGGTTCCAATAGTTCTTGTAATCACATCGTTTCTCACTCGATCTCTTCTGGTTTTATTCGCAGCCATTCTCAAACATCTCATTTCACAGGTGGTTAGTCTTCTCTCGTGTTCTTTTGTTAATGTCCAAGTCTGACATTGATAACCTAATGTCGGTATGAAGATTGAATTTATAATTTGTCTTTTTATCTCAGCTGGGACAGCAGGGTGTTTTAAAATTGGGGCAAGCTGGTATGCGACATTGTTGGCTTGTTGGATTCTTGCTTCGATCTCTCTGTCTATTTTACCATTGAATGTAAAGATACTTCCCAAGTATTTAAATTCTTGCACTTGTTTTAGACTGTGATCTTTATGTCGATGGTCTGTTGCTCTCTACTTATGCTCATGACTTCTGTCTTTTCAGTATTGATCTTCATATGATGCTTGAGGCAACTGTCGTGTAGTAGGTTTATGTGGTCTTGCAGCTGTTTACTATCACTGTGAAATATGCATTGATCGTCGGCAAAGAGCAGCTCATTGAAGTCCTCCTGTTTATCGACATCTGTTGGTGTTATTTTATTGATATTGTCCATAAATATTATGAGAAGTAAAGGTGATAATACACAACCTTGTCTTACTCCTGATGTTACTGGGAACCAGTCTGTGATGCCAGCTCTTGTTCTAATGGCGCTTTCACTTTGTCTATAAATAGCCCTAACACAATCTAAAATCGTTCCATTTATACCGTAGTTTTCAAGAACTTTCCATAATAAATTTCTGTTTATCGAAAGCTTTTTCTTGATCTATGAAAGCGATGTTCATTTGATGTCTGTGTTCTATTGTCTTTTCGCTAACTTGTTTTAAAGCAAAAATAGCGTCAGTACACCCTCTTCCTTTCCTAAATCCGACCTGTGATGGGCTCAGGATCGGTTCTACAACGGATCTAATTCGCTGTTCCAGAATTTTGGCAAACATTTTTCCTACGTGGCTTAGAAGGGAGATGCCCCTGTAATTGTTACAATCTTGCTTATTGCCTTTTCTTTTCCAAATTGGGACTATAAGGGCTCTTTGCCAGTCTATTGGTACAGTTCTTTCATTCCAGGCTTTCCTAAATATGTGGAGTAGCCAGGTGACTCCAATTTCTCCACAAGCCTGTATTGCCTCGGCTGATATTCCATCAACACCTGATGCCTTATTTTTGGGACTGCATCTGATTGCTTCTCTGACTTCTTGTTCGATTATTGTAGGTTGTTCCTCGTTTGTACACCTGGGTGTGAATGGTACTGTTTCCTCATTTCCTGTTACATTCAGAAGAGTCTGAAAATATTCTTTCCACCTTTCTCTGATCTTGCCCTCCTCATGTATGGGTTTGCCTTGACCATCATTGACATATTCAGATGGCTGGAATGGTTCATCTCTAGTTCTCATTTTTGCAATGGTTTTGTAAAACTGTCTACTAGATTTAGCACAGATTTTGGTAAGATTTTCCCCATACAAGATCCAGGATGTTTCCTTGGATTGTTTAATTTATCTTGCAGATTGTCGCCTGGCAATTCTGTACTTGATATAATCGTCATCTGAGCGGGATCTTAGCCATTTCTTGTATTGCTCCTTTTTACATTTCACTGCTTGTTTTACGTTATCATTCCACCATGCTGTTTTTTCCTGAACGTTCCTCCTGTGTATCTAATACCACAGAGTGTTGTTAGGCAGATCAGAAGAGTGTTCTTAAATTTTTGCCACGCAGCTTTCACATTGTCACTTGATGTTATTAGCTCAGCCATCTTCGCCGTCATTTCTGCCTGTACTTTTGCTTGGTTGTCTAGATTGCTTAGGTGTCTTATGTCAATCATTGAGGTACGTACTGATGTTTTTGTTTTTTTGTTAATTGTTGCTTCGCTTAGATATACGATCAGCGGTCGATAGTCTGTATTTAAAGAGATGTTAGGAATTACTCTTGCGTCTTTTACTAAGCTTCTTCTCTTTTGTCGATTTAGTATGTAGTCCAACTGTGCGGCCTGGTCTGGGTTGCTCCATTTATACCAGGTGTTTATTTGGCTTTGTCGATGCTGATAGAAACTATTGGTGACATAAAGGCCATGCTCTGCACAAAGTTCTAAAATACGCTGCCCGTTGTAATTGCAGACTTTGCTGTTATCTGAGTGTGGCCCGATATATTCCTCCCACGGTGTTCGCCTCTGCCCTATATGCCCATTTAGGTCACCTATTACCATAAGATCATTATTATTGCATACATGCATGCAATAAACACAGTAATTCACTCATGCAGGAAGGGGGAACAAATGAGAAAGAGGAGAGGACAGAGGAGAATAAGAAGAAGAAGAGGTCTTATGTGTGCCAGATCGACTGAACCTACAATTGGTATGAGAAAATATCCTGGGGAGTAAAGACGGCCGGTGTTGTTATCGACCATTAAATGCTGAGTGGTCATAAGACAAACGGGGAAAGGGGGGGGGGTCGACACGGCAGCTGGGGCCGATATCTAAACTATACTATAATGAAAATGCTACCAGCAAAGACCATTAAACAGATTACTGATTTCTACAATGAGATCTAGAAAGAGGGAGAGATTCCAAGAAGATGGAAGGAAGCAACTATCATACCTATTAAAAAGGCTAATAACGACCCTCAAAAAGTAGACTCATATAGACCAATATCTTTAACATCCCACCTGGGGAAAATATTAGAAACAATCGTCAATAAAAGAATAACATTTCACATGGAGAAAAATAACCTGTTTAGCAAAACTCAGGCAGTGTTCAGATCTAACAGATGCACCCTAGATCAAATTATAAAATTAGAAGATCATGTTAAAAAGTCATTTAAAACAGGAGGTAAGACAATGGCAGTGTTCCTGAATCTGGAACAGGCATATGACCAGTGCTATCGGCCAGCAGCCTTGTTTAAAGCAGCTAAACTAGGATTTACCGGAAGAACGTATAGATATATCTGAAGCTTTCTACAAGGAAGAACATTTTCAGTACTAGTTAATAACGAAAGATCACAAACTTTTGATCAGGTGAATGGAATCCCTCAGGGTGCTGTAATATCCCCTACCCTGTTCAGCATATTAGTAAACGACCTTGATGATGCCATCACGAACAAGGACACGGGACTAACTCAGTTTGCGGACGATTGTGCAATATACCACAGCCATAATCAGATCCCCTGCGCTAAGAAAAGATTGCAGAAAAGTCTAGACGAAGTTGCGCATTGGATGGGAAAATGGGGATTTAAAATCAACGTCGACAAAACAGTAAGCATGATATTCAACTTTAAAAGACAGCTTAATTATGACCCAAAAGTAACGAGACTCCAAATTAATGGCAGAACAGTTCAGCGGACACGTTCGACGAAATTTCTAGGAATGATTCTGGATGAGCAAATGACCTGGGCTAAGCACATCGATGATCTCGTAGTAAAGTGTACAAAGTACAATAATATGCTGAAAATGATTAAAGGAAACGGATGGGGAGCACGCCAGGACACCCTAGTACAATTTTATAAAGCTTTCGTTAGGGGCAAAATGGAATACGGAAGCATAGTATACGATTCAGCATCTGAGAACAGCAAATGCAAACTTGATAGGATTCAGTGCCAAGCCCTGACTTCCATCATGGGCGCTGGCAAAGGGACATCGAGAGAGGCCATGGAGGTAGCACTAGGCATCACACCGCTTAACCTCAGAAGGAAACAACTAACTTATAGCTATTGGATGAAAGCGGCCAACGATGCCAGACACCCAGCGTCAGACGCTTTTCATCATAACATTACCCACCTAGGTGACAGACCGGTCAGAGACATACAGAGACCAGCAGCCTGGGACGCTGCACTAGAAATTAACGATGATGAGGACTTAGCTAGGACTCTAGAGGCAAGCGTTAGGTTTGTCCCTCAAATCCCTCCATGGAGACTAGAGCTGCCCAGGACAGACATGAGTCTGATGAAAATTATTAATAAGAATACTGAAACATTTGAAGCCAAAGCAATAACAGAAGAGTACATAGACCAGATCCGATCAGACAATCTGGTTGCATACACTGACGGATCTAAGAATGAAGCAGGAGAAGTAGGAGCAGGAGTAATAATCCCACAGTGGAATATACAAAGAGAATATAAAATAACAGATCATGTGGCAGTATGCACAGCAGAACTAGTCGGCATAATGAAGGCACTAGAAATGGTAATTAATAAACCTCCAACTAAATTTACCATACTGACAGATTCATTGTCCTCGGTGCAGACGTTGAAAACATATAAAACTAACAGTAGACCAGATATTAAAGAGACAATCCTAAATCTAACAACTCAGCTCAAGAATAAAGGATGCCAAGTCACCATTGCATGGGTACCAGCACACAGAGGTGTAATAGGTAATGAAAAAGCTGACATAGCAGCCAAAAAGGGAGCAAAATGTGATGTTTTAATAGATGTAGGACTCGGAAAAACAGAAAGGACCAGCATAATCAAACGACATATAATTAAAATGTGGAAACTGCAATGGCAAGGGAGCAATAATGGCAGAGATGCCTACAATAACCTTAAAGAGCCCAGCCTTAACACACAGGTACGGGACAAACTGAAAATTCCAGCCAACAAACTACTCTGGAGAGCTAGATTAGGGTGGCACCCAGAGAAATTTACATCTCCACTATGTCTGGACTGCTTTCAAGATAATACTCTAGAGCATTATATAATAAACTGCACTAAATATAAATTGGAAAGGAAACCCATTGAGGAGTTTTTTCTAAAACGCAAACAACAAATTACCGCAAAAAAATGTTTAAATGTAGATAGCAATAAGGACTAAAAAGACCAGATTAGGGAATTACTCAGTATAACAGAAGGAACTGATGAGATGGTAACCCCGGACATCCTAGAGTCAGAGAGATAGTGTAAGTATGATGAGTGCATAGATGTGAACATGGACACATACACAAGGATGAGTGCGTGTAGTATGAGTGCATTTGTGTATAGGATGGATACATAAGACACATTGTATGTAGGCGGATGGTACGGAATCACGAGTGGACGGAACAGTGGGAATATAGTTGTGCGAAAGGTACAGATGAATGAGTACATGGATTTAAATGTTACTGTATACATGTATATGTGGGTATGAGTGTGCATGTGTGTATATATATATATATGAGAGCGTGTATATTTATATATTTGTGAGTGTATGAATGACAGTGCAATCAAAGAAACCATAAACTGTGTTGCTGTATGTCTTCATTAATGAGAACAAATGGAATGAAGGGTGTAAGCAGCAAGAACGTCATCGCACACCATCCACCAAAACATGATACGCCAGTACCGGACAGGTCACATACCAGTAACGGGACATAGCTTAAAAATGACACGACCAGACGAAATTACAGACAAAGCGACACAACACACATAAGACATGGAAGAGTGAATATCACTACGTGTGGATGTACTCGTTTTTTTTATGAATGTAAGTACAGGCATTGGTAAACGCATATGAAAGAGTTTGCGTGTGTACGTAATGTCAATTAGGTATGCATATACGGATAAGAATGAAAGGAAGTACAAATATGTAGTGTTGTCTGCATATATGAGTACTCGAGTGCATGTACGCATACACCTAGTTGGGTGCGTCCATATACTCCAGGGATTCATAAACAAAACCATCCCACTCCACAGCATGCATACAACATGCACATGACCGACAGGACTCATAACAAAAATATGACTGACAGCAAATAGGGAATACAAGTGACTCGATAATGACAGGACTAGAACGCATAACCTCTAATACCACCCCATCACTGGGATGATAGCAAAGGTTGGTAACGTGATACACATAGTCCCGGCAAAAAGCCACGCTAGAATCCAGCAAGACGGCAACGACGAGAATTGACTGAATGGCGTCCCCCTCCCCTTCCCCCCACCTTTCCCTAAATCTTTCGGATGCACTATGAGTTTAACCCCCCAACCCATTCACACAGAGAGCACTTGAGTTCGTTGCCCAACATGCCACAACAATTCTCATCGCCGATCATTTGGATCTCAAAGCGTGAGCTGGACGGTCCGGTTATATGGTATTTACGTACACCGGAGCTTAGCTATCAACACAACCCGATCACATAATAACAAATGACGACTGGACCCGCATAAGACTCCACACAAACTCTCACACACATATCCATTACATGACTAACCCGTTCATATTACAGGAAGACAACTATAAGACCACTATGGTCACACGCGGAAAAATTTTCACATTTCGGAACTATTCACATTCAAAAACTGTTTTCAGTACTTTTTGGCAAAATTAAAATATTCAAAATTTTAAAACAATAAATGGTGGCCGAAAGGTCGTTGTGTTTGGAAGCTCGCTTTCCTTCGAGATACGCCTAGCCAGATCAAAGGAAGACAGAACAAACAGGAAACACCAAGAATGAAGAAGGAAGACATACAACAGGACGAGCGGATTGATTCGGATGGAAGCATTAAGCCAGAAATGGCACAAATATCAGCATTCAGTCACGAAAGTGACGCAAATAAACCAGACCACAAATATAGGCGGAGACTGTTAGCAGCCTAGGCTAGCTAGCAGCAGTCTGAACGTGGTCGAGCTTTTCTTTTTTTTTTCTCAAAAGGACTTGGACTCAGAGAAGTATGGCTGTTCTAGGAGGTCCGCAGTTAAACTTGATAACATGTGTTTTATCCGAAGTATGGTTGTTCTAGGAGGTCCGCAGCTGAGCTTAAGAACAAGTCACTGACTCTAACGCGCGGGGTGTTGTGATCCAAGGTTGGATACACCCTGTTATTTCTCTCAGCGATCAGCGAATTTTCAAAGTGATTATGGAATTTTTCGAAAGTGAATTTATCGACGATGAACAGATGATTCACCTCTTTCTGTCCACGAGAAAACTACTGCCCGGCACAAGGGAAAGTTTTATCAAAGAAGACAGCCGCTACCAATTAGCCAAAGAGGATGCGGGAACCCAAACTGATGATTTAGAAATAATTCTTCAGGATGGGCAGGCCGGTGATGCCCCAACTCTTCAACCAGCAGAAGACAAACAAGAAGAACAATTGCCAATACTGGAAATATCTTCTTCTATTGAGCCGGCAGCCGAGCCGACTCTTGATGATATCGTCTTGAATGAAACTGAAACATTCAAAGCTGCTGGTGAAGAGGATGCCAACCCGGGTCTGCTGAGACAGAGGCATATCGAAGAGATTGTAGCCGCCATTCATGATAGGCGGCCGAAAGTCTTCGAGCTTTTCACAAGCCCCATGCCTCTGCAGACTCTCAGCCTCAATGCCTTTTTCAAGTACTTTGGGCAACCGTCCTTTGACTTCGGTGAGCCCGAGGAAACGCCAGAGCTGGCGAAGCCCAAAAGGAAGCGAAGATCGCTTTTTCGCTGGGCGTCAAAGAGGAAAAAGGCAGGGAAGGAAGAGAGCAAGCCATCACCGGCCCCTAGAGGGAACAGAGGAAATCTTTTTCGGAGGATTTTCTGCTGTTGCCCATAGCTCGCAGCTTGAATCATCTGATCCAAAGGCCCTTTTCAGGGCCAACAAATGTTACCATTTTCAGGTTTTGGTATATTTGTAAAATACTCTTCTTCTTCTTACTCTTCTTCTTCTTCTTCTTCTTACTCTTCTTCTTCCTCTTCTTTTTACCTTCTTCTTTTTACTCTTCTTCTTCTTTTTACTCTTCTTTTTACTCTTCTTCTTCTTCTTACTCTTCTTCTTACTCTTCTTCTTCTTCTTTTTACTCTTCTTCTTCTTCTTACTCTTACTCTTCTTCTTCTTCTTACTCTTACTCTTCTTCCTCTTCTTACTCTTCTTCTTTTTACTTTTCTCCTTCTTACTCTTCTTCTTCTTCTTACTCTTCTTCTTACTCTTCTTCTTTTTACTCTTCTTCTTCTTCTTTTTACTCTTCTTCTTTTTCTTACTCTTACTCTTCTTCTTACTCTTACTCTTCTTCTTACTCTTCTTCTTCTTTTTACTCTTCTTCTTTTTCTGCCTCCTCTTGCTCTTCCTCCTCTTGCTCTTCCTCGTCCTCCTCCTTTTCCTCCCCCTCCCTTCCTTCTTTCTTTTTCTTTCTCCCTCCTTTATTTTAACAGCCTCGGGTGTCGAGTGAATTATATGGTCCTGCTTCCTGCTGCTTCGACCATAGACACATCATAGTGCTGTAGAGTTTCTCTGATGTTATCTTCCCATCTTGCTCTTGGTCTGCCTGTTGCTCTACTTCCCTCTCCTCATTTGATATGCCTTGTATGGTACAGCATCAGAAGGCATTCTCCCCAAGTTGGCAAACCATTTGATTTGTTGTCTTTGAATGTAATTTAGAATTGATTCTGTGCCGACTTTATCTCAAGTGACTTCAATCCTGATTTTATCTCTTCTGGTCACTCCTACAGTCTTTCTTGGACTCATCATTTTCTTTTGTGTTTTTGTGTGAATGACCACGTCTGGCACTGGTAGCATAGGGTGGGAATGAATAAGCTTTGTACGAGGTGAATCTTTGTGCTGACTGGGACTGTCTTATGCTGTAAGAGGGGAACTAGCTGCCCCAATACTTCCCCTGCTTTGCTGCATCGGATGTTTATTTCTTCGTTCAGTTTACCATCTTCAGTAGCCCGTCTCTCTAGCGTAGTTGGCTAAACCGGATTGTGCGGTGAGCGGGTGACGAACTCCTTGTGGTCCAGATTCGATCCCGGGGGTGGGCAGAAAAGTCACATTTCTCCAGATTTACGGTATTTAAAATGTAATCAAGGCCGAAAGGTTGCGATATCCATAATACCGAGTCTAAGGGTTAACAACTCATGGCTTCTGGATACTAAAACAAACCGTCTTCAGTAAATGTTGTTCCAAGATATTTAAATGCCTGTCTGACGTATGTATGCTCTAGTGCTATGTTTAAATCCTGCTTCTTTTTTCCCCCATTGACATTACTTCTGTCTTTTCAGTGTTGATTCTCATATTATTTGATTTACATTCTTCATTGATGAATGTGAGATGCTGTTGCAAATTCATGGCTGTATCTGCAATCAAAGCCTGGTCGTCGGCAAAGAGTAAATCATTGATGTTCCTATTATTTTTGTTCCTTGGCCTGGCATCTTTGCTTTTATCTCAGTGTAGGTGATAAACATGAGTGTTGATAAGACACACCCCTGTCTTACTCCAGTTGTTACTTTAAATGTTTCCTAATTTATTCTATCTCTAACTACGTTTCTACAAACGCTTAGTAAGCTTTTGCAAACTTCAGTGAAGTGTTCACTTACTCTGTATAGAGCCATTACTTTCTAGGTTTTTTTCTATCGACCCTGTCGAAAGCGTTCTCCTGGTCTACAGATAAGTTCTAACCATATTCGATGTTCTTTTCTATTAGAAAGATTGCATCTGTGCAGCTTCTATTTCTTCTGAAACACCTCTGTTCTTCTGTCAGATGTGGTTCTATCACTGTTCGTAGCCTCGTTTCTATTATCTTATCATACATTTTCAAAACACGACTTAAAAAGAGACGCATCGATATTGTTCCGCAATGGTACTGTAATAAACCTTGGCTTGACTTGGACTGCGCTTTGGCTTACTACTTATTGGCTTTAGCCACGGCTCACTCTCTGGATGTTACTGCTACACAACTTGCACTACTTTCACGTCTTGACAACACAAACGCCGCTCAGCTTCTTGGTACATTCTGTCAGTTTATTCTGGTCCATTTATTTCACATGTTCAAACATTATTCACACTTTATCACTCGCGACATATTCGAACATTAAACATTTGCGCAACATAAAGACGACATCTTCAAATACTACAAGCGTCTTCTCTGACTTCTGATGATCGACTGACCACGAGGCTAGCTCGGGCTTTCCCTCGCTTCCTCGACTAGGCACAAGTATCTCGTGCTGTCCCTTGTTGCACGGACTTTCTGCTTGCCACTATGTAATCGTGAGGACCATGCAAAGCAGGGTTATTACAGGTACAACTATTGCATGTTGCCATCAATGGAAACAGTTTGTTGTACCCATGCCGCATTGAAATTTCTGTAGAGTTATCTAATGTTGCTTTCACCTGCTGCTTGGATTATTTCTGTTGGTAATCTATCAATTCCTGGAGCTTTATATTTGGGGTGGGGGGGGGGGGGCTGGGATAGACTGCCTAATGACTTTAACTACTTCAGTAATCAGTATATGAGGTTCTGGCACTGTTGCCTTGTAGTCTTTGGTTGTTATTTCCTGGCAATCTCCTAATCTGCATGCGACGGAATTTTATAAAATGATCTTGTATAACACTAGACAAGACAGAGTCACCAATACCTCTGCATTAGAGAGAAAGTTGCAATTAGACCATGTCTGGATTATATTGACAGACAAAGAATGAAATGGTTCAGCCACATAGTGAGAATGCAGCCAGATCAGGCTGCAAATGAGAATTTTTTTTTTCTAGTAGAACATCTGGGAGGAAGATCAAGCTAGAGATGGATAAATGGTGTAGCTGGAGCTCCCAAAAAGATAAAATAAATCCGGCACTCAAATGACAAGAGAAGCGCAAGACTGAAAACCACGACACTGGGCAGTCACCTGTCTCAATGGGACGACAGAAGAAGACGACGAATTAGAAGGAGGAGGAAACGACGACGACGAATTAGAAGGAGCAGCAGCTTGTATCTCTCTGCTGAAATCAAGAGCTCTATCTCAAACACCAAGATCACAGTGTATAAAAAAAAAAAAACACCGTTTAAGCCAAATATCCCGCAACATTGATCCCGATATAGGACGCCATTTTTGATTATTTTAAAGCCCCACCCTGGCTGTAGGCGATGGATTCATGAATGGATAGTTGGGTGGATGAACTGTTTGATGCTTGAATGGATAGTAGGGTGGATGAACTGTTAGATGCTTTAATGAATGTTGGGTGAATGAACTGTTGGATGCTTGAATGGATAGTTGGGTGGATGAACTGTTGGATGCTTGAATGGATAATTGGGTGGATAAACTGTTGGATGGATGGACAGATGTTTATTTGGATGCTTATTGGATGTATGCAGTGATGGATGGGTGGTTTGAACTGACATGTGAATGGATGGATAGAGTTGATATGGAAGAATGGGAAAAATATGAATGGTCGGATATGTTATTGGATGAATAGATGGGGAGGAACTAATAATGGATGAATAATGTTCAAAATTAGCCACCACTTATACTGTCCTTTGCAGATAATGCCACTACTGGCAAAATGACTGGCCTTATCAGATTGTGTCACAGATTGTGTCACCAACTTATTCCTTTCCTATCCCCCCACACTTTCTCACTCATTCTCTTACCCGGTTATATCCGAATAACGACACATATACGGGGCCCAAAAACAGGGCCTCAGTCATGTAAATTGCGAACTTCCGGCGACTACCGCCACCGCCGACACGGGTGATCGTCATCCGCATGGTTACACTTAGTGTTACCGGGTGTTTTTCGCTTGTGTGATGTCCTGTTTTGAGAGAGGAGGCAGCCCTGCCGGACTCCTACTGTTGTTCGGAACCAGCTTCCTATTTGCCCGTTCAGCGTGACAGCACTGCCGGCCTTGGCATAGAAATGTTCTATAGTACGTATGAGGGTTTTAGCCATATTGTACTTTTTCATAGTGTTCCAGAGGCCTTTTTGAAATCAATGAACACAAGGTATCGATATTTTTGGTGCTGGTGGTATTGCTCAGATAATATGCGTAGATTAAATATCTGTGCTTGTTCCAGAACGGAAACCCGCCTGTTTCTCTGCTCTGATCTTCTCTGAGTGCGGCTTTAATGTGTTTAGGAGTATCTTGAGCTTGACTTTAATGGGATGACTCGTGAGACATCATTATCGCCTTGCCGACTGGCGTGGGTGATCATGCCTCTCCACAATCTGCGATCTCCTGCAGCATGTATCAGTTCGTGTGCCGACACACCTCCATGCCAAGCAAGATGAATCTTCTCTCGTTGTCTTCTTCTATCCCTCCTTCCACAGATCTTTCCGGTGGTCATATCCCTCCTTCCACAGATCTTTCCGGTGGTCATATCCCTCCTTCCACAGATCTTTCCGGTGGTCATATCCCTCCTTCCACAGATCTTTCCGGTGTTCATATCCCTTCTTCCACAGATCTTTCCGGTGGTCATATCCCTCCTTCCACAGATCTTTCCGGTGGTCATATCCCTCCTTCCACAGATCTTTCCGGTGGTCATATCCCTCCTTCCACAGATCTTTCCGGTGGTCATATCCCTCCTTCCACAGATCTTTCCGGTGGTCATATCCCTCCTTCCACAGATCTTTCCGGTGGTCATATCCTTCCTTCCACAGATCTTTCCGGTGGTCATATCCCTCCTTCCACAGATCTTTCCGGTGGTCATATCCCTCCTTCCACAGATCTTTCCGGTGGTCATATTCCTCCTTCCACAGATCTTTCCGGTGGTCATATCCCTCCTTCCACAGATCTTTCCGGTGGTCATATCCCTCCTTCCACAGATCTTTCCGGTGGTCATATCCCTCCTTCCACAGATCTTTCCGGTGGTCATATCCCTCCTTCCACAGATCTTTCTGGTGGTCATATCCCTCCTTCCACAGATCTTTCCGGTGGTCATATGTTCCATTTTCCTTCTTGGCCGAAAAATGATGTCTGTGATAACTTGTCTTCGGGCTCCCGCCTCTTTCAAAACCTCTTTGTTGCTCTTTTTGGCTGTCCAAGGTATTCTAAGCATTCTTCTGTAAAACCACATCTCTGAGGCCTCTAGAAATTGTTTGGCCTGCCTACCGATTGTCCAGGATTCACAGCCATATGTTAAAACTGGATGTATGTAGCAAGCAAGAATTCTTTTTCTAACTCTCAATGACAAGGATATATTGCACAAGTTGTTTTTCATTTTATAAAATGCAGTTTTTGCCTGTCCTATTCTGTTTCTTATTTCTGTACTTGTCCCAAAATAAAACCATCGACTTTTATTTACACACTTAGGAATAATTTGTTTCTTTGTTTCCCCTCATTACTTCAGTCTTCCCATTATTCAAATTGAGGCCCATTCTTCCACTTTCTGAAACCAGTGTCTGTTCTTTCTGACATATCAATTAAAGATCTCATTATATATTCACTGTATAGTGAAAACAAATCAGATGACAGTACACATCTTTCTTATACCCCCTTCTTTATAACAGTTTGATTACTTGTTCATGCTTCACACAGTCAAATGCTTTTGTATAGTCTATGAAGCATAAGTACACATCAGTCTTCTATAGCTCTTTCTGACAGTGTCCTTAGGATGTATATGGCATTGTATGTATCTTTCTTTGACATATGAATTGCCTGTGATTTTTTTTTCTCCCCCAACAACTGTTCATTCTTTTTCTTCCTTCCATCAATTTCAGAGTTGCAAAAAGAAATGGACGTCAACTAGTCTCTTTTGGTGTCTGCTGAATTGACTTATGCAATATATCCCACTGTTCATCAATAGTCTGTATAAATGCCCATTGCATTGTACTGTTCCTTAATTTCTGTATCCGTTCTAAGAGTTTGATGTTCTGTGTTATATAAAATAATGATCTGTGTAAAATATCTAGGACCCAGTGGTATTTGGCGGAAGTCTTCGTATGAACCTTGACCCATTTGGTGAAAGGTCAACAGAGGAACTGTGGGATGCTCTTCAGTGCTCTCATCTGGCCACATTTGTAGAAAGCCTTCCTGGCAAGCTGGACTATGAATGTGGAGAGGGAGGCAAAAATTTCAGGTGAGCAAAACTAACAGAGAAATTGTGGTGTGTACAAAAATCATATTCATCAAAAGTTGGATGTCAAAACACATTCACTATCAAAGCTGAAGTACACTATCACACAATAATAAAAGGCTAGAGGGGATATTAACACTAGACAGACAAGAAGAGCTCTCCTATGTGGTGAGTATTCTTACACACCTCAGACGAACTAACGATGAAATAAAAGAATAACTGACAATGTCTATAACAAAACCAAGATTACCTCAATACAAAAGTGCTCAGTCTCTGCTTACCTCAGATACAAGTACAATCTCAGCGATAAAGTAACTCCTAAAATCTCCTTCATTTGCTATACAGTCAGCCAACTAGCAACAATTAAGTTGACAATCGCAACAACAGACATCTTTTACATTGCAAACAACTGCTCTTCTTCATATGAATACATTCACACCCTCTTCTTCAGATGAATACATTCACACCCTCTTCTTCGTTTATACTTTCTCTCTCTCTCTCTCTCTCATTAGAAATTTTAATTACGTTAATACACATGATGCTATAATTTTATCAGCACCAAAACCACCAGTGCCATTAGCACGTTATTAATGCAGCAGGTGTAGCAGTTATGTAAGGCTCTCATGCAGGAGACCAGCGTTCAACAGCCAGTAAGGTGTTGGGAGTTTTTCTGTCCGGAACAAAAAATAAACATCCTAACCTTCACAGTCAGTGGTGACAGTACTAGCCATGTGGTCATAAAACATTCTTGAGTGCCTGTACTGACAATGCTTATTACTGCCAGTGCTGTTTTTAGCAGTACCATTTTTAATATAATAATCTTAATGATTGACTTGTATCTGATACATCCAGTGTTGGCCAGCGTCAGCTTGTCTGTTTGGCTCGAACTCTGCTCCGCAAGACGAAGATTTTAGTGTTGGATGAAGCCACTGCTGCAGTTGACATGGGGACTGATGACTTGATTCAGAAGACCATCTGTAAAGAGTTCAAGGATTGCACTGTTCTGACCATTGCTCATCGGCTGAATACAGTTCTGGACTATGACAGGTAAATTGAGGTCACAGTGTCTTCACCCTCCACTGGCACATTCAAAATTATATTCCTTGACTGCTTTGTTTTTCCAAGATGGAAAACTACCCCAACAATTAAGTAATGAGTTTTCAGTGGGCTCACAGGGTTTGGTGGCAATAAATCACTGTGCCCGCATTTAGGACAGTTGAAAAGACACAGCCAGGCGTCAGGCAGAGAGACATTCGAGAAGTACCGAACAGACAGAGATGTAAAGAGGAGCTGGAGTCGTTTTTACTGATGTACTTCAATCGGACCTAGAAATGCATCAATGACAACCCAGATCACCAGCGGCCAGAGTTGCATCCTCATACGATATCCGAAAGTCTTCTGAATGTTTCACAGCTTGTTAAGATTAGTGTGGAGCCGAAAGCACCCGGTGGCAGGGAGCCAACAGGGTCTCTACATTCTCAAGAGCAAGATGCTCTACTCTTCTCTCTAACTGAATTTATAAGCTGCCACACTATGATAATGAGATACCAATATAGCTTTCTGGTAGTCTGGTAATTTTAATTTCAGCTTCATAGCAAACGGGTCACTCCATATTTGCTCCGCTCCTGTGCCAACGAAAAATACTCAGAATGTTTATCACAGTCCCTTGTGGAAAGACTGACAAACTGCTGTTGCACACGCGATCAATTTTAATCAAATAATGGCCCCACCAATATTACGACAACCGGCATCGCGCCATTTAAGAATGCCCTGACTGCCTTCGTTAACGACTGTTCACCCAACAGCCATGCAGTTCTTTGGCACGAAGGAGACACTTCGAACTTGGGTTTCGGACTGCCGACTCCCTACACGAAGACATATGTGTGCTACTGGTGTCCCGTAGCTAAAATACTATCTCACTGTATTACTAAAATTCAGCACACGCAGTAGTTTAAAACACACACACATTACCTGCCACCCGTTTGCTTGCTGGTGCAGCACACATGACCACATATTTATATAAGTATATATATATATATATATATATATATATATATATATATATATATATATATATATATATATATATATATATATATCGGGAGAGAGTGAGACAAGGGAAGAATCATGCCGAATGACCACACATATGTAAGACACTGACACAGGGAATTCCCTATGCACACAAGGTCGGCATGACTGGCTCCAAGAAGGAGACAGTAAATTTATATGGCTCAGTCAGATCAGATACAGTCCCTGCTGTGACAGAAAGTTGGCTGTAATAAAGGACTGCTGTAGAAAGGTGCACCCAATGGACGGTTTCAGAAGGAGATGCATACTTTGTGGTAGGGTAATATTGCTTGAAAAATGTATTCTGCAAGCCACCAGGGGTTTCATTCACATTTTCTAACAATAGTAATACACTAGCGATGACTAATAATAATCATTAACAGCTCAGCCAATACATGCATAAATCGACGTAGACAGAAAGAGAGAGAGAAAGGGATCACCACTTAGCTAATTACAGCAAATGTATAGCGTTCACCGAGTCTTCTGATTCGATATCCAAACGTACTTGTTGTCAACCATACAGTTTTTGCGTGCATCGATCAATGCCCGAGAACAGAAAATCAAATGCTGTGTCTCTACTATCATTTCTAGGTGGCCACATGGTCACAGATGGAACTGTTGTAGCAGGGTAGAGCCGTCTGAACTTTAATTCTGCAGATAAATTGGGTGATTATAAAAAGTCGTGTCCTGATGAGATGTCATCGCGAAAAAAGGTGAAACATTCCGCGTGTCTTCAATTATTTCTTCTTTCATTCGTGAACCCGCCTGCGTCAGAAAAAATGTTGCTGCATTAAACGGCGTCTAGGTGTCCGAGGAAACGGGAAGTATATTGGTTGATTGTCGGCTTTAATAACCATTGGAAATACCGCATATAAAATGTTCTACATAGTATCATTAGAGAATGGGATGGTCCGGATGCATATTGTTGAGTGAGTCCAGCAGCTAGCATTGTCCTTTCCCTTATTTTGCCTAGCATTAATCTTTTGAAAAAGCTCAGTTCTATCGTAGTCACACGTGTTTCGTTTGTATAGTATGACACTTGCGGGACGTCTCTCGGTTAGCCAGTGTTCTGGGTGGTGATAAATCTCAGTGACCTTCGCATCCGTGGTTCATGTGTCCGTATCATCGGCACATTTCCGCTCAAAATATGTTTGAGAATGTTACAAAAACCATATTTGCATGCAATTATGACATCTAAGTGGCTCTGTGGCTAAGTCGATGCGAACGCTTCGTAATGCCGGGTTCGATCCAAGTTGCGGGCCATGCGCCTTGCGTTGGTTTCGACAGTGGTATCAAGAAAGCCGACCGCCCAGAAGCAATGGCAAACTATTGGACGTAAATTTGCCTAGAAAAACAACAGCCAGGGGCTGTTGGGGTTGGTTCTGCAACGTCCTGTAAAGGATACGCAACTAACCATGACATCTAATTGCGTGAAACAATATTTCACTGCACGTCTAACTGAATAACGATCACAACGATAGTAAAAACGTCGCTAGTTTACAGGCACAATTGAAATAAAAAATCCAAATAGTAAGAACTAAGAGCTAGGAAAAATCACGTCCTCTCAGTAGAGAGTCAGTCGGCTGGATTAAAAAAACATATAGCTTTTTTTCCTGACCTTTTTACGGGTGATCCTCATCCGCATGGTGGCAGTGTGTGTTTATAGGGCTTTATTCCCTGTTGTGATGATCCTTCCTTTGCATCTTTTAAAACCTACCCAAAACAAACAGTTATGTATGACATTACTTACAGACAAACCAACTGCTCACTGGTTCCATGATAAACAACTCTACAATATACACACATTAGATCTCAGTTATCCAATGGGGAAATTTAAACAAAACAAACAAAAACCAAGAACCCAAGACCTTCCCATCTGCAAGTGAGCACCGGCTTGGAGTCTAAAATTGTGAAGGATTGCTTTCAAAGTCTGAATAAAAGTGTTGAACTGTAGCCGGCCTATGCAGACTGTCGTTGGTATTGGCATTTCTAGAGGCTGCCTGTGAATTTGCTGTCAGGGCGCGTCATACGGGAGCAGTGTTAGGTACTGTTTTTTTTTTTTTTTTTTTTTTTTTTTACTGGTACAAGAATGTTGCAGTTATGGGATCTCCTGTCCTTTAAACACAAATTGTCTACCTTTTGTACCACCCTTTAAACACAAATTGTCTACCTCTTGTACCACCTGTCCTTTAAACACAAATTGTCTACCTTTTGTACCACCTGTCCTTTAAACACAAATTGTCTACCTCTTGTACCACCTGTCCTTTAAACACAAATTGTCTACCTTTTGTACCACCTGTCCTTTAAACACAAATTGTCTAACCTCTTGTACCACCTGTCCTTTGTTTTTAAATTGTCTACCTCTTGTACCACCTGTCCTTTAAACACAAATTGTCTACCTTTTGTACCACCTGTCCTTTAAACACAAATTGTCTACCTCTTGTACCACCTGTCCTTTAAACACAAATTGTCTACCTCTTGTACCACCTGTCCTTTGTTTTTAAATTGTCTACCTCTTGTACCACCTGTCCTTTAAACACAAATTGTCTACCTTTTGTACCACCTGTCCTTTAAACACAAACTGTCTACCTTTTGTACCACCTGTCCTTTAAACACAAACTGTCTACCTTTTGTACCACCTGTCCTTTAAACACAAACTGTCTACCTTTTGTACCACCTGTCCTTTAAACACAAACTGTCTACCTTTTGTACCACCTGTCCTTTAAACACAAACTGTCTACCTTTTGTACCACCTGTCCTTTAACACAAACTGTCTACCTTTTGTACCACCTGTCCTTTAAACACAAACTGTCTACCTTTTGTACCACCTGTCCTTTAAACACAAACTGTCTACCTTTTGTACCACCTGTCCTTTAAACACAAACTGTCTACCTTTTGTACCACCTGTCCTTTAAACACAAACTGTCTACCTTTTGTACCACCTGTCCTTTAAACACAAACTGTCTACCTTTTGTACCACCTGTCCTTTAAACACAAACTGTCTACCTTTTGTACCACCTGTCCTTTAAACACAAACTGTCTACCTTTTGTACCACCTGTCCTTTAAACACAAACTGTCTACCTTTTGTACCACCTGTTCTTTAAACACAAATTGTCTACCTTTTGTACCACCTGTCCTTTAAACACAAATTGTCTACCTTTTGTACCACCTGTCCTTTAAACACAAATTGTCTACCTTTTGTACCACCTGTCCTTTAAACACAAACTGTCTACCTTTTGTACCACCTGTCCTTTAAACACAAATTGTCTACCTTTTGTACCACCTGTCCTTTAAACACAAATTGTCTACCTTTTGTACCACCTGTCCTTTAAACACAAATTGTCTACCTTTTGTACCACCTGTCCTTTAAACACAAACTGTCTACCTTTTGTACCACCTGTCCTTTAAACACAAACTGTCTACCTTTTGTACCACCTATCCTGTCTTTCAGAAACACAAACTGTCTACCTTTTGTACCACCTATCCTGTCTTTCAGAAACAAATATCCTATCCTTGTGCTTAACTAGTTTGTTGTGTGTTTGTACAGGATAATTGTAATGGAGAGAGGCCTGGTAAAAGAGTTTGACACTCCAAAGAATCTGCTGGCTAACTGCAGGTCTGCATTCCATGGGATGGCCAAGGATGCTAACCTGATCTAACATTGGTGCAACTTGGATTATTTTGGTGCTTGTGATGGTACCTACGGTAGCTGGGTTATGCATCTAATGCATGTGTGTGCTGTCAGCTGTGTCGAGACTGTTCACCAGTTGTCTCACAATATAGACAATCTGTTGCCGCTAGCACACAGGAATGGAGCACTCGTTAGGTGAAAAACACTGGGCTACAGAAATCTGCTTGAAAGTTATGTAGATCAGCAGTCCTGATCATATTTGCAGTGGCCGTGCAACTTGGACTAGTCCTTTAGTTTGATGATCTGCGTCAGTTTATGTATTTTTCCTAGTACTGTCCTATGCAGGACTTGCAAATGAAGCAATAATGGTGACTTGATTTGGTGTGGTGGTCTGCAAAACTAGGAAACACCATAAAAAAAAATATGTAGTACAATGAAGCCTAATTTCACACAATCATTGATAATGGACAGACCAAAGTGGCCATATTTTATTTATGCAATTGACTTCCATATCAGTGTACTTTTACGATTCCTTCTATCATTTTTGAATGTTACACAACTGTTACTCCGAATGGTTGTTTAAGTACTGGAATTAAATACTGGTTGGCTCTGACTAGTCAGCTGTCTTTCTGCGATTAGCATCCAAACCATGGTCTTGCAAAATCGGCTGTTGCCAAATAACGGCAAGTTTTTTAATAGTATTGTGTGAAATAGCAGGCTGGGATACAGAAGACAGCAGGTTATAACAGAGAGTGGTCTGGGATATAACAGGCAGAACATGTGTAAACTGATTATCACATATGTCATACCATCAAACAGCACATACCAATAAACTGCTAGCATACGGGGCTGTTGCGCGCTGATTCGTGTAAAGTGTGATATTCTGTGAAGGGACAGTGGTAGGCCAGTACTGTCTGTAAGTTCACGGGGGGGGGGAATAGTGTCAACATGGTCCGAGTATTGAGAGGAGACCAGTGAAAATGTCTATTCATGAACGAGGCGTGCACGCACGAGAGAAAGTGGACATGTGGGTGCTGAAAGCATGGCTAACGAGATAAACAGAGAAATAATATCAGCCACCCGCATAGGTGTGATCCTCGAGAACGCCCATATGAGCGTTGAGTCTCCAGAACACCCACAGGATCGTGGTTCACGAGAACGGCCATAGGAGCGTGCCTCTCGTGTAGACATCATCCACCTACACGGATTTAAGGGGGGGGGATACATTGGAGGGCTGAGTAGCCAGCCACTCAGGGTGGGAGAATCAAGAAGCAGTTGAGAGAGGAATCGAGAGTCAGAGACCAAGTCAGGGTCCGTGATATCTTTGGCGAGTCTAACAGACAAGAATACCGTACGACTATCAGGCATTTAGGTCTGAGTGAGTGTCAAGGTTGCGGTACTGGAGAAGATATGGTCCCGCTGGCACAGTAAGTCCAGGGGACGGAAGGCTCCAGTATTACATGTTATGGGTGGCGACGTAGTGAAACGTAGGATGACCACTACTGAAACAGAATACTGGGGAGTGGTACCGACGATAGCTGTGTGCTAGAGGGGACTTATGGTAGAAGTCCTGTCGGTCATCCCAGCCCTGCGACAAGCTGACGACAGCTGTGTGGTTTCGGAGTACGGCAAGGGGAGTCCATCTCCAGTCAGCCGTGTTGTATGCTAAAATAATATCAGGGTCCAGTGAATGGGAGAAGTTGTCCTGTTCGGCGCGTCCAGAATGTGAGAAGCTGTAGTCCTTGGAGCTGTAATAGTCAAGGAAAGCGAGCGAGTGAGGAGAAATGGACGATGTGCGAATGTCAACTGTGATCAATAACTACGTCTCTGCATTTGTGTCATGTATTCTATTTAAGAGAGGAAGCTGAAGGGTACCTGCTAGACACTTAGTAGAGTGCTGACTAGGGGTAACTCATTTAGCACACAACAGGGGCAGTTGTGTCGTTTAAGAATGGAGCAGTTCCCTGCCTGATAATGTCGCAACCCTTTAGGGTTAATATAGTTCCTCATGTTCTGTTGATGTTATGCAGAGAGGGTCTTAGCCATATGGGATATAACCGACCCTCTAACCATTTCTAGAAAATAAAGTTCTGCTGAACTTCACAGAGATAATTCTACACAAACAATATGAATTCCGCAACTACTACTGTTACTTCTTCGCGTTTACCAGCTGTTGAGTCCTCGGTTTTCGTCCAACCCTTTGTTCCATAACTTGAGTGTTGCCTGCAATTTCTTTTCACATATAAGGATTATTTATTTCTCCCAAATTAGTCGGTTTTTAGGACATGATTGCTGGGGAGGCAGAGAGTTATTTTTGCGCCCCCCTCCCCCCCCCCCCCCCCCAATCCCTGTAGAACTGTAGTTTTTCATCGGTATGAGAATATTCTCAAACCTCATCGCATCGGACTAAACATTTCGTAGACCAGTCGACACTAGAAGTACTAAACATTTCGTAGACCAGTCGACACTAGAAGTACTAAACATTTCGTAGACCAGTCGACACTAGAAGTACTAAACATTTCGTAGACCAGTCGACACTAGAAGTACTAAACATTTCGTAGACCAGTCGACACTAGAAGTACTAAACATTTCGTAGACCAGTCGACACTAGAAGTACTAAATATTTCGTAGACCAGTCGACACTAGAAGTACTAAACATTTCGTAGACCAGTCGACACTAGAAGTATAATGTGATTGATCAACAGCAGGTCGGTAACTCCAGGAGCACGGGACAAAATCGTGACGACTGGAAAGAACACTAGGCAGAGGCAGACCAAGAGAAATTATTTATAGTGGATGGCTTAAGACAGTGCGCATGGAGGATATTATCAGTGAAAGTGGTCCAGAACACCAACGACCGAGATCTGTGGAGATGCATGATCGCCTACGCCAACTGGCAAGGTACGACGATGATGAGCAGTTTAGTTCGCAGGATATTATCTACATTTTAGGCTGGGAGGACCTGGTAGCCAAAGTCAGTTCTGCAACACCACCACCACCCACAGGCTCTCTCGAGTCCCTCTCATAATTTAATATCTGTATACTTTACCAAAAAGACAATGGGGGGAGACTGTTGACAGACCTACAAACACTAGGTGACACCAACTGGAGAGCGAAGGCCAACTAGATCCGATGAGTGGAAGCGGGTGAAATCTGCAGGAATAAACCTCAAGGACTCGAAACGATCGCGTGCCTGTCCCGCATAACTCTTAACAAAAATACCATTTCTTTGTCACTCATCTCCCAAAGGAGAATGTGTGTGCAATCATTTCGGACATTCTCATTCATTCTCTTCCTTAGAGAGAATTCAGAAATCCAACTCGATTCCCCCCTCTCACACACACACACGTCGGCGTTGCTTAGGGTTTGTAATATTGAAATACCAGGTTCGATGCAGATCTCAGCTATAGGGCAGCAGACCGTTTTGTGATGATTTTGACAGAACTCCCACCTTGTGCTTTTCCTGCCAAGTGTGTCACTTATGCTGTGTATTAATCTTCGCGCGGATCGGCCCTTGTCCAATGGCGAGACGAGTTCAAATTGCACGTGTAAACGTATTATATCACGCGATACCCTCTGCAGTATTTTTCCTCGTCGATTCAGAATATGCGTGCACAGCTAATACTGAGCTAATACTGTAAGTATAAGTAACTGGTAGCTTCCACGCGTTATAGTTTCTGAATCAATAGCTTGGACACTCTTAAAGCGTAACCAAAACAAGGATATCTGGGGGAAAAAGAGAGCCTGGGTAAACTAAAATAACGTTGCCTATTACTTCTAAAAATTTACGACAGACATACTTCTAAACACTTACAGAGAACAGAGATGTGGTTACTGAGAAACTTTTTTGAATAGTTAGATGTAGTCCACCCCCCCCCCCCCCCTCCCGCGAATATATATGAAAAGTAACGACTCGAGAACTAGCAGCAACTGCCAAGACTGATGGAAAGAGAGCAATGGAAAGGCAAATATGGCCTGGTAAAGTAGATGGAGCGAGACGACAACACTGAATCAATCTATGTTACCGTGTGAGATGGCAGTCTGACGCTTACCGGCTTAGAGGCTAGGATGTTTACCTGTTGACCACGTGGTCAGGTGTTATTTCATCAACGGTTTCATCTCCGTTACTGGCATTCGTTGGTCAATGCGTCGTATGTATGTTGAATTAATAATCTACATCGTGACACTCCATTAAGTGCTCCGTCCTCATCTTCAGCAGCAAGTGAAGAGTTCGATGGTACCAGTAACTGTCTGTACATCCATCTTACTTTTCCCTTGAGTGTTCAGCGTCGGCCATATTCCCTGGCAACTTCTCTAGCCCCATTCTCTTCAGACTGTAATGATTTTTGTGTGCCTTTGCATTATTCACTCGCTCCCAAAGGCCCTCATAACATCTAGTTTTTATAAATCAAATTGTGCAGAACCGGTCAGTCTATCTGCCTGCTCTTTTTCAACACACCAGCATGACCTTGAGAAAAAATCCAAAAGGATGCTAACTATTCGGGACATCTGAAGCGATGCTTGCCACTCTGCACGGAGCATGCCTGTTTCCACCTTTCCCCGAATGCTCTGTCAGCCAGTTTACATTGTTTAAAAAAAAACGTTAAGCTGAAATATGTTTGGATGTCTTCATAACAAAACAACATAACTATGAGTGCAAAGATCCAAATATAACTTTGAGGGCAATGACACAGATTAGCAGATTCATTCTTACATTAAGCTACCAGTTCCAGACATGAACGCTATATGTAAAACTAGATTCATTGACAAACAGCAGATCAAGTGGTTTGCCCATCTCGTTCGAATGCAGCAAGATCAAACACCATCACAGGCACCACATCTCAGAAGATCCACTAGCAGAGCAAGAGGTCGCCGCGAAAAAATGGATCGACAACATTAAAGACACTGTCTTCACAGCATACGAATAGCTAGTGGCAGCCAACGTGTACGTGATAGCACATTAGTCCTCCCCACAACGCTTAACGTCAGAAATGATTTATGATGATGTTTCTCCATATCCAACCTCATCACTTTATCATTTACATACAGTGCTGGATTTAAACATAAGTTGGTGCTTTCTTAATATCCTACCCCAAACAGGGGAAATCCACAGGTCACGGGACAGTCTATTATTTTTGGGGTCGTTAAAAGCATTAGAAAGCCGGGAATCCCAGTCTTAACACCCTCGAAAATGTTGGACTGTCCTGTGACAGGGGTAGGATATTACGAAAGAACCAATAAGCTCATAACCTCACAATCTACATGGGCCTCAACAAATTAGTATTTGTTAGGTATTTTTAATAGAACCTTTTATATTTCGGAAACACAATATTATTTTACTTAAACGAAAAGATATTTCCATTATCCATGCATATAAAAGGCTAATAGATTATACAGTTTTCTGAGATTAGCTGGTGTAATTTAAAACAGTAGGGGCCTCAGGGTATTTTTTGGGCTACGGCCTCATCAAGTCTAAATCCGACTTTGCTTACACATTAGGCGCGCAAGGTCAAATAGAGACAATGATTCTTTTCTTTAAATCTCCATCTCAGGAACTCCAAAATTTCATTGGGCGTTCCCGGGAAAGTCCAGTATTATAAGGGAAGAGGGGGGGGGGGGAGTAGGTTTAGTGTCAGTCAGTGTTCATTTCACACCCTAACACCCCTATTACTAGACTTTCTCAAGATCTCCCCGCGAAATCTTGAAGTCCACAAGATGGGGTGAAATTAGAGAAGAGAACCAAGCAATAATGCAAAGTGAATAATTTGTATTTATAAATGACAGACAAGCTCAGATAGAGAGTAACGGTGAAGTATCAAAGGTGGACTACTTTCACGAAGATTAATATGTAGACATTCAGACAGCAGTTTAAAGGATAACCGTTTCCTAGCCATTTCCGCTAAAACCAATGCTAATCAGACGACTTTCCATTACACCTGACCTTTAGTGGATTTGTACCCTGTGGTTAGGAAGCTATTAACTTCATTTAAATGTTTCAAAATGCCGACTTTAAGGTCTCACAACCTATGCCATCTAGTTAAATATAACCCATAAAATTAATAACTTATACCAATTATATACCAGTACAGCGGTTCTCAACTTGTCGTTCTCGACCCTCTTAGGGGTCGACTGTCCCTTTTACAGAGGTGTCCTAAGATAAAGAAGTAAAGATTCATTTTTCTGCCTTAAGGCGGATCGGGCATATGGGAAGAGCACCTATATTTTTACAGACCAATCGGCACTAGGTAGGTAATGTAGTCAGCATTACACCGGCCGTCTATACTTCCCAGGACATGGTACCCACTCAAGTCTGGGTCGACCTGGGAGCCAAGGTCATTTTTGAAAAAAATTTGGCTCTGCCAGGGAACGAACCCACGACCTTCCGATCCGCGTGGCGCTTCTAGCCGCTCTGCCACGGCGACTCCCTTGAGAACCATTGTTCTAGCAGAAATCACGTCGCCATGTGAAACGCAATCAATCTCAAAGCCCCATCTCGGCTGTAGTAGGTAGGCCCAAATATAACCTAATGGCTGAATGGGGTTTCTGAGACTTGTGCCCGAGTGATCATCATCCGAATGGTGGCACTTTGTGTCACCGGGTGTTGGTGGCTCGAGGTACGGTTGAACAAGACACCCTTATAAGTTGTATAGACACGATTGCTAAGTCTAAATGAATTAGTGAATCCACACAGACTGTTTGAATTTAACTGTGCAAGCTATTCAAATCTTCACCAGCGAGTTTGAATTTAACTGTGCAAGCTATTCAAATCTTCACCAGCGAACTAAATCTACATCGGTGAACTACATCTACATCAATGAACTAAATCTACATCAGTAATTAAATTCACATAGATGAACTACATCTACATCAGCAACCTAAATCTTCATCAGTGAACTAAATCTACATCAGTAATTAAACCCACAAAGGTGAACACCATCTAAATCGGCGAACTAAATCTACTTGAGTGAGCTAAATCTTTATTAGTGTGAACTAAATCCACATCGGCGAACTAAATCTACACGAGTGAACTAAATCTACATAAGTGAACACAATTTTCGGAATGCTTAGCAAGACATCAAATGCCCACAGAAGGCGGATGTGTTGGCCGACAGGCGCAAATACTGCAGCCATGTTGGGCAGGGTTCCAAAAGTCCCACGGTGCCAGTAACAGTCTGATTGTATGCCCATCCCGCTTTGGTGTTTGGCTTTCTGAGTGTTGAATGCCGATCAAATCCACTGGTCACTCCTCGCTAAACCATTCTCGGTCAGATCCACTGGTCACTCCTCGCTAAAATATTCTCGGTCAGATCGACTGGTCATTCCCCGCTAAACCATTCTCGGCCAGATCCACTGGTCACTCCTCGCTGAACCATTCTCGGCCAGATCAACTGATCACTCCTCGTTAAACCATTCTCGGTAAGATCCACTGGTCACTCCTCGCTAAACCATTCTCGGTCAGATCCACTAGTCACTCCTCGCTAAAATATTCTCGGTCAGATCGACTGGTCATTCCCCGCTAAACCATTCTCGGCCAGATCCACTGGTCATTCCCCGCTAAACCATTCTTTTATGATAGCTGATCTATTTGCACTTCAAATTAGGAGGAGTTAATAGAATGTGTCTGAGGCTTAAAAAAATTTTAAGGAACAGCGCTGGCCGGTTACATTAAGGGGTGTCTGAACCAGACATGGGAGGCAGAACTGTGGACGAGATTAGCTACACAAGTACATGTTCCTGTGAAAGATGGGGTTGGAACCGTCTGGGAAAACTTCTTGTATTAGGCTGAGATTAAAAACAGACAAGTGACAAGAAAATCGGCTGGACGACCAGAAAAGGAGGACATACAGTTAGGACAATCCTAGATTGGGTGAGGTGATTTGAGAATCGACACAACAGCACTCGTGGCATTCCTATAAGCGACCCTTCCCCATTCTCAGCAGCCAGTGCAAAGTTCCAATACGTGCAAACTTCCAATACTAGTGGTACCAGCAAAATTCTGATTACAGCCCGTCTTGCTTTTCGAATATCGGTGAGATCTCCTCATCGCTCTCCCCCAGACTGATAATCCATCTTCTCCTCTAAATTGTACGCGTGCTTCCACAAGGCACTAACCACGATTGCCTTATGATGCATCAGCGCCAGCCAATCTGTCCGCCTGTTCAGTTCCCACCACACCGACATCCCGAAGATTTTATTATTACCGATTTGAGACAAGACATTATAGCACACTGGGCATACCCACTGATGTCCCGTTTCCTGCAATGTCTTAATGTGTAGATGTTAAGTGTTCCCGTAGCACACTGATTACACACAAGTCGTTTTCTTCCTCTCATAGGTCCCTCCTTGCCGGATCCACACTTCATTTCTCGTTCACACATTCTTGCACAACCCTGGAGAAAAGATCAGGACAGTGCTCTTTCCCCGTGACCTCCGAAGCGAAGCATGCCACTCCACACGAAGCATGCCTGTCCCCGCCTTCAACAACATGCTTTCTGAGTCAGTTACAATCATAAACTCTGGATGTGGTGGTGGCGTAATGGCGTACACGTTAGTAAACACGTTTCAGAATCCTTAGTGAACCAGAGTTCGATTTCTGAAACGGGCGTTTTATAGAGACCGCAGCATTCTGACAGCTCACTCATAAACAGAGAGTGAAAACACTTGAGGCAGTAGAAATATTGTCTGCATATATCATCATCATCAGATGCCTTGCCGACTGGAGTGGGCGATCATGCCTCTCCACAATCTGCGATCTCCTGCAACATGTATCAGTTCCGTTTGCTGACACACCTCCATGCCATGCAACAAGACTGTCAAGAATTTTCTCTCGCTGTCTTCCTCAATCCCTCCTTCCACAGAACTTTCAACAGTGTCGTGGTTCTGTCGTCCCACTGATACCAGGTTGTAGCCCAGTGTCGTGGTTCTGTCGTCTCACTGATACCAGGTTGTAGCCTAGTGTCGTGGTTTTGTCATCTCACTGATACCAGGTTGTAACCCAGTGTCGTGGTTTTTTCGCCTCACTGATGCCAGGTTATAGCCCGGTGTCGTGGTTTTGTCGTCTCACTGATACCAGGTTGTAGCCCAGTGTCGTGGTTTTGTCGTCTCACTGATACCAGGTTGTAGCCCAGTGTCGTGATTTTGTCATCTAACTGATACCAGGTTGTAGCCCAGTGTCGTGGTTTTGTCGTCTCACTGATACCAGGTTGTAGCCTAGTGTCGTGATTTTGTCATCTAACTGATACCAGGTTGTAGCCCAGTGTCGTGGTTTTGTCGTCTCACTGATACCAGGTTGTAGCCTAGTGTCGTGATTTTGTCATCTAACTGATACCAGGTTGTAGCCCAGTGTCGTGGTTTTGTCGTCTCACTGATACCAGGTTGTAGCCCAGTGTCGTGGTTTTGTCATCTAACTGATACCAGGTTGTAGCCCAGTGTCGTGGTTTTGTTGTCTCACTGATACCAGGTTGTAGCCCAGTGTCGTGGTTTTGTCATCTAACTGATACCAGGTTGTAGCCCAGTGTCATGGTTTTGTTGTCTCACTGATACCAGGTTGTAGCCCAGTGTCGTGGTTTTGTCGTCTCACTGATACCAGGTTGTAGCCAAGTGTCGTAGTTTTGTAATCTCACTGATACCAGGTTGTAGCCCAGTGTCGTGGTTTTGTAATCTCACTGATACCAGGTTGTAGCCAAGTGTCGTAGTTTTGTAATCTCACTTATACCAGGTTGTAGCCCATGTAATCTCACTGATACCAGGTTGTAGCCAAGTGTCGTAGTTTTGTAATCTCACTTATACCAGGTTGTAGCCCATGTAATCTCACTGATATCAGGTTGTAGCCCAGTGTCGTGGTTTTGTCATCTCACTGATACCAGGTTGTAGCCCAGTGTCGTGGTGTTCTGCATTTGTCTTGCACTTCTCGGGTGACTTGGGTGAAGAAATTGTTCATGTTTATGCAGGTGTCAGCTAAACCGTTTATCCATCTCTTTCTTTGTCTTCCCCTTACCTTCCTCCCAGATGTTCTGCTGTAAAAAACTCTCATATGCAGTTTAGTCTGGCTGCATTCTCTAAAGATAACTGAACCATTTCATTATTTGTCAATATAATTCAGACATGGTCTTATTCCGATTTCTTTTCCACTGCTGTATTCGTAATCCTCTTTCTTCTTGTGTTGTTAGTGAACTTGATGGAACAGCGCATTTCATAGACCTTGCTGGGACAGTGCATTTCACAGAGCTTGCTGGGACAGTGCATTTCATAGACCTTGCTGGGACAGCGCATTTCACAGAGCTTGCTGGGACAGTGCATTTCATAGATCTTGCTGGGACAGCGCATTTCATAGATCTTGCTGGGACAGCGCATTTCACAGACCTTGCTGGGACAGTGCATTTCACAGACCTTGCTGGGACAGCGCATTTCACAGAGCTTGCTGGGACAGCGCATTTCATAGACCTTGCTGGGACAGCGCATTTCACAGAGCTTGCTGGGACAGTGCATTTCATAGATCTTTCTGGGACAGCGCATTTCACAGAGCTTGCTGGGACAGTGCATTTCATAGATCTTGCTGGGACAGTGCATTTCACAGACCCTGCTGGGACAGCGCATTTTATAGACCTTGCTGGGACAGCGCATTTCATAGACCTTGCTGGGACAGCGCATTTCACAGACCTTGCTGGGACAGTGCATTTCACAGACCTTGCTGGGACAGCGCATTTCACAGAGCTTGCTGGGACAGCGCGTTTCACAGACCTTGCTGGAACAACGCATTTCACAGACCTTGATGGGACAGCACGTTTCACAGACCTTGCTGGGACAGGGCATTTCACAGTCCTTGCTGGGACAGCGCTTTTCACAGACCTTGCTGAGACAGCGCATTTCACAGACCTTGCTGGGACAGCGCATTTTACAGACCTTGCTGGGACAGCGCATTTCACAGACTTTGCTAGGACAGCGTATCTCACAGACCTTGCTGGGACGGCGCATTTTACATTCATTGTCACTGTTTGGCACTGCTAACTTATAGTAGGATACACCACAAAAAAGCTGAATATGATGTGAATTGGACACTGTGGAACCCAGTTTTTAGTACTCTCTGATCAAATGTAAAATGTTAGAGAACACCTTATGCAATGGCTGAAAAAAGTGACACAGTCAACACACCATGCGCTGCCTGGGGTCGAAAGAGTTGGGGAGAACACTCGCACAAAAATGGTGGCCCCAACGGGGAGATATTACTGTTTATTAATCGACGATTAGAATGACACGGACACCCACCCACCCACACATGCACGTACGCACGCACTCAGACCACACACACACACACGAACTCGATTCCAGATGGCTTAGAATTTATGTTAACAAGGATGAATTGTAAAGCAATATATTGGTTATGTCAACAAATACTTTTCAAAGATGCTTCCATACAAGATTATGAGGGGGGGGGATGTTTAACCTACTGACACATATCCTGGGAGTGGGGGGGGGGGGTGGGTTTAATCGACTCGGGGAGATGGGCGGTTGTTAACCGACTGATATATATCATGGGGGGGGGGGAACCGACTGACATATACCCTCGGGGGGGGGGGGGGGGGGTTTAGCCACCAAAAATAAATACTGGTACAGGGGCATCAATGTGCCCGAGTCTTCAGAATAGGGCGCCCCTGCAATCAATACCAATGCTTCTTGGAGCACTGTCCTGCTCACGCTTCCCAGAGAGCGACAGCCGCGACGTTGCGGTGGGAAAATCTCCAAGTGTGGGATGTCAGATATACGGTTTTTCTCCTCCATAGCGAACACATGTTATACTGGTCACTGCCGGCACAGTATAGTCTGTTGACACAGGTTGTGTAAGGTTATGAGAATTCACACGTGTATGGATAGTTTAACTAACTGTTACAAGGTGAAAAATGCGATGTGAAAGACATTTTTTTAGTCTCTCTCATCCACAATTAGTGCTTAATTACATCAATAGTTTTTCTCATCGTTTTAATAACTGGGTTAGGAAGGCTGTTACTTCTTATTTAGATATATAATAACATGTGCTGTAGGTGAATTCTATGTGATGTAGGTGAGTTCTATGTGCTGTAGGTGAGTTCTCACAGAGACCGTTTTATTATTATAATTTTAGCGATGGTATTTATAAAGACATTTCAATACATGTGCTGTTAGTGATATTACTTATAAAGACATTTCAATACATGTGCTGTTAGTGAGATTACTTATAAAGACATTTCAATACATATGTTATAGGCGACCTTACCTATTGTGTGTGTGTGTCGAGGGGGGGGGGGGATAGGGGTTAGACCCGCTGCCCACATATGCATGTCGTAAGAGTCAACAAACTGGGGTGTTACGCTCAAAGTCATAGCACATCTGCTTAAGAGGCAAGGAAACAACAGTCTGCATACAAATAATGTAGACCTGTTAGTTTGATGATGTGCTCAAAAAAACGCAATTCTGCAACAAGGCTAAATCCCAGAAGTGGGCGAACAACCTGAACTTTCCGTCGGTTAATACTAAAAGGAGAAGCGGCTGGCCAAACGGTTAAAAGGTCGGGCTCTCATGCAGGAGAACGGGGTTCAAATCCTCGTTAAGGTTGGGTTTTTCCGTTGGGGTCACACACAAAAAAATCCTAACCTGCACAGTCCGTGGCAACAGCATTAGACATGCGGCCCTAAATCCTCGGGCTCAACGGTGGCATAATAAAGGCAGTAATTGGCAGCTGACTGGCAGTTAAGCGCGAAAAGAAGAATAAAAAAGTGGGTAAGTTTAGTTGTTGAGAGCGAAAGAAAGAGAAACAGATAGAGAAACAAACACACAGCGAGAGAGAGAGAGAGAGAGAGAGAGAGAGAGAGAGAGAGAGAGAGAGAGAGAGAGAGAGAGAGAGAGAGAGAGAGAGAGAAAGTGGTTGGAACGTAGATTGAGAAAGTAAAAGGTATAACTTTATTTTGTCGTTCAATCATATTAGGGGGGTGGGGGGGGGGGGGGGGGCGTTACCTAGGTATAGGTAAGTAATTTCGGTTTGTAGTTTGGTATGAGGGATGTTTGTTGGAAACTAGATAGAGAGATCAATTGGTAGGAGGATCGAGGCGATAGTCGGTAGGCAATAAAACCGAGCAGTCATTTGAAAGTGATGGGAGACAGAGGGAGCGATATTTATATTTGTAGGAAGATGGTGATTACTTTAGGAGAGACTGGTGGTCCTTTTAACATAGACAGAAAGGTCGTGCAGTAGATAAGGAGTCGGCCCGTCTGTTAGTAAAATTCTAATACCCGACGTGAGCCTACAACACCAGGAAATTTAACTCCAAATTCATGTATTTTCTACATAAACAGACTTGAATATTAATATTTCCCGGCACAACTTGTCCAAATTTAGCGAAGAGCTTTCTTGACACAGTTAGTGTCTAATGACTGTCTGCAATTGACCTAACCAGTTTTGTCTGATTGACGACCGATAGCCACTCTGGCTTTGAATTGTGGGACACATCAATCAGCAATCATTATCCCAGTAGAGGACGGAGAATTTAAATCAAATGAGGGTAGGACGAATTTAAGTGAACAAATGGCAATCATTTAGGCGTGTCTCGCATACATTGCTGGCGACCCCATATCGCTTAAGTACACCTTATTTCCTTGTTTATGATTGGGAAAGCATTTGGTACTAAATTTCTTTAACATAAACCAACTTTTAGCAATGCAATTATTGTGATTCATCATCATAATCAATTTAATTTAGCACATAAAAAAAAAAAAAAAAAAAAAAAAAAAAGACACCATTATTGTCAGTAAGTGAGTAAATAAAGTTTACTCCGCCAGGACATCACACAGAGCGATAAACATCTGGTGACACAAAGTGACACCATACGGATGAGGATCACCCGTGGAGAGGTCCCGGAAACCCCGTTCAACCGTTCGGTTATATTAGGGCCTCCGGCAACAGCCAGGGTGGGGTTTCAAAAATTAGTCCTATAAGAGGATGACTTGTTAATACCATTATTGTCAGAACTAGATCCACTGAATTATAATCTATACCAGTGCTTTCCAAAGCGGTGCTATTTAGATACCTAATTTCTTAAATAGAAACCAACTGTTGGCAACTTAATCAGTTTCGGTCATGACAATAATCAACCCCCCGAAAAGGTGATGGGAGATTTTCCGTCGGAGGCAAAATCAAACATCACAACCTGCACAGTCCGTGGCGACAGCACAAACCGTGCGGACCTAAATACCCCGGCTCACGACCGCCCTGTCTACACTGTCCTAAGCATCGGTAAAGGTTGACAGTAGTGACCGTTTCAGATTATCAGTTTCACTTGGCATAGATTTTGTTTAAACAGAACATTACTGTCAGATAGATCCGTTAAACTATAATTGAGACCAGTGTTTCTCAAAAGTGGCGGTACCGCTGCCTGGTGGTGGTACAAGGGGAAGAGGGGGGGGGGGGCGGGTGTTCCAGGTGGCAGTAGCTGCCTCGGTAAAATTATGATGGTAGGGGCTTTGGAACGGTCTATGGGGGCGGTAGAAGTCTCAGATGCAGTTAGGGGCACTAAATAAAAAATAAGGCAGCAATGATTAAATAATGTTGTGTAACATTACATTTTTTGCTCACTTTGAAAATGAAGTAAACGATAAACTATGAAATGGAGTCCCTCAGAGCAGTGTGCAAGCTCCATATCCTTTCTTGCGATTGCTACAGAACTTGGTGATGGAAACAGGTTGGAACAGCGGTTCTAAGCCTGTGGGTGGCGACCATTTGTTGTGTCGAAAGACCTTTTCACAGTTGTCGCCTAGGGCCATCGGAAAAGACAAATTTACTGAAGTAGCAACGAAAATAATTGTATCGTTGGGGTCTCCACAATGTCAGGAACTGTATTAAAAGGTCGCCGAATAAGGTAGGTTAAGAACCACTGTGTTAGAGGGACGGCCAAGAGATGTATTCCTTGATGTCTTGGCCACATGTACGGAGCGAGGCAAGAGTACTGATCCTATCAGTGATACTACTGATAGGTTACAATAAGGATTAAATGCAAACTATGCTAACCGGCATTGCACATGATGATAAATTTAAGGGAGAGGGGTAGCTGAATTTGTTTCCTATCGGAAAGAGGGCCGTAGGCACTTAAACATTGTTCAAGTGTGCAATATTAATGGCTAACCCCTCCTTGAGGCTCCCTATAGAACTCGAATGGGACCTAGGCCTTCCCATAATTTCCACGGGGCAGCGCTTCTGATTAGAACATCTTATTCCTTCACGACCGGTTTCTGATGAGATCTATTCATTTATTAACCCTCCTTACATGCCCAAGAACAACGAACTCAACATTCGTTTCCTCACTCTAAAACTAGTTGTATATCTAGTCATCCCTTTGTGGGATGCAATTTTTCGTTATTTAAAGCCCTACTCTAGCTCTTGTCGGCGTCTGTGGCTTAGGCGTTGCGAACGCGCTTCGCAATGCCGTGGTGCCGGGTTCGATCCCAGCAGCGGGTCATGCACCTTGCGTTGGTTTCACTGTGATAGCGAGAAACCGACCTTCCAGAAAGCAATGGCAAATTAATGGAAGTAAACTTGCCTAGAAAAACCACAAACAGCCAACAAATGCTACGTATGGTTCTGCAACGTCCTGAAAAGGATACACAACTAACGTTTTAAATCTGGCTCTTGCCAGGAGGCGCAATATAACCCGGCCATAAATATGTATGCTCTAATGGCTGAACGCGGTTTCTGGGACCTTTCCACGGGTGATCCTCATCCACATGGTGGCACATTGTGTCATCCGGTGTTTATCGTTTGTGATATGTTCTGGTGGGGTAAAAGAAGATAGAGGTAGACAGACTCTAAAACTGCGTAATAATGGCTCATTTTTACAGATTTCTTTTGTGTGTGAAGATTAAGACATTCTGGTTCATGTATCTAGAAGCAGTCAAACGCAAGTAAAATCTGGAATATGTATTCGTGCTTTGAATATTTTTCGCTGCCCGGCACTGGACCCAACTGGAACATCTAGAACTGGAAAATCCTTTTAAGCGGGAATTTTAAACCTAAGTAAAATAAAGCGGTAATGCAGAAATGACGACGCCAAGCGGTTTTGTCAACGCGTCCCTGTACCTGACAGAGTTTCACCAGCTGTCTAAAGATGAAAAGGAGAATATCATCTTTGAACTTCGCAGTCGGGGATTTAGGTAATAGTGTGTCCGCGTGTGTTGTTGTTACTGTCGTAAAAGTTACTGTCGTAAAAGTTACTGTTGTAAAAGTTACTGTCGTAAAAGTTACTGTTGTAAAAGATTGTAAAGGTAAAGTAAAGAACCCTTTTCCACACCTTATGGCGTATTGTACATATAGGACAAGGTCTATATTTTATAGACCAATCGGCATTCGTTGGGTGAGGTGATCAACATCTTGCCAGCCGCGAGTTTACAATCAGTAAACGCGAATAAGAAGAGGTAGAAGACATACACCGAACTTTGAACCATTTCTTCTTCTGCTTTTCTAGCTCCCAGTGGAGCACTGGCTCTTAACCAACCCACGCCAAGTCGTTCTATCCTTTGCTATCGCACGCAGCTCTCCCCCACGTCCTCCACATCTTTCTAACTTCATTCACCAGCTCCTTTCTCTGTGTCTTTTCCGCCCTTCCTTTATTCCTATGCCCCTGTGGGTTCCAATGCAAAGACATTCTAGTAATATTGTTCTCAGGTTTTCTCAAAGTGTGTCTTATCCAATGCCAGCGTTTTTTCTTCACCTCTTGGTCCACTGGAGCTTGCTTTGAACTATATACTCTGAACTAAATATTACTCAGGCTTCTGAATTACGTAATTGGTGAGAGAGGCCAAAGCTGCTGGACTGGATTCTTTCCATGATATCCACATGAATGCACAGGATAGAAGGGAACGGAGAATTAGACTACGAGCCCTATGTGACATGTCGTGGTACAACAGGATAATAAATGAATGAATACATTACTTACACTGACCTTATCAAGGTGAATGTTTATATTTGTACAGGAACACAGAGCCTCTTCCATTCCATTATTGTTGTAGAAGGGCTGAAACCCCCCCCCCCCTCATTATTTTTGTAGGGGGCTTAACCCCCCCCCCCCACCCACCACGACCCCATTATTTTTGTAGAAGGGCTAAAACCACCCACTCCCCCCCCCACACCCCATTTGCAGGGAGCGGGACGGATGAAATCCACCTCCCCTAAATTATCTAATGAGTTAAGATCCCCCCCCCCCTTTTCCCCCCAATCATGTACAGATGTTTTCGTTTTGAGTATTTCTTTATACATGTTTGTTTATACATTGTATATTATTTCAAAATACAGTAACTTATCGCTTAAGAAAAACTTTTGGACAAAAAAACACAGTTTTCGTTTTAGCAGGTGTTAATTGTTATCGTCGGCTCTGTGGCTAAGTCGATGCGAACGCTTCGTAATGCCGGGGTGAAGGGTTCGATCCCAGCTGCGGGCCATGGGCCTTGCGTTGGTTACAACAGTGGTATCAAGAAAGCCTACCGCCCAGAAAGCAATGGCAAACTACTGGACGTAAACTTGCCTAGAAAAAACACACAACAGTCAGTGGCTGTTGTGGTTGGTTCTGCAACGTCCTGTAAAGAATACTCAACTAACCTTTTTTTTTTTATTGTTATCAGTCATCTTTGTAGATACATAAAACCATTTTTCATCCCTTAGAATAAGGTTTACTGCATATTACATTTCAACATATAATAATTCTACTGCGCAATCAACCCCCCCCCCCCCCCCCGCTACATCCACCACCCAACTGAATCTGGACCCATATAACAGTATAAAGCAGTGGCTCTCAACCTTCCTAATGCCGCCACCCTTTAATTCAGTTCCTCATGTTGTGGCGACTCTCAATTAGTTTCGTTTGCTACTTTATAGGTTAGTTGCGTATCCTTTACAGGACGTTGTAGAACCAACCCCAACAGCCCCTGGCCGTTGTGTGGTTTTTCTAGGCAAATTTACATCTAGTAGTTTGCCTTTGCTTTCTGGACAGAAGGCTTTCTTGATACCACTGTCGAAATCAACGCAAGGCCCATGGCCGCAGCTGGGATCATACCCGGCCTCCCGGCATTACGAAGCGTTCGCCTAGACTTAGCCACAGAGCCGACTGCTATTTCATGACTTCAGTGAATATGTGTTTTCTGATTGTCTTAGGGGACCCCTGTGACAGGCTTGTTCGACCCCCACAAGGGTCGCCACCCACAGGTTTGAGAACCGCTGGTATAAGGGGACTGAGCATCTCTACAGATTTCTGGATGGCGACGCCCCTGGCCTGGGGGGGGGGGCTGTCTTTGACCCCCCCCCCCCGTAACCATGGTATTTAATGTGCAGCGAAAATAATGATCTGTAAAAATACTTACATTATTTCTCTTCTTCTTCCGGTTCACCGACAGCGGGAAATACTGGTTGTACGTACACGTCTGGACTGGCAGAACTGCTTAAATTTTGCGTGCTTATTCGTTTTTCAAATCTGGTTTACTTGTATGCAGATTATTGGTTCCTCACCTCTCAGGCAGATGAACTCCGACCTCTTTACGCCCCTCCGTCGCCATGTTATCGGCAAACAGGTCGCCAATTGGCTGGCCGGTAGACGACTTCGGGACAGTATTTAGGTCTGTCTCCTGTGATCATATCAACACTACAAGAGTCCTTTTCAGAGCTACTTGCTGGCCAGCATTGTTAAGCCATTTTATATGGCGCACATAACCTAGACATAATTACAACCTAAAGCTACCGCTCTGGTAACGCTGGTTGAACGTAAAAAATTTTCCTCCGAAAAGTCGCCAAGTAATCCCCCCCCCCCCCCCCCCCCCCCTCTTTTTCCAATCCCTCTTATTGCTTTCACGTTGTTTATAACAAAAATACACGCCGTTTTTATTAACGAGAAACTAGACCACGCTGATTTTCATCATCTCAGTTAAGTCCACCGTAATTATTTTATTTTAATTAATATAATGATTTCCTACAAACTAATTATGGATTATTGAGAGATTGTCAGATGACAGAGAGGTAAACACTGTATACACAAGGGAGATGGATGGTCGTAGACCACGATGCAGACCAAGAAGACACTGGAGAGATAATATCCAGAGAGACCTTACCTTCAAACATTTGATGTCACTAGCTGGAGAGAAAAGGCCACCCATAGAGACGATGAAGGCGGATGTTATCTGCATCAATGAACCTCAACGGCTAGGAATGCTAAAGAAGAAGTAATTATGAATGAAATCCGCGAACTGGCACGCATGTCCGTTTTATGTTTCACAACCCGTTTTAAATTTTCCCCTGATTTAACAGAAATACGTGTTTGTTATTTTTTTTTTTTTTTAAACGCCATAAAAATAATTCTCCACAGGTAATGATTTTATTTCATGGCGTATTATGCCATAACGTATTTATTAACGCCAGTCGTAGAAACTAGACAGTGCTGATTTTCAGCAGTTTATTTCTGCCCAGCATATTATAAACAACATAACCCTGAACGCCTGCGTGTTTTCTTTGTTTCACATCCGTTTTATCTCTTCCCCTTGATTTGATAGAAATACTTGTTGTTTACTTGATGTTCTGTGTTATTTTTAAAACTCCATTTAATTAATTGTATACATGCAATGTTTCATTTCTGAGTGTCATACATTCAGCGGATTATCCCCGCCATTTGATGATTAAAGATGGGCTCTAAATAATAACATGTGTGGGGGAGGAGGAAGAGATGTGGGAAGTGGATTGGGCTAACTGAGACACGTCCTCGGGATAACGCAGTAATGATATCCCCAATCTCAAGAAGATGAATAGCCGTGCCGGGAACCTGAGGGTACAGGCCCCACGAGTGTCCGCTCCCTGGCATAACAAGCAAATTTATGAGAGTGACAGTGTTTTCCCCTTCCCTCATTATTCATTGTCCTGTTTGGTCATTATCTGTTCCATTGAACTCGCAGTCTATTCCTCTTTTCCGCTCTACCCTGTGCAATCATTTTGATATAATGGATAACATCCAGCCCAGCAGCTTTGGCCTCTCTCATAAACGTCTGCCTTTGGGTTTCTCTTGGTCGGCCTCCCTCGGTCCCTCTACTTCATATTTCAGTGCCTAACTGGTAATTCTCTGTTCGCAGAATGTGTAAACATTAGCCCTTAATTGATAGTTCCATGTTCTGATGAATTTTGAACAACGGATCAACATCATAGCACACGAGTAGTAGCCCATAAGTGCTCCGCTCTTCATCTAACTCAAGTCGCAGTCCGAAAATGCTCACAGCACAGTGCAAAGGCACCCCCTCCCCCCCCCCCTTTTCATGTTTTGATTTTGAAGAATAGCTCTAACAGCTGTTTAATGACAGGTTTTTGTACTGGTTTGGCTGAGCTCGCTCCCCAGTGCTTTCTATGTCGACATTCTGATTTGCTTTTCAAGTATTTAGGAAAAGAGAAGTGAAGGTGCAAGGACATCCTATCTAGGTCACGAATGCACAAAATAAACAGTTTTTTCCATAAATTCAAATCATCCCCCTCCTCATCCTCATCAACATCATTATCATCATTATCAAGTATTTCATGACTTCTGTTGGTAGTAAACTTCTGATCATTTCGACTGTTGTTTCCTTTTGTCGTTCTCTTGAACTATGTGTATATCTGCAATAATCAGTCACCACTCGCATGCTTCCCACCCTAAAATAAATACCAGAATGTATGTCTCGGGGAAGTAAAGACGGCCGGCGTAATGTTGACCCCAATACCCACCTAGTGCCGATTGGTCTGTAAAAATATAGGGTGTTCTTCCCATATGCCCGATGCGCCTAAAGGCGTGAAAAAAGGATCTTTACTTTACTTACTCGCATGCTTTATAAATATTTTTCTTCTATGGTGTGTTTCCTTCTCTTGCTTTAAACCTTGTCGTTTTTTACTGATGGCGTTTTTTTTTAATCGTATAATCTGCCTTATAATGTTAATGTTCTAATTCTTTCATAACCAAATAGTTTTTAGTAAACAGTTTAGCATCTGCTTAGAATTGAATGGGTTAAAGAAATACTTGCGACTGAAAGAGTTAATTTCACAGGACATCGTGAGGTGCAGCTGGCGGAAAGGCTCAACGCTGGGCCACTAAAGGAGAGGGCATATTTTGATTCCTTTGTAAAATGACGAGTTTCTCTTTCAGGCTCAAACTTACAATCAGGACCTGCACAGTTCGTGGCAACTATATTAGCCATGTGACTCCAAATCCTCAGGTTCGCTAGCCTTCCACTGCCATCCCAAGGATGTCCCCTATTTCCCCCTCCCCCTCCCCCCCCCCCACCGTATATTCATGTCGGCTCTGTGGCTAAGACGATATGAACGCTTCGTAATGCCGGGATGCCGGGTTCGTTCTCAGCTGCGGGTCATGCTCCTTGCGTTGGTTTCGATAGTGGTATCAAGAAAGCACACCGTCCAGAAAGCTATGGCAAACTACTGGACGTAAATTTGCCTAGAAAAACCACACAACAGCCAGTGGCTATTGGGGTTGGTTCTGCAACGTCCTGTAAAGGATACGCAATTAACCCTACCATATATTCATATTGTGGATTTTGCTATAACGTCTTCTTCTTCTGCACAGAGTGCAGAACGGCATGCTTCGCTGCGGAGGACACGGGTGAGGAGTTTTGTCTGGATTTTTTCATTGGATGACGCCAGTCTGTTGGGAAATAAACAGGCAGACAGACTGGCTGGCTCTGCACAAATTAGTGTATACTGATACATGATAAGGCAGACGTGGTTAGTGCTTTGTGGGAGAGAGTGTACAGTTCGGAGGAGCCGATGAATCACCCCAGTCTGGTGAGATTGATGCAGGGGGAAGTGATGAGAGGTTCTGGCAGATGCTCGAGGCTCAGAGGAAAGGCAAGACGGATGTTTAATTATAATGCTACTGGTACCAATTGTATCCGAATTCTTCGCTGGCTGCTGAAGATGGGGATGGAGTGCTTATGGGAATGCTTCGAGTGCTGTGATGTCAGTTCTTGAATCAAATCAAATCTTCTTCTGCGTTCATCAGAAGATGTACATATACTGTGCCCATTTACAACATGGCTGCGATATATGCGCCTTTTGGTCGACACATCCGACATACTTGGGGTGGGGTGGGTCTATTCTACTCACCCCCCCCCCCCCCTTTTTTTTCCAACCCCCGGAAGTCCAGAAAAGAAATAAACGGAAAATAATAAATCCTACTTGACATCTGAAGCGCTAAAAAATAGATAGCAAAAGATCCCCTGTCGTGATTATTCGATCCCAGGTCACTTTGATCATTGACTAGCCTGTTTCCTTGACTTCCTCAGCAAAGAAGACATTGGACACCTCTTCCATGACACGTCTGCCCCGACCGACCTTGACTCTGATGTCACTTTTGCGCAATATCCGGAGTACAAGGCCCATAAACTGCTGCTGTTGTACCTGCCTCCAGTTCTACTTGTTTTGGGCTCTTTTGGAAATTTATTCAGGTAAGTGGAATTCTTTGAAATTATTATCATTACAATCATCGTCGCATCAGTTTTAATCATCATGTCCACTAGCATCAGGATCATTCTTCGTCCTTTTCTTCTTCGTCGCATATCCCTCTCTCTCTCTCTCTCTCTCTCTCTCTCTCTCTCTCTCTCTCTCTCTCTCTCTCTCTCTCTCTCTCTCTCTCTCTCTCTCTCTCTCTCTGAGCGATCAATTCTCATGAATAAGGTTTTCGCGTAAACCATGCAATGTTAACTTTTCGTGTCAATATGAAAGGCTATCAAGAATCTTCACTTGCAGTATTCGCCTCTCTTGACTTGCAGTATTCACCTCTCTTTGCTTGCAGTATTCACCTCTCTTCACTTGCTGTATTCGCCTCTCTTCACTTGCAGTATTCACCTCTCTTGACTTGCAGTATTTGCCTCTCTTCACTTGCTGTATTCGCCTCTCTTCACTTGCAGTATTCACCTCTTTTGACTTGCAGTATTTGCCTCTCTTCACTTGGAGTATTCACCTCTCATTATTTGCAGTATTTATCTCTCTTCGTTTGCAGTATTCACCTCTTTTCACTTGAAGTATTCGCATCTCTTCATTTGCAGTATTCATCCCTCTTTATTTGCAGAATTTATCTCTCTTTATTTGCAGTATTTATCTCTCTTCATTTGCAGAATTTATCTCTCTTCATTTGCAGTATTTATCTCTCTTTATTTGCAGTATTTATCTCTTTTTTTCAGTATTTACATCTCTTTATTTGCAGTATTTATCTCTTTTTTTCAGTATTTACATCTCTTTATTTGCAGTATTTATCTCTTTTTTTTCAGTATTTACATCTCTTTATTTGCAGTATTTATCTCTCTTTATTTGCAGTATTTATCTCTCTTCATTTGCAGTATTCATCTTTCTTCATCTCTCTTTGCTTGCAGTATTCATATCTCTTCATTTGGAGTATTTATCTCTCTTACTTGCAGTATTCATCTCTTTTCATTTGGAGTATTCATCTCTCCTACTTGCAGTATTCATCTCTCTCGACTTGCAGTATTCATCTCTCTTGACTTGCAGTAATAATATCTCTTACTTGCAGTATTCATCTCTCTCCGCGAAAGTGGAAAAAATTCATTGCAGATGCACTAGTTGAGAAAGAGTGAGACTTTTGGGTGTGCCATGTGACGAGAGCATCGTTCTCGTAATGACCTGCTGACTGATGAGTGATATCGTGCAAAGATCCACAGTCTCATAATCCTCTAAAACCAAACCTTATTCAGACTTCTTGCGGACCGGAGCTGACCGTTCATAAAAGCAATGGCAAATAATTAACGTAGAATCTGCCCAGAAAAGCCACAACAGCAAAACCTGTCATTACAGGACATGCAGTTCTCATTTGTTTTAATGGTGAGAAAAATAATAAGCCTAATATGGGTATTCAAACAAGAGAAGCCAATTATTAAACGTCCGGTAAACTCATGCGAAAACCAAAAAAGCGAATATAACGCTCAACGAAGGGATAACAAGTCTACATCCAAATTTGATGTATTATTTGTCAATTGAAGTTTTTTTTTTTTTTTTTATTTATTTTATACACCCAGGTATCCACATAAGAGAAAAATTATAAATGCAATTTTCATACCAACTTTGTGCTATTAGTATCAGACTTGGACACTGTCTAATGAACACGAAAGAAAAAGCAAGAACTGTTGGACAAACCCCGAAATTCAATACAGTAGAACCTCGCTTAACAAGCACCTCTCATAACGAGTAATTCGTATAACGAGCAAAACAAATTGTAAAAGAATAACTTGCTTAACGAGCGATGTTTCGCATAACGAGTGGCGAGAAGAGGGGAAGTCTCGGAATTTGCGCAAGTTTTCCGGTCTGGTAGTTTGGTAGTCTTAGTTTCAGCTTCATAGCAAACAGGTCACCCTATCTTTGCTCCGCTCCTGTGCCAACGAAAAACACACATAATGTTTATCACAGTCCCTTGTGGAAAGATTGGCAGACTGCTGTCTCAGCATATCTAGCATACACACGCATTAAAACATACGGTAGTCTTCCGAAGTGCTAACACAAACAGTCCGACATTAGAAATGCAGTTCATCATTGATGGTAGCAGAAGTCACCAACAGATCAGCAGTTGCCCACGCTATCAATTTTAATCACATACGGGCACCACTAACATTGCGATGAGAAGAATCGGGCCATTTTCTGAATCTACAATTCACACCACCACGTTAGTCACAGTCAAAAAACATTCCAAATGAAATCCGCAGCTCACAGTGTCACGTCATGCATTCAACTCAGAAGCTGAGCGATGAAACTATATCCTGTCTACAAATGGAGCAAAAATGCATCGGCCACAGTCCGGCAGAAGCAAACAATTTGCCTCGGCTCCAAACAGTGCCGCTGTCTGGCGTCCATTGGCCGGAAGGTTGTGTATGTTACATCAGTCTGTGTTTAGCAATCGTTCCAGTAGCATCATAGTGTCGCTTGTGATCATACATTTTCTCAAACTTGTGTTATATTGTGATATATGTACATAGGCCTACAAGATGACCTACGTGGGGGAATTTAAGTTCATCAAGATCCAGTTTCTGCCTCCCAACACCACTCTGTTACTCCAGCCCATAGACCAGCAAGTTATTTCTAACTTTAAGAAGCTCTACACTAAAGCACTCTTCGAGCATTGTTTTTAGGTGACTGAAGGGACCAGCCTCACTCTCAGAAAGTTTTGGAAAAATCACTTCCACATAATTGCCTGTTTCAAGTTGATCGACAAGGGGAGAGGGGGGGGGGGGGAGGGTTACTAAGATAGCCCTAACTTTTTCTTGGAAGAAGCTTTTGTCGGAGAGCGTTGTCGAATGTGACCTTGAGGGGTTCGAGACAATACCCGTGGAACCTGTAGTCAACGAGATTGTGTCTTTGGCCACTATCATGGGACTGAAGGTGGATAACAGTGATATCGAAGAGCTTGTGGAAGAGCACAACCAAGAGCTGACCACCCAAGAGCTTATGGAGTTGCATTGTGTTTCACAGCAAGAAGTTTTGGAGGGAAGTTTGTCAGAGGAGGAGTAGATAACAGAAAAGCAACAATCTTCTGGCGAAATAAGAGAAATGCTGAAAGCATGGAAAACTCTTGCATCTTACATTGAGAAGCATCACCCTAATAAGGAAGTGGCTATGCGCGTTGCAAATTTATTTAATGATAATGCTGTGTCGCATTTTGGGCAAATTTTGAAGTGTCGGCAAAAACAAATGTCTCTGGGCATCTTTCTAGTAAAAAATAATTAGCTATGTATCATAATTATTTCAACTTTTTTTTTCTGCAAATCGAATTCGCATTTCAGGTGGGTTCGTTCCGCGTTTGAAGAAAAGATGAAGATGATTCACTCTCCTTAACAATATGTAAATAATTTTCTCTGAATAATCGTTGTGCAAAGCATTTTGTGAGTATTTTTTTCAACATGGAACGCATTATCGTACTTTACATTAATTTATATGGGAAAAATTGTTTCGCATAACGAGTGTTTCGCTTAACGAGTATGATTCTGGAACGAATTATGCTCGTTAAGCGAGGTTCCACTGTATACTGAAATGCTAAGACTGTAATGGTTCGGCCATTTAATAATGCAAGCAACCAGAGCGTACAATATGAAAGTAGAAACACCAAGAGGTAGGGGACAACCAAGAAGCTGATGGACTGATGGAGTCATTGATACTTTGACACTCCACAACATAAAAGCATACCGGGCAACCCAGCGTGCCCTGGCTCGGACATCGATTATCTATTAACCTACGTCACATGGCAGAATACAGACAGAAGAAAGATGACCCCTCCCCCATCCAACCTCCTCTCTCTGTCTCTCTCTCTCTCTGGTTGCAGTATGTAGAATTATTATCTTCTTCTTTTGTCATCTCAGTGATAACAGGTTGTAGCCCAGTGTCGTGGTTTTCTGTATTTGTCTTGCGCTTCTCTTGTGCCTTGGGTGGTGGATTTGTTCATTTTGTTGCCGGCATCAGCAACACCATTCATCTCTTTCTTTCTTAGTCTTAACCTCACCTTCCTGTCAGATGTTCTTCTGTAAAATGTCTCATTCGCAGTTTAGTCTGCCTGCATTCTCACTATATGGCTGAACTATTTCATTCTTTGTCTGTCAAGATAATCCAGACATAGTCTTATTACAACTTTTTTTCTTATGCCGGTATTCGTATATCTCAAGGACGAGAATCAAACAGGTAAAAACCTGGGAAACCCTCCACAATCGTACAGCCCACGACCGACTCGCGTGTACAGCCATATAGCGGAAAATCCTGTGCAATCATATAGCCAAATAGTTGGAAACCCTGTTTAACTGTACAGCCATATAGCGGAAAATCCCGTGAAATCGTATAGCCAAATAGTTGGAAACCCCGTTCAACTGTACAGCCATATAGCGGAAAAAACCCGTGCAATCATATAGCCAAATAGTTTGAGAACCCGTTTAACTGTAAAGCCATATAGCGGAAAACCCCGTGCAATCGTATAGCTAAATAGTTGAAAACCCTGTTAAACTGCATAGCCATATAGAGGAAAACCCCGTGCAATCGTATAGCTAAATAGATGGAAACCCCGTTCAACTGTACAGCCATATAGCGCAGTTGTATTGGAGTACCACAAAATGGTTGAAAGCTAATTCATAGTAAAGTGTGTTTGCGCAATAATATTATACTTTTATAATTGCGGGTCCTTACAGGACGTTGTAGAACCAACCCCACCACTGTCTGGCTGTTTGTGGTTTTTCTAGGCAATTTTTCGTTGTGTAGTTTTTCGCTGCTGTCTGAACGGCCAGAGCAATATATCATTGTCAAAATCAACGCAGAGCGGTCTGCTGTCAAATCGTCCGTAGCTGAAATGGAATCCGTTATTTTAGGATAGCATTTGCCACTCCTAAGCCACATACACCAGTGTTATTATTATTATTACTATGATTATTATGAAGATGATTATGTGCTAAATGCCGAATAAATATAATTCTATATGTGAAATCTATAAATAGGTGGCGAGTGGCACTTGCTCCTCCCCCCCCCCCCAAATGCGGGGTGGATTAGTTGTGGGGGAGGCTCGGCCCTTTGTTCCAGCGCGTATGTTCACTAGAGATGGGGCACCAAGCTTTATCGCAAATGAATGTGGACTCCACTCCCCTTCCTCTATCTCTTTCTCTCTCTCTCTCTCTCTCTCTCTCTCTCTCTCTCTCTCTCTCTCTCTCTCTCTCTCTCTCTTTATTTTTATTGTTTGCCAAGCGAGATCGTTGCACAAAGCACTCAAACACTTAGCTCAAGCAACAACCACTGAGATCTCCGAACTACCCACACTTCTGCGAAACGATGGACTCCGAAGCCAAACAAATAATGACCTTTTCTGACATTTCATACCGATTAAATAACCTTCACTCCCAAACAGTTTAACGCCCCCCCCCCCCCTTTCCCTGCAGGGGTTTTCAATGTCTGTCTGGAGATAATAATGAACGCAACGTGTAAATATTACATATTGTACTGAATGGCAAATTAATACATGTGAAATTATATATGTATAAACAAAAGCTTACAGTATAACTAATCTACAGTGTTGTGACTAAAGGTGTCATTCGGCCCTTGGTTTAGACTAGGGCTGTACCGAATAGTGGTTTTCACTATTCGGCCGAATACGAATAGTGGGACCAACTATTCGGTCGAATACGAATACGAATAGTATTCGTCTTTGGAGATTTTGCCTCGCCACAATTTGCGATCTTTTGCAGCATGTATCAGTTCGTGTGATGACACACCTCCATGTCATGTAACAAGACTGTCAAGAATCTTCTCTCGTTGTCTTCCCTCCTTCCACAGATCTTTCCTGTGGTCACCACATGTTCAATTTCCCCTCTTCTCATAACATGGCCGAAAAATGATGACTGCCTCCTTCTGATGTCTGTGATTAGTTGTCTTCGGGCTCCCGCCTCTTTCAAAACCTCTTGTTGCTTTTTTTTTTATTTAGCCGTCCAATGTATTTTAAGCGTTGTTCTGTAAAACCACATCTCTGAGGCCTTAAGAAATTGTTTGGCCTGTCTACCGATTGTCCAGAACATATGTTAAAACTTGATGTATGTAGCAAGCAAGAAATTTTCTAACAATAGATATTTTGCACAAGATGTTTTTCATTTTATAAAATGCAGTTTTTGTCTGTCCTATTCTGTTTCTTATTTCAGTAATGCATCATCCATCTGATGTTATCCATGTGCCAATTCGCATTTAAATCATCGTTCGCTCAGTGAAATTTAAACGCACCTTCGTATTCTCGTTAGCAATATCTTCAAATTTGATTTGGGCTAAGACACCCTGAAAGAACGAACAAATGCATGCAATCTCTCTCTCTCTCTCTCTCTCTCTCTCTCTCTCTCTCTCTCTCACACACACACACACACACACACACACACAGACACACACTCACACAATCAACAACAACAAAATAACGAATTGCCTTTAAATATACTCACACAATCAACAACAAAAAAATAACGCATTGCCTTTAAATATAAGTGCTTACTTGACGAGGCTAACAGTTACTATTGTACGGACCACATTTTCCACTTTAAAATTTCAGCCAAAATGTAGTTACAACCTAATTTATCCGCTGCACCTTCACGAATACAGGTGCAAATTTTTAGCACGCTGCGGTTTGCATTTTATGCAGTTATGATACACTTTGAGTGTGAAAGAAGGGGAAAAAAACTTTTTTCGACAGTGGCGAGGAAAGACAATTTTAATTTTCACTTTTAAGTATCTTCATGCCTTCTTTGATAATGCCACAATTTATTCCTGACTTTTCTTGATTTTCGCAGCGGCACCTCTGGCGTACGCACCCAGTTTGAGAACCTCTGGTTTAATGCCTCCGTCGAGTCAGCAGGCAAAGACCTTGCCAGCTGCTGTTCCATGCAACCAGATCGCAGTCCCCCCCCCCCCCCCTTTCCTTCCCCGCTACGACAGACCACGGCCTACTCTACTCTAGAGCTGGTCGTGGACAGACTTAGACAACGGCAACTATTGTGTTAATGAGAGAGTTATTTCTGTCCATCGCAGTGTATGCAGAAACTACTATTCGTATTCGGCCCGACCTCCAGTATTCGGCAGAATACCTATTAGGTCCACTATTCGGCCCCGAAGCGAATATCCGGTACAGCCCTAGTTTAGACCCCCTGTATTGCCCGGCTCTCTAGCGAAGTTGGTTAAACCTGACTTTCGCGGCGGCCGGGTGACGAACTCCTTGTGGTCCGGGTTCACTCCCGGGGGTAGGCAGAAAAGCCACATTTCTCCCAGATTAACGGTACCTATAATGGAATCAATGCCGAAGGGTTGCGATATCCATACTACCGAGCCAAAGGGTTTACAACTCATGGTTTCTGGATACGTTAAAAAAAAAAAAAAAAAAGACCCTCTGTATAACATACAAAGGAATGCAGTAGACAGGGCAGTCAGACCAGACAATACGAGAGCTTCTACAGCCAAACATACTGCCTCCACCTCTCACAAGTTCGTCGTACAAGCTGACTAATTAGGGGTGCTTCTTTCGAAGTCAGAGTGCATTAGCTTGAAATGCGAGGAACCAACAGTCTGCATACAAATATGTCAGATCAATTTAAGGGATGTGCACGTAAAACTCAAGTTCTGGAACTAAAACCAAAGTCCAAAAGGGGACGAAAACCAGAACTTTCCAATAGAGTTTACAGTATGTAATTTTGTACATATATCCCACAGCGATCGTCGCTGGGGCTTTCTGAGAGCCATGTACGCAGTGCAGGGAAGTCAACCATCTGGAAAAGCTTTTAACGCTTTTTTTTTTTTTTTTTAATAAGGCTGGGTGGAGCTTGCGGCTGGACCAGTTCAATACGAAATCCTCCCCGTGTGGGTTTCGGGAAAACAAGAACAGACCCACTGCCTCCCTAACAAGCATTTCTTAGGAGTCGACTAATTGTGGAGTTCCTTCGAAATCGAAGAGCATCTGCCCGAGCGGCCAGGAACTACTAGCATACAAGCCAGTAAAACAGATGTACACAAAACTGAGGCCCAGAGCCAAGGTCCAAGTGAACTAACAACCAGAACTTTCGCCGGAGCTTACAGCCGGTGAACGAAGAAGAAGAAGAAAACAAATCCACCGTTAGAGGGAAATGACCACAGTACCGGGAAGCTAGAGTAATTCTTGCTATGCTATCTGTTCTCTTGTTTAATTAACTGCTACAAAAGCAATCAAAGTGGACCAAGTGGGCCAAGGTTTAGTGACCTCGTCACGTCCGGGATCTTACAGAAGTCGAGACCGTCACGTGCGCGGAAAGTTTTGGTCTCTGGTCTAATCAATGATTGTGTTCCACGGAAGTCTGTCAGAGGACTGTTTTTTTTCCTCCGAGTTTTAGTTTTCATTGTTTGATTAATTCAGAATTATTTACTATTTGAGCAGAGATGTTTCGTTGAACGATTTGGGGGAGGGGGTTGGGATTCTTTTGTGATATCAACATTCTGTGTGGAGTTTACTTGGGTATTATTTTTTTAGGTCACCATAAACAAAATTTTTCAACGATCTTCTCGACCTCCTTACATTATCTTTCCTTACCGCCTCTTCAGTCACCTTTAAAGAGCTGGTCAAAGTGTCCGAACAAGAATCAAACATGTGAAGGGCTCAATTCACACTGGGCCGTGAATGCAAGGAATGACCAGCCGGTTCGGCAGAATAAATTTCACAACTGATTCACAATTCCTGCCCAGGTGATGTCATTATCTGTATCCGTGGTTCTGTGTTGACAGGCAGACGAAGTGCATGGGGGTTTTTAGTTTCTAGCCAAAGAAAATGGACGTCGCCTAGTGCAACAAAATCTGGCCTATGATACCATAACATCAAGTCTGGGAATGGAGTTGGAGGCAGTCATGCTGTCTCCCGCTGGCGCTTGAGAACCATCTGTACGAATATGTCGTAACTGTAACCCACTCACAAAACATGTTGAGAAAAGTGGAGACAGGCATGCTACGTGGAAAGTGGCAAGCATCGTTTCAAAGTTCCCAGGTCGTTAGCTTCCTTTGGATATTTTCTTAAGATGACGCTAATGTATTGGGAAACGAACAGGCAGATAGACTGGCTGGTTCTGCGCCACTTGATGGTAAACTGATGTAGGATAAGCTAAATGTTTTAAAATCCGTTTGAGGAGAGTACACCAAGACCGTCTTCAATAATTGAAGACGGTCTTTCGTGAACAGTGAGGAATCACAAGTATATCATTACGGTCTGAGGAGAATGATGTTGCGAGAAATTAACCGGGGATCAATTAACCAACGGAGTTCCAAGTTTACAGCGGATGGCATACATGTCATAGAATTGGAAACAAATGTCAGAAAACAAAGTAATTTAACAAATACCCTAGCGTCCAATCATCAGTGCACTGGAGAAGGGCAACAGATAACAGAATGACTAACTAGCAATATTCTTCCACAGGCGGTTTCAAGCAACTTGTGAAAGATATGTATCGCGAGAGAGACAGACACTTAAGGTGAAGTTGTCGGTTTTACTTGAACAGGCCGAAAACGAAATTCGGAATCTAGAAATGTGGAAACTACCATCACCTGACTTTAATAGTGGCCAGGACATCTAGTGGGACTGACGTCCAATCAACGACTCCCATGGGCCTACATATGAATAGGCTCTGATTATAGAGACGGGGATATGTGGGTAACTGAGAACCATATTGGAATACCCTGTAAAGATGCTTTTTAGGGTGTGTTTTTGGGTCTGATCACTAGCAATGTATAAGGGCCATAAATGCGGTACTTCACAGGTTAGTGAACAATTTCACAGCCTTTGACGCGTCAGGGTTCTATTTCTGTAGCAAGCGGTTTAGAAAATATCTTTCTCTCTCTCTTGTCCACCCTCTCTCTCTTGTCGCCTTTCTTTCTTTTGTCCTCCCTCTCTATCTTGTCCCCTCTCTCTCTCTTGTCCCCTCTCTCTCTCTTGTCTCCCCTTCTCTCTTGTCCTCCCTCTCTCTCTCTCTCTCTCTCTTGTCCTCCCGCTCTCTCTCTCTCTATTGTCCTCCCGCTCTCGTCCCCCTCCCTCTCTTGTCCTCTCTCTCTCTCTCTCTTGTCCTCTCTTTCTCTTGTCCTCACTTTCTCTCTTGTCCTCTCTTTCTCTTGTCCCCTCTCTCTTGTCCCCTCTTTCTCTTGTTCCCCCCCCTCTCTCTCTCTCTCTCTCTCTCTCTCTCTCGTCCCCTCTCTCTCTTGTCCCCTCTCTCTCTTGTCCTCCCTCTCTCTCTCTCTCTCTCTCTCTCTCTCTCTCTCTTGTCCACCCTCTCTCTCTTGTCCCCTCTCTCTCTTGTCCTCCCTCTCTCTCTCTCTCTCTCTCTCTCTCTCTCTCTCTCTCTCTTGTCCTCCCCCCCTCTCTCTCTCTCTCTCTCGTCCCCTCGATATCGACGCGGATTGACAATAGCCATTGCTGCCCATCAAGAAATGGATCACAAACTGTTCCTCCCCAAAACGCTTACTGGCAGCAGTAGAAGTTGATGATGATTAGGATGACAGATCATTCATTTCCACTGCTAGCTTCTGACAAATTGCCTATATTTGGGAAAACGCGCCATAATTCTAACGGTCTGGTCTTGCTTTCCCGCTGCAGGTTTTCGGTGTCCCATTGTTGTTGTGGGTGGAGGTTGATAACAGACCCACTGCCTTTTAACAAGCATGCCGTAGTAGGCGACAAATAGCGATGTTTCCTTTGAAGTCGAGTGCATCTGTCTGAGATGCGAGGTGCCAAGAGTCTGCAATCAGATGAGTTCGATGTGTAACCTGGATGTGTCGGCAAAACTTACCTTCTTAAACAAGACCAAAGATCAGAAATGGACGAAAAACCAGAACTTTCCACCAGAGTTAATAGCCAATAAACGCGATGAAGAAGAAGGAGGTTCTTGTTTAATTTGATTTTGATCACACAGAACATGTGAAATTGCTTGTCTCTCAGGAGAAGCCATGTATACAATGACTGTATTTATAATTTCTCCTCAGCTTCTTCATCCTACGCCACAAGTCCATGAACAAACAGTCCATCTACGTGTACTTGAGCATCCTCGCCATCTTCGACAGCCTGGTGCTCTATGTTGGACTCCTGAGACAGTGGCTGGGTGAGATCACAGGTTCGGATCTCAGAAACGGCAACAGTTGGTGCTGTAAGGGCATCGTGGTGGCCGGCTACATCTGCAGCGACGTCTCTGTGTGGCTGATAGTGGCCGTTACCGTGGAGCGATACATCGTCGTCTGCCACCCCTTGCGAGCATCTTACTTCTGCCAGGAGGTCAGGGCTAAGAAAGTAGTTCTGGCCATCATTCTACTGTTTATCCTCATCAATTTCCATCTGTTCTTTAGCGTGGACGTACAGAAGCACGCGGACAATGCCAATGGCATCTATGAGCTTAAATGTGACCCTAATCCAGGGTTCGAATACTTAGTGTCGTTTGTGTGGCCTTGGGTGGACGCCTTGCTCTACGGATTTGGGCCTTTCGTTCTTATCAGCATTTTAAATGTTGTTATTCTCGCTAAGGTAAGTCTTTTCTTACGTTCTTCTAATTTGTAACTCTAACATTCCATATTCCCCGTGTGGGTTCCGGGGTCTCATTGTGGAGACAAACAAGAATAGACCTACTGCCTCTGCTACAAGCATGTCGTAAAAGTCGACAAATTGGGTGTTTCCTTAAAAGTCGGAGTGCGCCTGCCTGAGAGGCAAGGAACCAAAAGTCTGCCTACTTATAAGTCAAATCCATAAAACGGATGTACACGCTCACTGGGATTCTGGAACAAGGCCAAAGTCCAGAGGTGGATGAACAAGCAGAACTTTCCGCTGGAGTTTACAGCCGGTAAACGCCAAAAAGAAGCAAAAGAAACATTCCATATTCAGTGATATCTGCAAGCTAGGGCTCTTAGGATGCCATGTCTGTCAGCGTATATTGTCACGATAATCCTTTACTTCCTAGAACATTTCCTAGTATCAGTCTTTAAAAAACAGACAAGGAAGCCCTAGTGAAATTTGTAAATAGTTCTGTCTTGCAGGGAATACGGACCGAGAGGCCGGAAGGTTACCCTATGCCTCCAAGCCGGATCCATAAAATATTCAAGGACACTCGCCGCCACCACCGTTTCTATTGTCTTTTCTGTGCATTTGTAAGTGGCAGGAAATGTATCCGTCTGATAGCGCAACTGCGCATGTCAGAATCTGTCACGCGCTTAGAAACTGCTTAGCTTATAACTAAAATGGAAAGGTATGAAATGTAATGAGACAATCAAAGAAACAAGTTTGTATACCAGGAAAACACACACCTAAAGCATGTTAAATTAAGAATCGACATCACAGCACTCGGGACACTCCCATAAGCGCTCCGTCCCCCATCTTCAGCAGAGTTAAAATTCCGATGGTGCCAGTAACAGTCTGATTGTATATCCGTCTCGCCCCTCCCCCCGAGTTTCGAGCGTCGGCCAGATCCCCTTGTAACTTCTCGCAGTGCCATTCTCCTCAGACAGTAATTATCTATCTGTTCCTCGGCACTGTTCACTCGCTCCCAAAGGGCCCTCACAACATCCAGCTTGTCATATATCAGTTCACCACCAAGTGGGGCAGAACCGGCCAGTTCACCTAAAGCATGATTTCCTTCACACTGTTGTGGGTTAAATCTGGATTTCGACAGTAGCATTAGCAGCACCAGCAGCAACAACAGGTGTGGCAGTAATAGCAGCATCAGCAGTAGCAGCAGCAGTCGCAGCAACAACATCTGTGGCAGTAATAGCAGCTGCAGCAGATGACCTGTCTCATGTTATTGGCGCATGGAGTATAAAGTTCCAGACCTGTATCCTGTATACATAAATTGACACGTAATATCTATGTCATCAACATCGCGTCAGCCGCTTTTACTTTCCATGATATTTCATAGTAGCCATTTAATGCTTGGTCGACATGAGACCTCCCCCTCCCAACCCCATTCTCATGTTTTAAACCACCACATAAAGTAACGTATATTTCATAGCTGATTAAATTGCGTTAGCGTAGTCGATAGGAGACTCGCTTTCAAATCCAGCTGCGACATGCCGAAGCCCACGGCTGGTGTTCGAAACCGGGCGGCCCTCGGGGTTCACCCAGCCTCTAAGAAAATGGGTACCAGTGTTAACACTCTGGGGTAAATGGAGGAACGTCGCTGTAGCTACGGAGTTTCGTGCGGACGACGACATGTGCGAACACTTTTTTATCAGCTGTCCGTACTGGTGGCAGAGCACTTATGGTTTATAACCGTGTGCAGTGTCGCTGGTTCACATCTCCCGACTTTATCTTTTGATTAAATTGGATAAATTCAATAAAGAAGAACTAATATGAGAGATGTGTGGACAAATACCGGTATTAACAGCTAGAAAACAAAGAAAGTGGTTCTAAACTGGGCAGATCCTGGGGTGGGGGGGGGGGGGGGGAACAGTACATAATCAACAAAAAGGCACTGAAATATGAACAGATAGAACAAGTCATTATCCTCCGATTCAAAACAGAGCACAACCGATTACGTAACCACATGTACACAAAATTCAACATAGGCGTATCAGCCATGTGCACCTGTGGAAAGGTGCCCCAGACAGCAGAGCATGTACTCCAGGACTGCACCGATTTAGACGCTTTAAGGCAAACTTTTGGCCAGAAAGAACAACAGTGGAACGTAAACTCTATTTACCAGTGAATGAACTAACAACGACAGTGAAATTTATGCAAGAGACAAAACTGCTGATACAGACAACTTATTTCAGGCGAACGAAAGAAGAAGAAGGCACTGGAATGGGAAACAAAGGAGACTGAGGAAGCCACAACGTCCAACCAAAACCACAAAAGACGAACGTTGATCAGAAAGGCCACGAATGCTGGACTAGATTTCATCCGTGTTATCGTAAAGAGCATACAGAGGATAGAACGGATTAGAGGAGCAGATGCCCGGCTCGCTAGCTCAGGTGATTAAACACGACTGCGCGGCGACCTGGTGACGAACTCCTTTTGGTCCGAGTTCACGCCCGGGGGTAGGCATAAAAGTCACATTCCTCCCAGATTTACGGTATCTATCATGGAATCAAGGCTGAAGAGATGCGATACCCACAGTACCGAGGCAAAGGGTTAACAACTCATGGTTTCTATATACTTAAAAGAGGACCAGATTGCGAACCTTATGTGACACATAACGGTACTATAGGACACTGGTGGTGATGAGCTAACCCACCCCTCAGCATCTATAAGCGAGTTTAAGTGGAAAATTTGAGATGCATTGAACAAACAACTCGAAGCTTTTCAAATGAAAAGCTACTGACAATCTCTGAAAACACCGAGGACCAAGAAGAAGAAAAACATTGACATTTTACATGATCTCAGCCTCGACCAGAATGGGCCCATAAAGCTGCATCCTGTCCCGGCAGCTGAGGTATTCTGCCTATATTAACTCTTGCTGTCCCAACTAGCTGACAGTGTGTTATCAGTTACAATCAGTATGTATCAAACAACGAACTGTGTGTAATTATACATTTTACATTTGGTTTGAGAATGCTAAAAAAAAATCTGGCCAGATATGCTAATATACAGCGTAGTTAGTATATGTTGTCTCTTTGAAAGTAAAAACATTTGAAATAAAAACTTCTGATACTGAAAGAGTTAGACGCCATGGTGGCAGGTACAGTGTCTGGAACACGAAGCAGTCAGATCCCCTAGCGAAGGTGATTACCAGCATTGGAGATGCATTGGCTTTGAAAGCACAATGCTGTTCCAGGGTATGCTAGTGTAGGCAAAGAAAGAGCAGACGCTCTGGTGGCTGGCAGTGCGACTGTCAGGAATGGGCCATCTATGGACATGAGAGACATCATCAATGCCTACGAGAGACTAAACGCTGTGAGGCTTTCAATTTCGTGGAAAATGATTTTTCACTGAATAGACTGCATACCCTGTGTGTACCGGATGGAGCCGCGAGACAGAAAACCCATGTGGAGCCATCCGTCGTTACATCAGCCAGAACAGAATGGGAGTTGTTAGCCTAAAAACACTTGAGGACAGACTCAGAAGGAGACAGAGCACTTATGGTCATGTCTGATGTGCGATGAAGATGATCATTAAATGAACAATATAAGCGCAGTTCTGAAGTACAGACTAGAGAAAGAGGCGTTCCGTGATGAGACAGACGTTCAGTGAAGGACCTGCAGACTGATGGTGAACCCGCCCCTCATAACAAATCAAAACGCCTTCTATACCTGGTAAACACCAATCGTCTTCTACGCCTGACACCCAAACGCATGACGCCAACTCAATTGCATATATTTAAAAAAAATTGCGTCTGCCAATCAAAAATCAATCTTAAACAGACAAGAAAATCCTCGCACGAGAAGGAAAACGGTTTTGCTTTTTATTTTTTCGGAGTGAAAGAAAGTGAAATCTATATTCCGCCACACGTATAACAGCCAGAATGGCAACGAGAGAGAGAGAGAGAGAGGGGGGGGGGGTGGGGGGGGGTTGATATTGTCTCTTGCCCATTTGAAATGCAAGACAGGGCAATTTGTTTGACCACATGGACAAATAAATGGGAGAGAGACCCACAGACGGATATGAGAGTGGACATATAGACAGACGGACTGACTGACTGACATACATTACTTTATTTGGTACTTAATTTATAACTTACCCCTGACGTCACGGGAGACATTCCCAATACATTCTAGGGTGTTCAGGTTGTAGTTTCTCGCGATTTATCTACACCCAAGTTTAGGGTTAGGGTTAGGATTAGAAGACACTAGATGAACACTCAAAAAAAAAAAAAAAAAACAACAACAGCACACTTCCACCCCTTTAAATAATGGACTGTCAGGTCAGCTGTGGATTTCCCACGGAGATTTCGTGTTTGGGGTACGTTATAAATTAAAAACCCTTTTTTTCAGAGGGTTAGGAATTAGGCCCGCGTGCCCATTTATCATTTTACCTTCTTGGCCACACTCGCTGCATACATTATTTCATCATAAATCATTTAACAGCTAATAATAAATTTCATCTAAACTTAATTACATGGAAGGGTGAATAGGTGGTAAACAAATAGACAGACTGTAAGATAGACGGACGGACAGAGAAAGGGAGAGAGATAAAGATAGATAGACAGAGGAAGGAAAAGAGATAAAGACAGACAGACAGACACAGACAGACAGAGAGAGAGACAGAGAGGGGGGATTTTGATATCGTCTCTTGCTCATTTGCAATGCAAGACAGGGCAATTTGTTTGACCACACGGACAAGTAAGTGGGAGAGAGACCCACAGACGGATATGAGAGCGGACAGACAGACAGACGGACTGACTGACTGAGAGACATTACTTTATTTTCAGAGGGTTAAGAATTAGGCCCGCGTGCCCATTTATCATTTTAGCTTCTTGGCTACACTCGCTGCATATATTATTTCATCATAAATCATTTAACAGCTAATAAGAAACATCATCTAACTCTAAACTTAATTACATGGAAGGGTGGATAGGCTGGTTTGTAGGTGGTAGACAAATAGACATTGAAAGGGAGAGAGATAAAGATAGACGGACGGACGGACGGACGGACGGACGGACGGACGGACGGACGGACGGACGGACGGACGGACGGACGGACGGACGGACGGACGGACAGACAGACAGACAGACAGACAGACAGACAGACAGACAGACAGACAGACAGACAGACAGAAACACAGGCGGTCAGACAGACAGACAGGTGTGGGCAGACTTTCAGATACGCAGTTAATAATAACAAATCTGTGACACTAACTAAATTGAGAGAGAGAGAGAGAGAGAGAGAGAGAGAGAGAGGATAGATAGATAGAGATAGATAGATAGATAGATAGATAGATAGATAGATAGATAGATAGATAGATAGATAGATAGATAGATAGATAGATAGATAGATAGATAGATAGATAGATAGATAGATAGATAGATAGATAGATAGATAGATAGATAGATAGATAGATAGATAGATAGATAGATAGATAGATAGATAGATAGATAGATAGATAGATAGATAGATAGATAGATAGATAGATAGATAGATAGATAGATAGATAGATAGATAGATAGATAGATAGATAGATAGATAGATAGATAGATAGATAGATAGATAGATAGATAGATAGATAGATAGATAGATAGATAGATAGATAGATAGATAGATAGATAGATAGATAGATAGATAGATAGAGTAGATAGATAGATAGAGTAGATAGATAGATAGATAGATAGATAGATAGAGTAGATAGATAACAGAATGACACCAGCCGATGTTGCCAGTTGGGTACTGGACCGTAAACTGTTTCTCCCCGTGATACTTAAAAGGCAAAAGGAGTTGGTGATAAACTAATATATCATTTTACAATCGTACATTTTCACAAATTTTAATGCGGTGCTAATTTAATCGGTTTCATACCCGAGATCGTACATTGTAAAACTCGTATCCTTAATTAATATTTCCCATTAACCCCCGTGTGGGTTCCGGGGCCCTATTATAAGGAAAACAAAAATGGACCTACTGTCTACCTTAAAGCATGTCGTAAGAGTCGACTAATTGAGAGCTTCCAAGTCGGAGTGCTTCTGCCTGAGAGACAAGGAACCAACAGTCTACACACAAATGTGTCAGAAGTTTCAAACGGATGCTCAAACAACACTTAGGTTCTGGAACAGGACTGCAGTCTAGAAGTGGACGAACAACCAGAACTTTCCACCAGAGTTTAGAGCTGATGAACGCAAATAAGAAGAAGATTTCCCTATAAAATTAAACTGAATAATTTTAATTTGTTCCAGTCCTTACAACAAAAAACTGTTAGCGAAACGAAAAATGTCATTTTTAAACTAACGGGGAAAATATGGGGTACAGCTTTTTTGTTTATGTTTTTTGTTTTCGCCGGCAGCAGAAAACGGAGTTACTTCCGACCATAATGCAACAATTCATCATGATCAAGTGCCGAGTCCACTCTCGGCAATATTTAAAGAATGACGTTCTCAAGTAAGAGACTTACTGAAGACATGTAGAAATCCATTTAAGAGTCTCTGCATTGCTATCTAGTAACGCCAAGAGTGCACGTCTCTTCATCACACACCCTAGGGCAGAAAATACCCCGCCTAGCCACATCATCATCATCATCAGTTCTCGTTATGCCTAGTGGCACATGAGGCTTCAGAGAGGACTTTCCATGCTTTCCTGTCCTGCGCAATCTTCAGTGCAGTTTTCAATGTCAAAGATGTCGCACTCAGGTCACTCTCCATCGTTCGTCTCCATGTTGTTTTTGGGCGCCCCTGTTTTCTCTTTCCCTCTAGTGTCCATGTGAGAGCTGTTTTGGCATGTATATCAGAAGTCGTTCTCATATTATGGTTTCTCCTGTACCTGTTGTGGATTGTCCAAACCCTGTCCACCTGCTTTCACTAATTTCAAGAATATGCAGTTTGTAGTTCTGCATTTCTTTAATTACTTGCTCGGTTTTGGGCGTTTCAAACATGGTTCTTACATTCCAGAAGCCAATTCTTAATTTGGTTTTGACATCCAGCAGACTTGTTTTCCCATCATGGGCTTCCTTTCGGCTTTAACCCATGTTGTTCATGCTGACAGAGGTGCTCTGTCCCAAGACCACCGGACGTTTAGAGCACTTATTTCCTCTTGAAGTTTCAGTAACGTTGTAGATTTTTTTTTTACAGGACAGAGCTGTCAACACTGCGCACAACCCCCGAGCCTGGAGGACCGGGAACGCCTAGCCAAAGCTCACTATTAAAAAAAAAAAAAAAAGGTCCTGCGACAAATTTCGCGACGTCACTTACTTAGGCTAAAGCAAAATGTGCTTCACATGTATCAATAATAATATTAGTAAGTTATTTTATCTTCATTTGTCATCCTAACTTGTTTAGTCGGTGGCAACAGCGCTAGCCATGCGACCGTCAATTCTCAGGCTGACGACCCCTTCCACTGTCTACAGGTTAGTTGCGTATCCTTTACAGGACGTTGCAGGCCCGGCTCTCTAGCGTAGTTGGCTAAACCAGACTGCGCGGAGACCGGGTGACGAACTCCTTGTGGTCCGGTTTCAATCCTGGGGGTAGGCAGGAAAGCCACTTTTCTCCCAGATTTACGGTATTTACAATAAAATCAAGGCCGAAAAGTTGCGATATATAATACCGAGCCTAAGGGTTAACAACTCATGGCTTCTGGATACTAAAAACAAACAGGACGTTGCATAACCAATCCCAGCAGCCCCTGGCTGTTGTGTGGTTTCTCTAGGCAAATTTATATCCAGTAGTTTGCTATTGCTGTTTGGACGGTCGGCCCCCTGGTACCACTGTCGAAACCACCGCAAGGCGCATGGCCCGCAGCTGTAATCGAACCCGGCACCCAGGCATTACGAAGCGTTCGCATCGACTTAGCCACACAGCCGACTCTCCTGTCTACACCGCCCTAAAAAGTGGTACATACAGACAGTAGTGACGGTGAGCTTCACTTTTGATTCACTTATGTTCTTTGGATTTATGTTCAATATGTTGTGTTCTCGTGCAGCAGCATTTCTAATCGCCGTGGTGAAGCGGCTAGACTATCGCCTGCGGATCGATGGATCGTGGGTTCAGATCCTGACGGAGACGGACCACTTGTTTTCAAAAATGATCTGACTCCCAGGTCGACCCAGCCTTGAGTGGGTACCAGGTACAAGCACTGAGAAGTAAAGGCGGCCGGCGTGATGCTGACCACATCACCCACCGATTTTACTATAAAATATAGGTCTAGCGCCGGCGTGATGCTGACCACATCATCAATCTTGTACCGATTGGTCTATAAAAATATAGGTCTAGCCCTGTATGCCCTATACGCCTGATGGCGTGCAAAATGGTCCTTTACATTTTTTAAGAGGTCTAGCCCTATCCGCCCAATACACCTGAAGCCGTGGAAAAAATTCTTGTACTTTTACACACTATACAGAAATGCTACTGTAATACGTAATCCTCCCATCCCGTGTTTTGCCACCCGAATATCAGATTATCACGTCCGCATAAAACATGGTACGGTAGACACGAGTACACAACCAGAGGTGATGCAAGATCTAATAATTCTGAAATTGCGAGTGAGATTCAAAAAAGTTTGATAATGACACTGTCATGACTGAAGAATGTCATGCGGCATTACATTGGCTAGAATGACAGTTACCATGACCCTTGTGTATTATTTTTTTAATTTGCGGAAGCTACATCTCAGATTTACGAAATTCTCCGGAAGCTAGGGGGATGTTTGAGATGTTTAAATTACTCTGTTTCTTAAAGGCTGCTTTCTTGAAAGAACCCACTTTCCGGTTACACACAGCCGTCTAAGTATAAGCAGGCCTCATAGCTTTTAACACTGGATACTACTTGCCGCCTGGCCGGAATATTTCCAGTTCAAATCCGCTTCGGGACTGTGTGGCGTTTTTTTTTTTTTTTTTCAAACTTAGTCGACATAGGAATGGGTAGCAGGAAAAGCTTTAGAAATACGGTGCCCCGCCGTCACATCACTACTCGCCAATTGTTCCGTTAAAAAAAAAAAAAACACACAATCAATTTAGGAACTGGCTAGAGAATATAAAATTCACTGTAGTTATAAACGTAGAACCTATTAGATTTCAAAGTGTTAGATACTTCTTATGTCTTAAATATGTTGATGAGAATTTTTATTGTAGCATATTTTTCCCCCAGTGTAGTTAAAGAGCAAATTGTTTCGTTTATTTCTTGGCGACAGTGATTAGGGTTTTGTTACCACTGTTGAATGAGTAATTAACCCTTTCACCCGGGTGACCTAATTTAATCAAATAACGGGGGGGGGGAGGGGGGGGGGTGTAAACTAACTTGCTTGGGATGTGCATTTTCAGCTCAAAATACTAGTGGGATATCTTTTTGCTGCTCAAAATCAGAGTATACTGTCTCGTTCGCAGGTCTAAATATTAATGGGATGTCACTTTTTTTAAACTCAAAATATTAGTGGCATGTCCTGTTTTCAGCTCATAATATTAGTGGGATGTCCTGTTTTAAGCTCAAAATATTAGCGGGATGTCCTGTTTTAAGCTCAAAATATTAGTGGGATGTCCTGTTTTAAGCTCAAAATATTAGCGGGATGTCCTGTTTTAAGCACAAAATAATAGTGGGATGTCCTGTTTTAAGCTCAAAATATTAGTGGGATGTCTTTTTTTCAGCTCAAAATATCAGTAGGATGTTCAGTTTTCAGCTGAAAATATTAATGGAATGTTCCGTTCTCACCATACCTTCTGTCTCGTAAAGTTTCAATCAACTCTGACACAGATGATCCTCAATGCTATGATGTCAAACTGTCCAGCATTTGTTCTCTCGGTCTCCCTCTGTCTCTCCTCCCCCCCCCCCCCCAGCTTTCCTATCGTCACGATTTACTCCAGTTTTCTCCTTCTAATCAATCACATGACCAAAGAATTTAGATATCATAATAATTCTCCTTCTTCTGCCTTCTGTTTCCTAATAGGGCATGCGCCCTCAGACAACTCACGCCAAGTCGTTCTATCGTTCGCTATTGCATAAAGCTCACCCTATGTCCTGACCATCTTTTTAACTTCCCCCTCTAGATCCCTTCTCCGTATGTTTTCTGGTCTTCCAATATTTCTGTGCCCCTGTGGGGTTCCATTGCAGGTTACAGTTCTGGAAATTTGTCTAGATGAAGGGAGGTAGGGAGGTCGACAATCCGGACTCCTTTCGGCTTTCTTCGCACAGTGTCATAATTATTTCATTAGAAGATCCTACTTTTGCCTTGGTTGGCTGGGTTTTTCTTGTTTCTCTTTTGACTTGTCCGTGGTGGCTGCTTTTGTTTTTGTTTTTGGCTATTGTTTTTACAGGATGAGGTAGCCAACTCCCGGCTTAACCCTACCCTTAGTGGCCTCTTACGACATGTCTGGTAGCGTGCAGTGTTACTATTCTTAGTCTCCCGTGCGGGCCCCGGTAACATATCATCATCGTCAAGTGCCTTGCCAGCTGGCGTACGCGTTCAATCTCTACAGATCTCGGTCTTTGGTGCTCTTGATCAATTCCACTGATGAAATTCCTCCGTGCCACTGATAATATATACAGTGGCACGGAGGGATTTCATTTCTCGTTGTCTGCCTCTGCCTCTTGTACCAGTGATCCTTTCGGTCGTTACGATATTTTCCAGTGCTCCTTTTCACATCACATGAGCAAAGAACTTTGTCAACTTCTTATTTGTTTATATAATGTTCTACTTTCATTAGCCATTTCCAGGCAATCATTGTTAGTTGTTCTGGCAGTCCAAGGTATTCGCAACATGGTAGGTAACACACGGGTGATCCTAATACTAGGCTTACAATAAAGTCAGTTGCGTATGCTTTACAAGATGTTGCAGAACCAACCTCATCGTGTGTTGGTGGTTTGTGATGTCACAAGGCAATTTAAAGGTCGGTTTTCGACACCACTGTCAAAGCTAGCGCAATGCGATCTGTCGCCAGATCGCCCTTAGCTGGGAGCGAACTCGGTACCTTGCAATTACGAACAAGTTACAATAAGCCGAAAAAAAAAAAACAGAGCTTTATTATGGTACGACGGGATAATCATCATCACGGGCTAAGCCGATAAACGAGGACTTTCATAGTTGGCAGCCTCTGACAGTTATCGGAGTCACAGATCAGCTCTCTAATTTGTCCTCATCATCATGTTGTGCAGTTATATGTCACATACTGTCCGCAATCGGTTCCCCCATTCAGTCCAATTCTCTGAAGACCTTTTGATAGTATTTGTGGCGAAGAGGTCAATCCGTTTGCGTCGCGCTCTAAAGATTGTGAAACTATGGGGGTGACTGCAGTCAAGCTAATACAATGAATTCCAAATTTGACTAAAAAGCTCAACAAAATGGGATAGAGGAAAACGTGCACAAAACAACACATCGTAACGTTTCGGCCGGGCAGCCTTTTTCAAACATAAGTGAAATACACAAACGAGGAATGGAGAGTATGAAGATCTCTAATGGGTGACGTGAGAGACGTTTAAAAATATGTGATGCGGAATAAATGAAATAAAATAAAATAAACGATGGCTAAAAAATATAGTCACAATACTGGGAATAAAAGAAATGCAAGTGTTAATGATACATAAATGATTCTGATAAGAAATAGAATAAAGTAATAATATGAAATGAAATAAAATAATTAACATTTAAAATGTGATAAGATTAGAACTATTTAGATGAAGGTATGTTGGATATTGATACCACTTGGACTAAGAACGCCAAGGCTGTGGATAAGGCGATTTTCCAAAGCGAGGCGGGTAGTATGATCGCCAGAGCAAGATTTTAATGCTGTGACAGATATGTCATCTTTACCGCTGTGGTCAGGGCTATTAAAATGAAGAGGGATTGGTTTGAGTGTCTTCTTGTTGATATCGGAGAGGTGTTCCAGGAAACGATCAGCTAGCTTCCTGCCAGTCTCCCCAATGTATGTCTTGCTGCATCGTTTGCAGATAATTGCATAAATTACGTTGCGGGGTTCGCAAGTAAAAGGTTCCCTAATTTGAAAAGAACCATTAGGGAAACTGACCGAAGAAGTCTGGACAACGAAAGGACATGTCTTGCAGGTGCTGCGTGAGCACTGAGTAGTCCCAAAAGGAAGTGCTGTGTGGATCGGTGGGAGTCGGCTTCGGACAAGTATGTCTTTAAGGTTGTGGTCTCGTCTGTAAACTAATCTAGGTTTCTCACTAAAGATAATCTTGGTGTCCGGATCAGAGGATGTCCAAATGAGGAAAGAATACTTTGAAAGCAACCACATTGTTAGGGTGAAATATAAATCACAATCTAAAGATTGTGGTAGCGCCGTTCAATTTACAAGTGCAACTTTTACAGAGACTCAAGGGAGTCGTGGCCGGGGCTACGGAGATCGCGCTCTGAGCGACACTCTCGGCAGACAGCCAACCATTCTGCGGAGACTACGCCATATGGGATAAAACCCGGTGCAATGAAGTCGATCCTCCTACCTTTATCTTTACCTTTTAACATAATCTATGGAATCCAGCACCATTATCAAAATTGCAAGGCCTTTCGAATATATTATCAACGAGATCACACTCAAAACTACTTTCGGTTTCCAACGAACTTTAACTGACAGGATCTATGGAAATGACTTTCATCATTTACGCTTCAGTAATTCCGAGGAGACGCCATTTCCTCCAACGTTCGAGGTTCAACAGTCACCTCTAGTGTAACACATGCACGGTCTGTCTCTTTTCTCATTAGACAGATAAAGGTTTCCGTTGACTAGAAATCCCATTTGCTGTTTTCAACATTGTCAATAAATAAAATGCACGGTTCCGCGATTTAGTAAAGAAAATTTGAGTTCCATTCCTCATTTTTATTGCATGATACTGTCATTTTGAATACACGAATCAGGAACATTGCCGGTCCACATCTTTGCTCATGTTGGATTACCAACATCGTTATCATAATATCATCATAATTATAATCATCATCGTCATGTTTGTCATCATCATCCTTGTCACCATCATCGTTGTCGCCATCATCATCATTATAATCATCACCCTTATCATCATCATTGTCATCATCATCATCGTCACCATCATTCTTATCATCATTGTCGTCAGCATCATAATTATAATTGTCATCGTTGTCATCATCATCATAGCCACCATGTTGTCGTCATCTTCATCATTATAATCATCATTGTCATCATCATTATCGTCATCATCATCGTCACCATCATCCTTATAGTCATCATTTTGTGCTATTGTATATTACATATCACTGCACGTCTATTCCTCATTTCCGTGGTGTTTTGCACAAACTGTTGGTTGTCATGGATCGAATCAAGTCCTCCACGTTTGGCTTTGCTCACCAACGACTAATGGTTTCTCTTGGACGGTCTCGTTCCCTCTACCAGTTGCTTTCGCATTTTGGTGCCTGTTGGTGATTATCTGTTGGAGTGTTCTAATGATGTGTCCAATAGGTTGCCATGTTCTTTTTTTCCTTTTCAACTGTTGACTTCGGTCTCTCTCTCTCTCTCTATTTCTCCACCTTTCTGCATTCATGCCATTTAATGTTCATCAATCTTCTCAGCCAGTCTCTTATGTGTCAGTGGAGATAACATTTTACTTTCATTCCATGTTTTAAAACTGGTGTTCTAGCTTTCGTATCTTTTTCCATCCTTCATACCTCAGTGGACCATACACCCCCCCCCCCCCCACACACCAACCAGACTCACGCCACGTAGTCCCATCCTTCGTTAACGAATGCAACTTGCCCCATGTCTTCCTGATCTTTTTAACTTCACTCTATAGCTACTGACTCCATTTTTTTGTTTAGTTTTATTTCCTTGTGGGTTCCACTGTAATTCTCTTCTAGTTATACTGTTTTTTGGTTTTCTCAACGCGTGTGCGCTGTACAACGCCGGCATCTTTTCTTCACACTTGATTCACAGGAAGTTGTCTAGCTCTCGCCCAAGGGCCGGCAATACTGATTCTGTCCTTGTTTTTTTTTTTTTTTAGGCAAGCACCAGTTAACGAATGACCGTTCATCGGCATAGGTTAACAGTGAAATAACTGTAGAATCTAAAGTATGTAACCTAGTTTAAAAGCTATGATTTAGGTACGGTTCTGTGACTTAGTGAATGCGTTTCACACTTTCACAACCCTCGACGTACCCGGGTTCATTTACCGCGGCTGACATTTTTTTTTTTAAATGATATCCTGCCAGCTGGCTGCGTGGATTTTCATCATCGTATAGGGCGTCGCAGGTCGACCCAGCCTAAAATGGGTACCAGGATGGCTGTCTTTGGGAAGTAAAGACGACAAGCGTAATGTTGAACACATTACCCACCCAGTGCCGATTGGTCTGTGAAAATTTGGGACGCTCTTCCCATTTGCCCGATGCGCATAAGGCGTCAAAAGGGATTTTTACTTTACTTACTTTTTTTTAAATACGTCCCGGACTATTGAGAAAGCAATGGCAAATTACTGAAAGTTTTCAAATTGCCTAATCCGGGTCCTCCTGTTTTTTAAATCTTTATTTGTGTCTGTGAACGTTCAGTTTCCTAGTCATATTTTGTGTCGATTCAGTTTCCTGTATATTCTCGACGCCCACATTAGTTTTGAGTCAGTTTCCTGTATATTCTCGACGCCCACATTAGTTTTGAGTCAGTTTCCTGTATATTCTCGACGCCCACATTAGTTTTGAGTCAGTTTCCTGTATATTCTCGACGCCCACATTAGTTTTGAGTCAGTTTCCTGTATATTCTCGACGCCCACATTAGTTTTGAGTCAGTTTCCTGTATATTCTCAACGCCCACATTAGTTTTGAGTCAGTTTCCTGTATATTATCGACGCCCACATTAGTTTTGAGTCAGTTTCCTGTATATTCTTGACGGCAATTACGCCCATATTAGGATTCAGTTTCCTGTATAATCTCGACGGCAATTACTCCCTTATTAGTTCGGATTTAGTTTCTCGTATATTCTCGACGGCAATTACGCCCATATTATTTCGGATTCAGTTTCCCCTATGGGTTTAACGATTATTAGGAATCACTTCCAAATAACCCTCCCCCCCCCCCCCACACACACACACACACAAGCCCTTTTTTGAGGAAATGCGGTAAATCAGACCCGAAGACGCAGTAAAAATATAGGACTTAGGTCTAAACTGATTTCTAGACTGGGAGGGGGCTGAAGGAGCCTAGACCTTATTCACGATAATATTAATATGTTGTATACAAGAAAAAAAAAATTATCCTAATTATATGACATGTATAAACAAACATTAAAAGCAAACAGCTTCCATGCATAGAAAATGGAGTCGGTCAGTTCTCTTACAAACTGTCGATTAAGCTTAACCCTCCCCCCCCCCCCTTTTTTTTTTTCCCCCACGGCCTTCTCCCGTTTTTCTCGCAACATTTTTGTTTTAAGAAGAGAGATCTCAAGGACACCAAGTCTGTATGTGCCTTGGAGCCTGTGTTTAGTTATAGTGTAACTATTCTTTGATTTCCTTTCTTCGGTCTTTGCAACTTGAAAAGGTGAAAACACAAGGTCTCTTGCCAGTTCTCCCACCTCATGAACTTTCACACTCCAGGAGTCACTTATATCCTGTGCCCGTCTTCGTGTCGGTCGGCCCCTGCCCCTCCTTCGTGGTACCATGCCTTCTGCTATAATTTTTTTCCAATTTGTCGTGGCGCTTGATATGACCAAAATATTTCAGCTTTCGAGAAAGGATGCTGTTTATTAGCCAATCTTCCTTGATGTTCAGATCTTTTAAGATGTCAATATTTCTCATCTTCTTTGTCCAAGATATTCTGAGAATCTTTCTATAGCATTTCAGCTCAAAAGCCCCTATTCTCTTTCTTAAAGACTGAGAGATAGTCCACGACCCACATCCGCCACAGGGAAGATGCATGCTCTTAAAATTCTAATTTGTATCTCCTTGCCGGTGCTTAACTGAGTCATTTTAAATCGCGCACATAACCTAGTCACAATTATAACCTAAAGCTTCCCCCTTCGCGGATGCTGGCTGAAGGTGACGATTTTAAATTATTGTTTCCCCAGCAAAACACCAAAGCCGGTTAAGTGCACTGCTAATATCCTGCTTCGACCATTGTAGGTCAGATACTGAAGGAACTCACACCAGACTGTTGTCTTCGGAAATTCCCGAGTTATCGCTATGTGATATATTTCTGCACGAATTCTCCCCTTGAAATTACTTTGGGGTGTTATAAATATCCATTACATGAAGAATATTATCTGCAATCTTTCTTTGTCAATTCAGACGAGAGAGTGAATTTTCTTGATCTACATAAATCATATCCTGATATAAGGAAGTTAATCGTAGACAGTTAGACGGTTGGTACAGTTAGACGGTTGGTAAACAATTATTTGGAGGCGTCAGATATGGGGTTTTTATAGATAAATTATCACAATATACTATATATATATTTGTAATTATCAGAAAGAGACCATCTACATTCTTTAGCCATGTTATCAGAAGGAGGAAACGTGACGGTGGGAAGCTGGAGGAGAAAAATAGGCAGAGGGAAACCGAAAGAGAAGATGCTGGACAGTCTGACATCATGGCAATGAAGAACATATGTGTCAAAAGTGATGGAAAACATGTTTTGAATAAACATGACTACCAACACTCCAAGGCATGGACTATAAGAAGAAAGTTGTAGATAGACATGACTACCAACACTCCAAGGCATGGACTATAAGAAGAAAGTTGTAAATAGACATGAGTACCAACACCACATGGCATAGACTATAAGAAGAAAGTTGTAGATAGACATGACTACCAACACTCCACGGGATGGACTATAAGAAGAAAGTTGTAGATAGACATGACTACCAACACTCCACGGGATAGACTATAAGAAGAAAGTTGTAGATAGACATGACTACTAACACCACACGGCATGGACTATAAGGAGAAAGTTGTAGATTTTTTTTTTTTTTTACGTATCCAGAAACCATGAGTTGTAAACCCTCTGGCTCGGTACTATGGATATCGTAACCCTTCGGCATTGATTCCATTATAGGTACCGTTAATCTGGGAGAAATGTGGCTTTTCTGCCTACCCCCGGGAGTGAACCCGGACCACAAGGAGTTCGTCACCCGGCCGCCGCGAAAGTCAGGTTTAACCAACTTCGCTAGAGAGCCGGGCAAAGTTGTAGATAGACTACCAACACCACATGGCATGGACTATAAGAAGAAAGTTGTAGATAGACATGACTACCAACACCACACGGCATGGACTATACGAAGAAAGTTGTAGATAGACATGACTACCAACACCACACGGCATGGACTATACGAAGAAAGTTGTAGATAGACATGACTACCAACACCACATGGCATGGACTATAAGAAGAAAGTTGTAGATAGACATGACTACCAATACCACATGGCATAGACTATAAGAAGAAAGTTGTAGATAGACATGACTACCAACACCACATGGCATAGACTATAAGAAGAAAGTTGTAGATAGACATGACTACCAACACCACATAGCATGGACTATGAGAAGAAAGTTGTAGATAGACATGACTACCAACACTCCACGGGATGGACTATAAGGAGAAAGTTGTAGATAGACATGACTACCAACACTCCACGGGATGGACTATAAGGAGAAAGTTGTAGATAGACATGACTACCAACACTCCACGGGATGGACTATAAGAAGAAAGTTGTAGATAGACATGACTACCAACACTCCACGGGATGGACTATAAGAAGAAAGTTGTAGATAGACATGACTACCAACACTCCACGGGATGGACTATAAGAAGAAAGTTGTAGATAGACATGACTACCAACACTCCACGGGATGGACTATAAGAAGAAAGTTGTAGATAGACATGACTACCAACACTCCACGGGATGGACTATAAGAAGAAAGTTGTAGATAGACATGACTACCAACACTCCACGGGATGGACTATAAGAAGAAAGTTGTAGATAGACATGACTACCAACACTCCACGGGATGGACTATAAGGAGAAAACGACATGACTACCAACGCTACCGGCATGGACTATAAGAAGAAGAAATTTAAATTATGTAATGAACTCCCACATACCAAACTAAATATCGTTACAGTAATAAAAATGTATATCAAGTGTTTTAGATCTTTCTTATAGATCTCATTTAGTGTGTTAGATATGAGCTAGCGAGAAACGAAAAGGAAAAACACAAGGTGGTTTGGAGAAAAAAAAAAAAAAAAAAATAAACCAATGTAGGGAGACGAGGGAAGAAATGGTAGTTAGGACAAGGGCAAAAAAAAAATAGTGCCTCGTGGTAGTGCATAAACAGGGGAAGTAAAAAAAAAGACAAGGATTCTGCTGGTGCAGGAACCATGACATTCTTCTTCTTCTTCGCGTTCACCAGCTGTAAACTATGACAGAAAGTTCTGGTTGCTCATCCACTTCTGGGACTCCAGTCGTGATCCAGAACCTGAGTGTTCGGTGTGCATCCGTTTTACAGATCTGATTCATTTGTATGCAGACAGCTGGTTCCTTGCCTCTCAGGCAGGTGCAATCTGACTTTGAAGGAAGCTCCCAGTTAGTCGACTATTACGACATACGTTTGGTAGGAAGTGGGTCTATTCTTGTTTTCCCCACAATAGGGCCCCGGAACCCACACGGGGAACAAACCATGACATATTACTCATGACCCCCCGTGTGGGTTCCGGGGCCCTATTGTGGGGTAAACAAGAATAGACCCGCTGCCTCCCCAAAAGCATGTCGTAAGAGTCGACTAACTGGGGAGCTTCCTTTGAAGTCGGAGTGCATCTGCCTGAGAGGCAAGGAACCAGCAGTCTGCATTCAATTGAATCAGATCTGTAAAACTGATGCACATGCAACACTCAGGTTCTGGAGCATGACTGCAGTCCAGAAGTGAGCGAACAACCAGAACTTTACGCCAGAGTGTACAGCTGGTGAACACAAAGAAGAAGAAGAATTACTCATGAACCAGGCTGTGAAAAGAAAATAACAAAGCAACAACTACAACATTTCCCAGTCAGACCAAGTCTAATTCTGAATCAGACAAATGGAATATAGTCATGACATTCAACATCCGATTATTTCCCTGAACACAAAACTAGCGTGTTTTGTAGATTACAAAACATCAAACAAGCATACGATGGACTCCGGCATGGTATTCCTGTCTCGCTGCTCCGATTGATAAACCCAGGGTATGCAGTCTATTCAGTGAAAAATCATTTTCCACGAAACTGAAAGCTTCACATCGTTTAGTCTCTCGTATGGCATTGATGATGTCTCTCCTGTCATATGTGGCTTATTTCTGATAGTCGCACTGCCAGTCAGGACTTCTGCTCTTTCGTTGCCTTTTATGCCAGTATAACCTGGTACAAAAATGTGGGTGATTTTGCGAAACGTGGCAGGCTGTGTCAGATGGAGCCAATGAGAAAGCATGCATTGGTGAATTCCCTGATTTTTTTTTTTTAAATTTAACAAGGATCAAGAAATGTTTGGGGAAGTAAAGTCAGGTAGTCCAATGGACTGAAAGGGGTCATGTAATTGACTTTTTTAACTCCGTCGTTCTTGTCGCGAATGCAGGAGTTTCGTCTATCTCCGAGCGCTGTAGCTGGAACCTTTAAACTCCATCGTTCGTTTTGCAAATTCGAGTGTTTCGGGTATCTCCGAGCGCTGTAGCTGAAACCACGGACGTTCCTTAATCGTGCGAGGCTCTCGCAACCAGCTGTTCAGTTTTGAGTAAAAGTTTTTCTTATTTTTTTACTCAAACATTATGAAACAATGTGAACTCTCCCTAACTATATCTAAATCAAACAAGGCTGTGTGCTGTCAAATCTCCTGCACATGGAAACTGGTGCCATCAAATAATCAATAAATCGTATAAAAATCTATCTCTGTGTAAATCTAAGCTAACATTATTTTTATTTTTATTATTATTATTATTATTATTATTATTATTATTATTATTATTATTGTGTCACATTTTCCAAAATGTGTTTATTACTCCATTTTTCAAATCAACTCTCCCATTTCGTTTTTTATTAAAAGCATATCTTACACAATTCTACACTTTCAATATTTGTAGAACCTTTTTATGATCAATGAATCGATGGCATTGTCAGAATGTCAAAAGTGTGACCTCGCAGTCAATACCCAAACGTGACGAAACAAATAAAATTCAACGTATAGTTTGTTAAAACATAACTGGCAAGTTTTGCCGATCTCAGGTAACATTGATTTAATAATACAACTGAATGAACACACTGTTATTTTTTTAAGCCTGAACCTACAGGTAAAATGGTTCTGATGTGCGAACATACATGAAAGAGGCCAGTTAGGACAACTGGCAACGTTTGTACAACGTATTCGCATCTTCAAAGTTAGTGAAATCGATCTTACACGACCTTACACAATAATTGTTGTTCCGTGTCTACTGTCATATTGGGCGACGCAAGTTCATTCTTTTAGGATTCATTTCATCCCTGTTAATCCTCTCAAGCCAGTGTGACTTTTAGTAAGACTTGAAGCAGCATTGTCCTTACTTCTATAATAACTGTTGTGGTTCAAGAATTTGCTTTCAAACGGCATTTATTTTTATTTTGAAAAGCTATACATTTTTAAATATTAAAAATCGTTAAAACATCTTCAAACACACACACACACACACACAACAAAATATTCACATTTTTTTCTGAAAATGTTAATTAATCTTTCACTGTTGGTTCCCTTCATTATTTATTTACTAGTTCACACTGTTCTTCTTTAACAGTACCCTCCAAAATACTTTTTTAAAGGTTTAACTCAATGCAGAAATTTTAAATATTGATGCGAATTTCTTAAACGGACCAAAACATCGGGCGTGGTACCAAAAGTAGTTCTACTCGGCCAGGGTCGAAAACTACCAAATGGGTACGAAAGTTCCAACTTCGGCAGCCCTGCACTGGGACCTGAGCTGGAACTATAAGAAAAGCAAAGGTTTACATATCCATATAACATGGGGGTGATAATCCCTACGTACTTTTGAGGATGAAATTTGTTGTTATTTGAAGCCCTACCCTGGCTATTGACAGGGGCCGCAAAATAGGCAGGCCATAAATATGGCCAGTTGTCTGAACGCGGTTTCTGGGACCTCTCCGCGGTGATCCTAAACCACATGGTGGCACCTTGTGTCATCGGGTGTTTATCGCTTGTGTGATGTCCTGGTGGGGTAGAAAGTCAGTCAGTCGACATATCCATAGAAATAAGTTAAGGTCAGTTTTTCACGCCTTTAGGCATATAGGGCTATATCTTTATTTTTAAAGACCAATCGACACTCGGTGGGGGATGTGGTCAGCATCACGACGGCCGCCTTTACTTCTCAGGACTGCACCTGGTTGCCATCAAAGCCTGGGTCGACCTAGGAGTCAAGATCATTTTGATAAAAAGTCAGGCTCCATCAGAACGTGAACCCCACGACCTTCTGATCCACTGAAAAACTGAAGCGAACATTTATTTGTGGGGACACCACACGATTTTTTCCCCACTGTACACAGCCACTTGGCCCAAAGGCTTCGGGTGGAGAAGCGCATTGAGGGAGATGCTAGCCTTAACCTAGGTGAAGTGCAGCCTGCAAACGTAATGTTAGGAGAGGGAAAACTAGGACCATCGCTTTATTTGCTAGGTGGGGGGGGGGGAGGGGAGAGAGAGAGAGACTGGGAAAGGCGTTCAGACACAGCATTGCTCTTCTGATCCAGCAGCATGTTTGTTCCAAATGTCTTGGTGTAACCGTTGGAGTGATCAAGGCAGGTCAAGAGCGACCGTGTTGCATAGGCAAACAGTACTGACCAGGTTTTGCTCTTTAGAGAGGCACTTCATCCCTAGCCATAATTAGTCTAGGAAACAAATCGACAGAAAGCAGTGAGTCTTAGATAAAAGTCCTTGCCACGCATGTTTTTTGTTTGTCTCAGTGCCTGTGAATTCCTGCCTCTTTAAAGCACAATATAACATTATCGCCTAGAATGACCGAATTGATATCTGAAATAATCCTAAATGCTTAATTAACCGGGCAGGTTAGCTATGTCAACAGAAGTAAGATGTGTCGGCTAAAAGGCGAAGATTTTGCAGCCTTGTTGTAAAAGTACACGTAGCAGTTACATCGTCGGGTAAACAAAAAAAAAAAAAAGAAGAATATGAAATTCTTTAAACAGGTATTTAAAACAGGACGAGCAAGAAGAATCAGTTCAATAATTACAATTAATCTACAGGGGGCCGCGTGGTCTCTAGGCATGGCGTCCACCTCAAGTGCTGGACAAAATTTGGAGTTAAAAATGTATCTAAAGTATTTCGGGATCCTCGCCGGTGCTCCGGAGTTCCTCGTGCACTGTGCTAGGATCCCTAGGACTCTGGCTTGAGTAAGAAGTAAAAGGGAGCACTTATGGGTTACTACTAGGGCTGCACCGAATATTCACTTCGTATTCGCTTCGAGGGCCGAATAGTGGACCTAATAACTATTAGGTATTCGGTCGAATACTTGCGGTCGGACCGAATACGAATAGTGGTTACCTTACACCCGTTTCTGCATACACTGCGATGGACTGAACTAACTCTCTCATTAACACAATAGTTGCTGTTGCCTAAGTCTGTCGTAGCGGGGTGAAACTGCGACCCGGTTGCGTGGTACAGCAGCTGGCAAGGTTTGTGCCTGCGGACTCGACCGAGGTATTACAGCAGAGGTTCTCAAACTGGGTGAGTATGCCAGGGATGCCGCGGCGGAAATCAAGAAAAGTCGGCTATAAACTGTGACATTATTAAAGAACTCATAAAGTAATTTAAAGTTACAATTTAAATTGTCTTTTCTCGCCACCGTCAAAAAATCACCCCCCCCCCCCCCCCTTTGTTTCACACTCAAAGTGTATCATACTGCATAAAATGCCAACCGCAGCGTGCTAAAAATTGTCTTCTGTATTCGTGAAGGTGCGGCGGATAAGTAAGGTTGTGTTATATGCCATTTTGGCTGAAATTTTATAGTGGAAAATGTGGTCTGTACAATAGTAACTGTTAGCCTCGTCAAGTAAGCACTTTAAATTTAAAGGCAATGCGTTGTGAGTCATGGAGAATCGGTAGGCAGGCCAAACAATTCCCTAAGGCCTCAGAGATGTTGTTTTACTGAAAAATGCTTAAAATACCTTGCACAGAGAAAAAAAAAACCAAGAGGTTTTGAAAGAGGCAGGAGCCTGAAGACAACTTATCACAGACATTAGAAGGAAACAGTCATCATTTTTCGGCCATGTTATGAGAAGAAGGAAACATGGGGTGACCACCTGAAGGATCTGTGGAAGGAGGGATAGAGGAAGACAACGAGAGAAGATTTTTGACAGTCTTGTAGCATGGCATGCAGGAGTGTCAGCACGCGAACTGCAGCATGCTGCAGGAGATCGCAGATTGTGGCGAGGCATAATCGCCGACGCCTCCCACGCCAGTCGGCAAGGCACCTGATGATGATACACTATTCGTATTCGACCGAATAGTTGGTCCCGCTATTCGTATTCGGCTGAATAGTGGAAATAACTATTCGGTACAGCCCTAGTTTCTACCCTTGTGACATTATGTTGATCCGTCGTCTAAACTCTAGTAAACTACAAAGATTCATTAACTGGCACGTACGCAAATTAACAAGAAATAAACTGGTGTGACAGAATAACTATTGCAAACTTCAGGAGAGAGCTAAGCGAATTCCAATGATTCAAGGTGTGAGGGAAAAGCAGTAGAGAAATGCAACAACTAGAAATGAATTGGCGTCTAAAGACTACAGCAGAGAAAACTCACAGCCTATTCTCTCTTTCCACATACAGAAAGAATACCCAAACCAGACTTCGCTTCTAGATGTTGGAAGAATGAAGATAAATTAATGCAATTGAATTTGTCACCGTGCTCAATCACAGGAAAGAGAATTCACTTCAGAACTGGCCAGACTGGCTTAAAGAGAGCGGGGCGTGATAATAACTTCCTACTAGGACAGGAGTAGAGCACGGACCTGATCCGTGATTCTGCTGATCGTGTGGTATGGCAAATCATGGCCGCAAATGCTTATTGACATGACACATGATGATTAACTTTCAAGCGAGAAAGTTGTTTTTAAACGGGGAGGTAGACCAATAAGATTGATGTAGAATTTTTATATCAATAATATCATGTATATATAATTTAGCACAGCTAATTTACAAACTACCAATAAATACTGGAACACACGATAATGTCAGTGCACAAATTAAGAAGAATTTGGAAGCAACAGAGGTGTGGTTTCTGAGACGAATGTTACGAATACCTTGGACGGCTAGAGTAACTAACAACGATTGCTTGAAAAAGCTAATGTAAGCAGATTTTTATATACAACAATAGGAAAGAGATAAACACTGTTCTTTGGCCACATAATGAGAAGACATACATTGAATAATATCGTGACAATTGGAAAGAATAGTGGGAAAAAGGGGTAGAGGCAGACCAAGAGAGATGTGGAGACGCATGAGCGCCTACGCCAGTTGGCAGGGCACATATGATGGCGACAAGATAATGCAACTTAATTCAACATTGCAGCGATTTGAAATGGTGCGATTAAACGTACCGTATAAGAACCCTTTTCCGCGCCTTTAGGCGTATAGGGCTATAAGACCTATATTTTATAGAACAATCGGCGCTTGGTGGATGACGTGGTCAGCATCACACCATCTGTACTTCCAGGATGGCACCTGGTACCCACTGAAGGTTGGGTTGGCCTAGGAACAAGAATAATACAACGGTATACAAATATAATGTTATAAATAACCCAAGAATTCTTCAAACTGGAAAAAAAAATTAAAAGGAAAAAAATATTTTGACACAAACAAAAAAAAGCAAAAGCCTCACTTGTTAAAAAAAAAAAAAAAAAAAAAAATCGCCACCCTCTGCCCAGCATCTCCCAAAGATGAATACATAAAAGAATACATAAATATCTTTGGGGAAGAGAGCTGGTGTGTTACAACGACCTACCGGTGATCCACGTGTATGATTTGTATTGATGAAAGACAACCAAGATGTAATCAGAACAGCCGGTAACAGTCATGAAAACCAAAACAGGCACTGCCAGCTTATGCGGAGTGTGATCACCAGTGTTACTTGTCCGACATTCGACCAAAACTGCCAGATTTCTTCAGCTTGATATTTTGACCCATAAATTACCAGTAACTAGTTGCTGATTGTTTCTTCTCATTTGATAATATTTATTTTGACACTGAATTGAGTAGCCGTTTTTGTCTTGGGATTTGGCAACTAACTTTCTAATTGATGTACATCATGTAGCAGGTTCTTTGCAGAAGGTAGCTTTCATTGAGGTCTTCTTGAAAGAAACTCGGTCTATCGCCAGCTCTCTTGCCTCGTGTACTTTCATATTGAAGGAGTCACTGTGCCCATCTTTGTGTTGGTGGGGCGATGGAACGACTTTGAATTGTAATTAAATTACATACAATCTCATTTACACCTTCCGTATTAACACCTTTTTTTTCCCCTGTATCCCCCCCCCCCCACCCCCCCCCCCTTTTTTTTTTTGGTTACATTTTGTTTCAAGAATTATTACAACAAAAGTTTACTTTAACTGAAAAACAAATTTTACACACACAAAAAATAAGAAATTTAAACAAATTAAATAAAAATTTAAAAAAAAGCGCCTCTTTTGTGACACGTTTCCAGCCTTCCCCAAAGGGTGGCCACTATAAAAATCCGCCATCATTTGGGGAAGGCTGGCGAGGTTACAACGCCCTACTGATAATCCGCGCTAATTATTTCAGAATTTTAAAGACTTTAATTACAATAAGTTTTAAGTTAATGACCGAGAGGATAAACGTTTGAACTGCATAACACAAGGAAACAACAACCCGGGTAATTGTTGTTCCCTGGATTATCAGGCAAACGTTGTAACCACTGAGCCACGCATGAGACCGGACAATCGTCCCGTCTGAAGCTACTTGTTTGTCACGCCCTGTTTCATGTTTGTCCAGGTGGCGGGGGTGGGGGCAGCTAAAAAACCGGTTTTGGGTTGTCTGTCTGAACGTTGGTGAATCGAGTTTGAACGGTGGTGACGACCAACGGTCGAGCCAGGACGCTTTATGTTTTTTGAGTTGCGTGTCCTTTAGTCCTTCACAGGACGTTGCAGAACCAACACCAACATCTAGTGACTTTGATTTCACTAGGCAATTAAACTTTCAGTAGTTTGCCATTGCTCCCTCAATGGTCGGCTCGTGATACCGCTGTCATCCAACGCAAAGCGGTCAGCTGTAAAATCGAACCTTGGAATGTACCATGCAACTGCTGTTTGAGAAATCAGTTTTTGCAAGGACCGAATGTAATACGGCCTGCGTGCCCAATTTCTGAATATTTAAAAACAAAAATTTGCTCTGTAATTAACAGAGGTGTAGCGGGCCAATCGATCGCCTGTCGGCCCAAGTGTCATGTGTTCGCTTCGGTACCAGGTGTATCTGGAGTGGGGGTGGCCTAAACTGGCACCAGAAGACTCTTACTGGGACATAATTGTAGCTGGTGGAATGTTGACAACATCTTTGAGAGACGATTAATCCAAAATAAAAATAATCCTACCGTCAAAGCACCATAGGCGTAAAGGGTGTTATTCAATCATAACCGAAGAAGCAATTCTAGTATTTATTTTCAAAAACTCCACTCTAAAACACAGTGAGATGAACTCGCAATGATTTAGGTTCAGTATTTTCATGCAATTTCATTTTAAATCATCATTAAGTAGCAGGTCCTTTGCAGAACATCGCTCTCATCGTGGTCTGCCTGAAAGCAACTCGGTCTATCGCCAGCTTTCTCGCCTCGTGTACTTTCATATTCAAGGAGTCACTGATATCCTGTGCAGATCTTCGTGTTGGTCGGCCCCTGCCACTCCATCTGCTATTATTTTTTTCTAATCCGCTATGGATGTAACTAAACTATTTCAGCTTCCGAGACAGGATGCTGTTTATTGGCCAATCTTCCTTGATGTTGAGATCTTTTGAAATAACAGTATTTTTTCTCATCTTTGACCCTGGTATTCTGATAATCTTTCTATAGCATTTCATTTAAAAAGCCCCTATTTCCTTTCTTAACGACTGGGGGATAATCCATGCTGCTGGATGTGAGTTGTGGACTATCTCCTAGACCTTACGAAAGAAAATAATTTCAAGTATTTCGGCTATTTTCTCTTCTCGCACAAGAAAGGATATTGTTTACGAGCCTGCTTCTTTACATCGATATTCGGATCATAAAGACAGCCAGTGTTTTTCTGTAATCTATTATTTTCAAAGAACCGCCCGGTAACATTTAAGTTCACAAGCGATGGCATACAGTTAACACTAAGTTAGTTGCGTATCCTTTACAGGACGTTGCAGAACCAACCCTAACAGCCCCTGGCAGTTGTGTGGTTTCTCTAGGCAATTTACGTCCAGTAGTTTGCCATTGCTTCCTGGACGGTCGGCTTTCTTGATACCACTGTCGAAACCAACGCAAGGCGCATTGCCCGCAGCTGGGATCGAACCTGGCATCCCGGCATTACGAAGCGAAGCGTTCGCATCGACTTAGCCACAGAGCCGACACAGTTAACACTGGGGGAGTAAAAAACGACCGGCGAACATAGCATGCATGGATTGATGTGCCATGTAAGGGATTTACAACCTTAACGTATTAATGTAATATGTTCGTGTGCAACCTCCGTGGGTTTAAGCTGTGCACCGGTAGGGGGCAGTAAGGCTGTCTTCAAAAATATATCGTGACAGCACTCAGACAGTTTTCATCCATGTGCCGATGCTATCGCCATCTATTTCCGCTGTTTGCATGAACATTCCTATTTCAGCAAAATGAGGTAGGGGAAAAAAAGGGGGGGGGGGGGGGGGGGTCGCGAAACAGATGGATGGAGACTGTCAGGGGGAAAACAGTGTAAATTTAGGCTCAACGAAGTTATCAGCCCATGCGTGGCCATAGATGGAAACATGTTGACTGAAGACTTACCTTCGCGTTTCTTACAGATTGATCATCCGTACACAAGATTAAATTGGGGATATGTTTTAGAGGAGGGGGTGGGGGAGCGCTTGGTAGAGAGGGCACAATATAAGAGAGGGCTGAGAGAGAGAGAGACACTGGGACAGGAGAGATGGGGCAGCAAATAGAGAGAGAAGGGTAAATGAATGGGACAGGAGAAAACGATTATAGTCAGAAAGAGACAATAGACAGAGAAAGAGAGAGAAAGAAGACAGACAGAAGAAAGAGAGGGAAAGAATGGTAACGACAAAAAAGACACAGACAGACAAAGAAAAAGTATTAGACAAAAAAAAAAGACAGACAGACTGACAGACTGACAGACTGACAGACAGATATAGACAGAATATAGATTATAACAAAATACAAAAAGTCATAAAGAACAATAAATGCACCAGATATTATAACAAAATACAAAAAGTCATAAAGAACAATAAATGCACCAGAGATTATAACAAAATACAAAAAGTCATACAAAACAATAAATGCACCAGAGATTATAACGAAACACAAAAAGTCATATATAACATTTACTGCACCAGAGATTATAACAAAAATACAAAAAGTCATAAAGAACAATAAATGCACCAGAGATTATAACAAAATACAAAAAGTCATAAAAAACAATAATTGCAGCAGAGATTATAACAAAATACAAAAAGTCATAAAGAATAATAACTGCACCAGAGATAACAAAATACAAAAAGTCATAAAAAACAATAAGTGCACCAGAGATTATAACAAAATGCAAAAAGTCATAAAGAACAATAACAAATACAAAAAGTCATAAAAAACAATAATTGCAGCAGAGATTATAACAAAATACAAAAAGTCATAAAGAATAATAACTGCACCAGAGATAACAAAATACAAAAAGTCATAAAAAACAATAAGTGCACCAGAGATTATAACAAAATGCAAAAAGTCATAAAGAACAATAACAAATACAACAGGTCATAAAGAACAATAAATGCACCAGAGATTATAACAAAATACAAAAAGTCATAAAGAACAATAACAAATAAAAAAAAGTCATAAAGAACAATAAATGCACCAGAGATTATAACAAAATACAAAAAGTCATAAAAAACAATAACTGCACCAGAGATAACAAAATACAAAAGTCATAAAGAACAATAAATGCATCAGAGATTATAAAAAAAATACAAAACGTCATAAAGAACAATAAATGCATCAGAGATTATAAAAAAAATACAAAAAGTCATAAAGAACAATAAATGCATCAGAGATTATAAAAAAAATACAAAAAGTCATAAAGAACAATAAATGCATCAGAGATTATAAAAAAAATACAAAAAGTCATAAAGAACAATAAATGCATCAGAGATTATAAAAAAAATACAAAAAGTCATAAAGAACACTAACTGCACCAGAGATAACAAAATACAAAAAGTCATTAAGAACAATAACTGCTCCAGGACACTCGTGGCAGTCACCAGAAATCAAATATAGCTCCATACTTGTTGTTGTCAAACCAATACTGCTATGTAGATGAATAATAACGGAGAACGACAAACATAATTCCTTATAATCTGCAAACATTCATTTATTGCCTGGTTTCTGAGGAGAACACGAGCACTAAATTGTATGTTAGAATTACTAACGCGTATCTTATTATGAGAAGCAAAGAATTGCAAAGAATTAAAACGTGGGGGGGGGGGGAGGATGGCAATGGTGGGGGGGGGGGGGGGGGGGGGGGGGGGGGGGGGGGGGGGGGGGGGGGTGACGTGGTTGTTGAATAGTAATGGCCGGCTAATAATGTTAATAAAAATATCTTTATGGGAACCCAGAGCAAAATAAATCACATAAAGGGATATAAGTAAAGGGACGTTTTCCACTCACTTGCGCCTACTGGTTATATAGCAAGATCTATGTGTTATACACCAGTCGGTATTTTGTGGGTGAGAAAGTCAACATCACGCCGGCCGCCTTTACTTCTCAGAATTTACCTGGTATCCATTTTAGGCTGGGTCAACCTGACAGCCATAGTCATTTTTGAGGAAAGAAAATCGGTCTCGAATCAAATTTGAACTCACGACTTTCAGCCCTGAAGGCAAGCATCTAACGGCTACACCACCGAAGTTTGCATATACACAAGAGTGGGAAAGATAATGAGATACAATAATTCTATGGGAAGAACATTTGGGGGGAAGTGGGTGGATTTGCAAGAGATGACAAAGACCAGAACGCTTAGTTGCAAGTTGGATGAAGGTCTGTGCTGCATTGTGGGTACAAGACCAGACAGAATGGCACAGTGTTTTTCAACCTTCCCAATGCCGCGACCCTTTAATACAGTTCCTCATGTTATTGTGAACTACGGTGAATATGTGTTTTACGGTGGTCTTATGCGACCGCTGGGAAAAGGTCCTTCAACCAACAGAAGGTATAGGGTGAAAACCGCTGCTTTAACGCTTGACGGTGAGGAAGAGAATAAACTATATTTCAAGAGTAATCAGTGAATTGAACTGGGGAATAGATAGCTGGACAGCAGGAATGAAGGAAATGCAGCTACCTCGATACATAATTGATGGGCCGATAGACACAGATAAGGGAAGGCAGCTAGGCAGGCAGACAGACACAGAGGCAGACAGATGAACTGAGGGGGTAGGGAACGAGTTCTTTGGTCATGTGATGAGGGATGAGGCTTTGAAGAATGTTGTGGCAACTGGGAAGATCAATGGTAGAAGAAGGAGAGGCAGACCGATAGAGATGATGACGGATAGATATCATCGGTAGAACTGATCCAGAGGACAAGGGGACGAGATTTGTTGAGATATATGAAAGCCTACGCCAGTCGACAGGACATGTGATGATGATGATGATGATGTGGAAACTACAGACACGCCAACCCTCAGAAAGGTTCAGCAACTAAAGGCCACCTTCGTGTTTGACGCATCTCCCAAAGCCTCCCGAAAACACGAATGAAAGATAAAAACTTTCTCTCAGTGACTGTCCTCAAAGAACGGATGAGAATCAATGTATGAGAAGTCTCGCGAAGACTAATTTAGTTATCACCGACAGCCTCTGCACTAACGGCTTTCGTCTGCAAGGGTCATCATGTCTGATCCCTACTAGTTTTGTTTGCTTGGTGAGACCATAGCTCCCCAGGGCTCCATCTTGCCTGGTGCGGGGGACGAATTCTCTTATTGTCAGAAAGTATTCTAAAGATCTGTCATAAAAAGCAATTATTGGGATTTTCTCTGATGATCATAAAAAGCCTGTTTAGAAGCTAGGGACTGATTTCGTTGAACCTGATCCTTTCCCATAAAATTGTTATTGTAGCTATCAGAAAATGGAGGACTAGTCGCACCACGCAAGAGTAAAAAATGACCCTTTCCCACGCCATTAGGGGTATAGAGGGCTAGACCTATATTCTTATAGACCAAACGGCACAAGATGGATGATGTGGTAAGCATCACTCCGGCCGCCTTTACTTCCCGACCACGCAAGAAAGTGAGGATTATTTAAACATTGTCTGTCTACCGCCGAAGCAGGAGAACAAAATATTATCCATCTGACTGATCACACCTCGTCGCTAATGAAGCTATGTGGGTGTTCTTGTGATGTACAAGAGACACCCCGGTTGTGCATGCGATACATCCTTGCATTACCGACTATTGCAGATAAACTAAAGGTGCTGCAGGCTAAATTGTACCTCAGAGTCGATGCCGTGTGACGTTGGTAATCATGTCTATGCACAACCTTCTATCTAGTGTCCCTTTAATCAACTCTGACTCAGCCATGATGTCAAACTGTCCAGCATCTGTTCTCTCCTTCTGCCTCTCCTCCCCTCCAGCTTTCCTACCGTCAGATGTACTCCCTTTTCTCCTCATTACATAAACAAAGAATGCAGATTGTCTCTTTCTAATGTGAGCAATCAGTTCTCTTCGTGAGTCAGGTTCTTGCAAGACATCTTCATTACTCTTGTTATCTGTCCAGTGTATTCTCATCATTCGTCTATACAACCACATCGTGAAGACGTGTGAGGAAAGATGTTTCAGAAATACTCAGTACAACGTTGCTGATATCTTTCCGTCTTCCCGGCCGATAGTGTTCCGTTGTGCTATAGAGACGCCGGGAATCACACCCCTTGGAGATACCGATTAAGGTCTGGTTTAAAGTTAATCGTCTGCCTAGCACAACGTTTGCACAATATTGTAGAGACCGACCTGTGTTGCCCATACAATGCAACACCTTACTGGTCTTGTTTTGTTAACCTCAAAATACATTAGGCACAAAACACGTAAGACAACAAACCTTTACAACTGTAATTCAGTTATATTTCTTTCCCCCCAGATCTGCACTGCCAACAGTCTACGGATTCGACTCCTTGACGGCCAACGTCCGGCCCAGACCGACAACCATTCATCTACCGACTCCGGAAATGTCCGCATGACGGTCATGTTGCTGACAGTGTCCTTCACCTTTCTGCTAACCACTCTCCCAATGAACATCTCCAATATCGTGGCTAGTATCTGGTTCAACACGCCGTCCAACAGCAACCAAACCCGATCAAAGGGAATCCTCTTCGGTACTCTAGCATCTCTGCTAATGTATCTAAACCATTCGATCAACTTTCTACTCTACTGTGCTACCGGGCGGAAATTCCGGCAAGTCGCAACACGCATGCTGTGGATCAAGATTCGACGGAGAAAGCGCCCGGCAACCGACCACAGCAACCACATCTTCTGTTCCCGCCTAACTGCCACTGAGACTCGGAGATCTATCAATAGTGCAGAGACCCAGTTGTAGGAATCCCGCATCGACGTTCTTCTTCTTCTTTTTCTTCTTTTCTTTTTTTGCCGCTTCTAGTGTCGAGAGAGATCTAAGGTTCTGCGTCTATGCTACCAGTGCTAGACGTGGTCATTCACAACAAACCATAAAAGAACATTAGTAACCACAGAAATGAGATGTTTGAGTAGAGCTGCAGAAATACCTGAAGAGATTTGATTCAAGGACCGACTTCACAGCACTCGGGGCATTCCCATAAGTGCTCCGTCCCTATCTTCAGCAGCCAGCGAAGAGTTACGAAACTAATGGCGCCCGTAGCCAGTGAAGAGATAAAATCAGGAATGATGTCATAAGAGAAGAACTCGGCACAGAACAAAAGCAAGAGATCAAGTGGTTTACCCACCCACAGAAAGAATCCCCTGCGACGCTACACCACACAAGGCTTTCACCAAAAGACCAAAGACGTACAGAATAAAGAAGACCACGAACAAGATGGAAAGATAACAGATAAACTCAACTCTACAACAGGAGAATGTCTCTTTAGCCAAGGCGGCCAGAAGAGCAGTAGATTGAGCATGAATAAGCTTTGTATGAGATGTTACTTTGTGCTGATTTGGATTATCTTATGCTGTAAGACAACACTGATTGTTACAAACAGAACGTAGTTCAACATCTACTAGTGACCTTCTCAGCAACACCCTCCTCCCCCTTCTTTCCCACCTGTCAACCTACATACTATAACCTGTCGCATCGACACAAAGAAAACATTGTAGGGGTGGGAGGGGCCTCAGCCCCCTTAAACATTTCTTGGGCAGAGATTTTAACAATGACAATATACGAATGTGAGAGTTGGATTCACTGTGGAAATGGAAAAGAAGATTCAGGCTTTTGAATGTAAATGCTACAGACACATTTTACGAATTAGTTATTTAGAACACAAAACTTAAAAAATATGTCAGAGACAAAATATGCAGATTTGCAGGACATCAGAAGCCTTTATTTGGCAGGGGTAAAACGTCACAAGCTAGCTTGGTTTAGGCACGTGTTGAGACATGAATCAATTGCAAAGACTGTACTTCAAGGAGCAGTGGGAAGAAGGTAAAAGGGGGGGGGGCGTTAGTCGAAGAAGAGGAGGGCAAAGAAGAACGTGGAATGACAACATCAAGAAATGGACGGGAATAAGTTATCATATTATTTACTTATTCATCAAGATGAAGACAGAGAATAAGCTAGCGCTTCCATCTGGGTTTCCCGGCTATCTGATGCTTTTAACGACCCCAAAACATCTAGAGCTATCTGAACCCCCAACCCACCAATGTCCCACGAGAGAGTGAAGCCCAGGTCCCACGACTGCATGCAATGCACCCTATCTACCACCCCTTGAAATATTAGATTGTATCCTGACCTAGGGATTTCTCTTGTTTCGGGTAGCATATTGATAAAGCACCCAATATTTTCCCCTAAACGATTTCGTTGATCGCCCATAAAAGTTCTCAAAGATATTGAATTATTGCTTTTAACATGGATCAATCAATCTCTCTTTCCAAAGTTGAGCACAGCAAAACAAACGCTTCATCAAAAGTGGAGATGACACATGCATCTCGCAAACAACACAATTAACAATATTAATAACTCAGGTTTCAAGGAAACAAATATGAGTTTATCGGGTAAAGCAGGAAAGGTCATTTTGTCCTCTAGGCATAGCTTTCATATTCGATATATTATTGAAACACTGACCCACGCAGGAGTACAGCCATACTGGGGCACAGGCTAACCGTTTTGTCTTAACTGTGCTATATTAGGCTATACTATTGAATAGGTTTCCAGGATTGGTGTCTGTTTGATTCTCATCCTTAGGAGCCATCATGGTGTAGCGGCTAGACGCTCGTCTGCGGATCCAAAGGTCGTGGGTTCAAGTCCAGATGAACCGGACTTGTTTCAAAAATGACCTTGGCTCCCATGTCGACCCAGCCTTAATTGGGTAGCAGGTAAAGTACATGGGAAATAAAGGCAACCGGTGCGATTTTGACCACATCCACCACCGAATGCCAATAGGTCTATACAATATAGATGCAGCCCTCTATGCCCAATGAGCCTGGAGACTTGGAAAAGGGTCCAAGAAGATACTCATACTTGAAATGGTACAGGCTTCAATCCTGCTGGGAGGGGGGGGGGGGTAAAGGTATAGATGAGAGGACCGACTTCATTGCATCGGGTTTTATCCCATACGGCTCAGTTTCTCTCCGCAGAACAGTGAATTGCCTGTTAACAGTGTAACACAGAGCACGACCTAGGTAGCTCCGGCGATGATCCTCAAGAATCTCCGTAAAAATTGACCTCGTAAATTGAACTGCGCCGCCCTGAAACGAACCCACGACCTTCAGAGGGCGAGGCAAACGGAAAAATAATGTTAATTGTTATTTAAAAAAAATAATAATAATTTAGCACTATGAATGAATTAAGAAGCAACGAAATCACAATTACAGAAGTGGATGCGTTCGGTTTCGTATGCTCAGATCAGACCATCAGGTGGGTTGCCTCTATGAACTCCCATGTAAGCTGCAGGTCCTTCATGGTTCTCCATAGCTTGCTCTGCACTCTTTGCTCTCGAGGCCAGGTGTCTTTTCCAAGTTGTAGGTAGAGTGGGCAGGTCTGCAGAATGTGCTCAGGTGTTTGTGGTTCCGTGTGACAGGCACACTGGGGAAGGGGGGGGGGGGGGGGGAGAAAAACTGTACAATCTTTATTTTATGCATGTGGTAGTTCAGCCTGCAGTGTTCTGTTCGTAGAAAGTTAACAATTGGAGTAAATGACCCTTCTTTACCAAGTGCTAGGCTCGTATTTTCAGAGATCAATTCGTATTCGTTTAGTGATGTAATCAACATCGCGTCGGTCGTCTTTACTTCCTAGGACATAAACTCGACACCCATTTTAGCCTAGGTCAAGTTTCATTTTGAAAAAAAAATCAATGCAGATTCGAACCCAAGACCTTCAGGGCAGCAAACGAGTGTCTAGCAACCATGCTGCAGTGTAATCCCTACGAAGTATGTAGGAGGTAATGTCCCCAAAGACAGCAGTGAATACACTGGAACTAACCTCCATTGTAGCCATGGTATACATGTTAAAATTAGTGGGGGGGGGGGGAATGCTAACAGTGCCACCTTATGGTTTCCAGAGGTTTCTTGGGTAATCACAATGAGCGCTACATGAACATCGTCTTATCTTCCTTTAATCACTTTAGCGATGTGAGGCTTGTTTGGATGAGATATAAGGAAGGTCTTAATGCTGCTGCTGCTTCTGCATCCTCTTCTTCTCCTCCTCCTCAATCGGTTTCATATGCTTAGGTTATCACCAATGTTGCCTCCAAGAACCGGCACGCCAGCAGCAAGTCTCTAAAGCTTCACTGAAGCTTGTCCTGTGTGTCTATTTCTTTCTGGCCATGTATTTTTTCTGAAGGAGGCAGTTCTGAAACAGTGTTGCCACTTTTCTTTGACAAAAAATATCCAAAACGGTGTCAAAAAATATCTACAAAGATCTAAATCTGCGTGGAAAAGATCTAGAAAAAAACATCCAAATTGAAAAAGTCAAAAATTACATAGATTTTGTTATGACTTACCCTACATAATCATGTCCTCACCTTCACTGATGTCTGCCTCACAAGATCCACAGGATAAACTTAACTTGGATAATGAAGTTGAAGCTTCAGATCAAAAATGACTCTGGTATGCTTTAGCTGTTCGAATTTCTTTATAAGTGGAACAGTAGACTTATTTCTCTAGTCTCATCAGGCTGAATTTTAATGGCACGATTTCATTTAAGAGGTCAAATTTCATCCTGTTTTTTAGGTTAGATTTGATATAATTCCTAGCACTGAAAACTCTTTCTACGTCAGCATTTGAGTGGGGTAGTATCATGGCAGACATGGCACTTTAAAGAGCTTACAGAATGGACTGTTTGATGAGGCATCTTTAAATTGTCTCCCTTATTCCAAAACGCTTTAGTTTCTGTTTTGTTTGTCCATTCAGCTAACTTTTTTTTTTGGTTAACTGATATTCTGCTTCCGCGACACTATTATCAGTAGCCCCTAAAAATTTCATAATTTTACAATATTTAGGTATGTCCTTTATTGGATGAAGTATGTTGCTCACAGAAAAAAAAAAAGTGAAATATTTTTCAAAACATCTAGATTTTCAGGAAGTCTCTGCTTCAATTGCTTCAATAATTAGATAAGGAAATCTTGACAGCGTTTTCTTAAGTTGTTCTCTTCATTCTCTGTTAACAGTCTTTTTGTTTTTAAATCATCAATTTTTGATTCGATTTAATATCCAAGGTGTGGCTCTTAGGAGCCAAATAGCTCTCTATAGTGCAAGTGAGCAAATCAGCTTTATAAGTTAACAACACCAGTCTTTTACCGAGTGAAATAGCAAGGTGAGATCATCAAGTAATTTAACTTTATCAACAAGTTTAGATTCGAACTTTAGCCATTGCTTCATAATTCTTTCAACAGCTGGTTAAATTGATAACCATCTAGTTTTGCAATCTGACAGAATTTTCGGTGTTGTGGACACATCATTCAAGGCTGTATATAATGTATTGTATTGCTGTTGTCTGACAAATGATTTGGAAAACCAGTAAAGTGTTTCAGCAATAAGGTATTCCAAATTCTTTGGTAAATATTTAGATGAAGCGTGTGATAATGCTAGCTGCAATGAATGACGCATACATTTTATAAGTATTAACGATGGGTTGGCTTCCTTCAACTTGGCATAAACGCCATTGTTTATACCAACCATCACTGAGGCATTATCAGTACCAATTACAGCCAAATTCTTCAAGCCTAACTGTTTGCTGATTAAAAGGTCCTTCAGTTCCTAAACTATACTTTCTACATCACACTTTTCAAATTGAACCAGTCCAAGATTTTTTACAAATCGATCAAATGGCCACAGTTTGAAATTGCGAGTGACAAATAAAAACATTGCGACTGATACTTCAACTTTTGATGATTCATTTATCAGTATAGTTCTGAAAACAGATGTCTGTCAGCGGTGTAATATCTTTAAATGAAACTGCAGTTTTATGCTTTTTTAGTCTCTGCATGACTCTTTGAGTTTTGTATTTTCGCTTTAATTTCACACTTGCAGTACTTACAACAAGCTTTGGTCATATCCCCAGTTTTTAATTTTGTCATCATGCAACCACTCTTTCCAAATTTTTTTTGCTCATACTTTACTTTTGGCATGTTGAAAGGTTTTTTCAAAGTGAAAGCCACATAATAAGGTGAGCAATTAGTTTTTTTTTTAATCACATGAAAAAGAAACGCTAAGTCAGCGCAGTGAGGATACGGTTGAAACAAAGTTAGTATGATTTACGCGCGTTTTTATTAATCAGTACCGGGGAAGCCAGATATTTGTGCGTTGACCCCAGTGAGAGTTCAAAGTTCAAGTAATGGCAGTTGTCACAATGTGCATGCCAGACCAAAACAAAAATATTGTAGTAAATATTTTACACAGTAATTATTAAATTGACAATGAAAGAAAACAAAATCTATAAAATATCTAACTTCATATGAAAAGTTTCTAGAAAAATATTTACGATCTAAACGTCAAAAACAGTATCTAAATGCAATGAAAAAGATCTAAATTTGGATATAAAAGATCCAAAGTGGCAACACTGTTCTGAAGTAAGTGCACGGGTCCTGGAGTGCGATTTGGCACGAACACTGGGCGCAGCAGGAAGTAGGACGAAGGAAGTGTTCACGGTAGTGCTCTTTCAAAGGTGGTGTGCAAATCAGTTTTCACTTCTTTGAGATTGTTCTTGCAATAGTTCTATCTTTAGCAAGGCTTTTAGCCCTTGCTGTGTTGCCTTATATTCATTTTCTCTACCGGCACGATTTTAGTGAACGCGATTTACTAACACATATCTCCTAAAGCAGGACTATTCAAGTAAGTTAACTCTGAGGCCAATACTTTCAAAGTTGGGCGGGGGGGGGGGGGGGGCAGGGGGAGCTCAGACCAGAATCATGAACCCCAGCATAGAAGGATCATTAAAGCAATATAACCGGCAACAATCAGCCGGCCACTTGCCAAGCCTCCGTGGGCCAAACGTAGCCCACGGGCCGCTAGTTAAATAGCCCTGTCCGAAAGTATTCTGAGACGTAACTGTGACGCCGGGACCTTAATTATGCGCATTCGGATAGGCTGCGATATCTGCGCCTTCCGTTGTATTACAACCGATTTCAGTAAACAGCTAATTCTTTTATACAACATGCTTGTTAAGAGGTAGAGATAATAGATAATTATTCACCGCCCCTTTTCCCGTAGAATATATGATTAGAAAATCTGTTCAGAGATGGGTTAGAGCCTGTCGCTTTCAAATGACAGCACCACACTGCAGAAGTAAGTATAATAGGACACCCCTGACATGCCTGGGTTGTCATTCATCGAAACACATTCCATCAGCGAGGAGTTGTTACCCACCCCCCCCCCCCCAGCCCCCACCCACACCCCCCCCCCTTTTTCCCCCTATAAAAGGCCTATCATTAAAAACAAAACAAAACTACTTTCCTGTGTGCATCTAATTTCTGTAATCAGTTTATAGTTATCTGTTCCTGGAGAGTAATTATCATTTGCTGCCTTGTCCATATGCATTACATATTGTTCAGAAATCCCACATCCCACGCTATCAGAAAGAAGGAAAGATGGAAGGAATACTTCTACGAGCTACTCAATCCAACAAATACACAAATTAAAGAATACTACTCCACCTATAATGAAGAACAAGAAGAACCTTGCATTCTAATTCAAGAAGTTGAGAGAGTTATCAAGATGAGCCCAAATAATAAATCAGCAGGTATAGACGGTATAACGAACGAGGCAATTAAAGCGTGCGGAAAAACCGGAGCAAAATGGCTACATAGAATATTCACGGTAGCATGGAACGAAAGGAAAACACCGGAGGATTGGCAAAAAGCTATTATAGTCCCAATTTGGAAAAACAAGGGCAATAAAAGAGAGTGTGACACATACAGAGGAATTTCTTTATTGAGCCACGTAGGGAAGCTATATTCAAAAGTACTTGAGACAAGAACAAAACATATTGTAGAGACACAGCTGAGTAAAGCTCAGTTGGGATTTAGGAAAGGAAAAAGTTGCACAGACGCCCTTTTCACCCTAAGACAACGTGAAAAGGCAATATAATATAACAAACAACTCAATACAGCATTCATTGACCAAGAAAAAGCCTTTGACAGGGTAGACAGGAACAAACTATGGAATATTTGAACGACTATGGAGTACAAGGTCAGCTACTAGACAACATCAGATCTCTGTACCAAACAAGCTCAAGCGTAGTTAGAACAAATGTTGGTGTGACAGACGAATTCATACTAAGAACAGGAGTAAGACAGGGCTGTGTACTATCACCACTACTATTCAATATATACATGGACAGAATAACAACAGCAGCAAACCATGTAATGATAAGCGAACTGTTAACTACACCAAGCAGTGAGACAGAGTCAGTTGAAAGAGATCATTATAATGAAAACATACACGCCGATCCTGAAGAAGTACATTCCCAACTGAACGAAATACTTTTCGCAGACGACCAAAGCATAATACATGAAAACGAAAAAGAACTTCAAATCCACGTAAATGCGCTACACACAGTCTGCAACGAATATAACATGAAGATCAGCATCACCAAAACAGAAATTCTGAAAATAAGTAGAACACCTAATATACTAACTATTCAATTTAACAACGAACAATTCAAACAAGTGCAGCAATTTAAATACTTGGGGAGCATCTTCACAGATGATGGAAGAATTGATAGGGAACTTGAGGCAAGATGTCAAAAGACGAACGCAGTAACTTACCAACTCTCCCCACTGCTAAAACACCCAAGCATCACTATGGCACTAAAACGACAACTGATAAATTGCATGTTTATACCAACCCTCTGCTACCAATGCCAAACCTGGTCCCTAACAAGAATTTAGGAGAAAAAGATCACGATGTGCGAAATGAGATGCTTACGTAAGGCTGCCAATGTCACAAGAAGAGAGTTCGAAACGAGAACATTAGATCAATTGTAGGAACCACACCATGCCTGCAATACATAAAGAAGCAACAAATAGAGTGGTTTGGCCACTTGATGCGAATGCAAACCGACCAACTGCCTCTACGAGCATACAATGAACATCACTACTGCCCTAGAGCAAGAGGCAGACCGAGAGTACTATGGATAGACAATATATCAGAGATCCTGTGGCAACACGGACTAACAACAACACGTGCAACACACCTGGCCCAGGATAGAAAACTGCGACTCCCCACTACGCTGTGAGTCAATTGTGGACAAGACAAGACAAGATCCCACATCCGATGTCCTTGGATGTCTTTCGGCTGTATGTCGTCTCCGATCACCACTTTCTCAACATTCTGAAAACTCTCTCTCTCTCCTTTCTCTCTCTCTCTCTTCTTTCTCTTTCTCTCTCTCCTTTCTCTCTCTCTCTCTCTCTCTTTATCTCTCTCTCTCTCTCTCTCTCTCTCTCTCTCTCTCTCTCTCTCTTTGTGCGCGTGTGTATATGTGAGTGTATCTAGTTCTCCTGGACAATCGGTAGGCAGGCCAAACAATTTCTAGAGGCCTCGGAGATGTGGTTTTACAAAAGAATGCTTAGAATACCTTGGACAGCCAAAAAGAGCAACCAAGAGGTTTTGAAAGAGGCGGGAGCCCGAAGACATCTTATCACAGACATCAGAAGGAGACAGTCATCATTTTTCGGCCATGTTATGAGAAGAGGGGAAAATAGAACATGTTGTGACCACTGGAAAGATCTGTGGAAGGAGAAATAGAGGAAGACAACGAGAGAAGATGCTTGACAGTCTTGTTGCATGGCATGGAGGTGTGTCGGCACACGAACTGATACATGCTGCAGGAGATCGCAGATTATGGAGAGGCATGATCGCCCACGCCAGTCGGCAAGGCACCTGATGATGATGACCTCGTTCTCTCCCTACAATTACCCCATGACTGAGTTGGCCGAACCGTCGTATGCTTTGGACTGCCATTGGGGAGATCAGGTTTCATAAATCTCTGGTTCAGCAATGGACTGTGTTCTGTCGGAGGCAAATATAGAAGCCCACCATGAACAGTCCGTGGCGACTACACTGTCCTAGCGGCTTTAACACTCAGGTTAAAGGACCCACCCCTTATGATGTTCTTGCTATCAGCTGTTACAGACCGGTGTCATTTTATCAACGTGTAGTTGGGTTAGTCGGCTCTGTGGCCAAGTCGATACGTACGCTTCGTAATGCCGGGATGCCGGGTTCGATCCTAACTGCGGGTCATGGGCCTTTCGTTGGTTTCGACAGTGGTATCAAGAAAGCTGACGGCCCAGAAAGCAATGACAAACTACTGGACGTAAATTTGCCTAGAAAAACCACACAACAGCCAGGATCTGTTGGGGTTGGTTCGGAAACGTCCTGTAAAGGATACGCAACTAACCTATTGTAGCTGGGTTATTAGTTTAATCATGACTGTCTTCAATAAGGTTCCATTCTAAAGTAGGTCATGGTTCAACCAGGGCTGTCTTTGTTGGTTGTTGTTGTGTTTTTTTTTTTTTTTTCTCTAGGTTGAAAAGTTGTCGGTACTCACCACGCGTTAGCGCAGTAGATAAGAAGCTCGCTTTCAAATCCAGCTGCGACTCGCTGCAGCCCACGGTCGGTGTTCGAAACCGGGCGGTTCCCGGGGTTCACTCAGCCTCTAGGAAATGGGTACCAGAGTTTACACTCTGGGGTAAATGGAGGAACGTCGCTGTAGCTACAGAGTTACGTGCGAGTGGCAACACAGGCGGACAATTCTTATCAGCTGTCCGTACTGGTGGCAGAGCACTTATGGTTTATAACCGTGTGTAATGACGCTGGTTCATATCTCCCGTCTTTACCTTTTACCTTTACTCATCACTATCGAGCTGCAGTGGCGCAGCGGCCACATGCTCGCCTGCAGATCCGAAGATCATGGGTTCAGGTGCTGATGGAGCCAGGCAAAGATCCTGGCTCTCAGGTAGATTCAGCCATAAATCTAGTTTTCATCATGCCTTATTGTGGTATTTAAAAAATATAAGGACACCCTTTCAAAGCAAACAATCAGCCTGCTTACTCGATAAATAAGTTTACAAAAAATCCAAGCTAGATTTATCAGACAAGAACGGATTGCAACGCTGAGCACTTCACGAATAGCTGCGCTAACCTTCATCTTTGTGCCAGGTGATGCGGGTATTCAAGGGAATGAGCGTGCAGACTATCTTGCTGTTGCTATGGATAGCCCAGTATTGGACAGAAGTGATGTTATCAATGCCATGCGCTGCACTTACCGTACCGAGGAGCACGCCAAAAGACATGACCCCGTATCCCTGTCTGTACCGATGGACAGCCTGGAGCTGCAAGAAATGAACATTTCACTAAGGGGAAAGACTTTTCATTAATGAACACAGAACAGGCGTCATCAGTCGTTTTACAAATGTGGAGCTTTTGAGGAGGAGATGGGAGCACCTATGGATCTGTCCGGAGAGCTGTAATGATAATCCTTTCTAATCACCAATCATCATGTTTACAGTAGTAAACTGAGTAACAGAAAAGCTAGAAAGCAATAGCGTGGGTAGCTCACACCAACAGGTAAAATACATCGTGTACATGCTCTATATGGGCCGGGACTTGTTACGACCCACTCTGAACATTCTCATATGTGCTCCGCACCCTTCCTCATGAAACAATAAAGATTCGAAATGTTGATAGTACCAGTCGCCACATGAATAAAAGGCCCCAGTGTTCACTTCCAGACCCTCTGCTTACCCCGAATTAGTCTTTCTTCTTCTTCTCTCTTGGAATATATGATCTGTTTATTGTATGTTCGTATGATATGATCTGTTTATTTAAACAATATTTATCCAGTAAAGCATGTTATGTTCAGATAACAATCTGTATACAGTATTATGAATATAAAAAAAGGAAAAAAAAAACAGTGGCATAGATAGAAAAAAAATTACTACTGGCCAGTATGGGGATCGAACCCACGACATTCGCGTTATTAGCACGACGCTCTAACCAACTGAGCTAACCGGCCGTCAATTCAGATAATGGAGCATCTTTTAATGTGGAGGGGTTTCAGGATAGTTTTCTACAAATAAGCAATTCTAGAGGAACTGATCCTCCACCGTTTCGTCTTATACAAACAGACCTACCCCGTGTCGGAAATGCAAGAGAACTATGTAAACCAGTGTATACTAAACTTTTCTTAGTCGCGGCGCCTTTTTTTCGATTAAAATTTTTCCACGGCGCCCTAACCTAAGTAAATGTAGGCTATCGTCCGAATAGCGGTCCTAAATTATCGAGGTAAAAAAAAAAAAAACCCTAACGCACTTCCGGGGACTATAACGCCACTGTCGATTTGCCAACTTCCGGCAACTTCCGCCACCGCCGAGGGTATCCTCCACGCCTCTGCGTGGTTTGGGGCTAAACTAGATGGCTAGGACTCACGAGCAAATATAATGGAGGAAGCTGCAGGAGATGCGGTAGCTGCTGTTCGTGAGGCAGCAGAGTTGCAACTTGCTGTAAGCATGACCTGCTATTGTGCAGTAAGCACAATTGATAATCTAAGTGAAATCATGAGAGCGCATATATGGTCGGGAGAGTACATTGGAGCACATACAGTTGCATATAACTAAATGTTCATGCCTAATAATATTATATCGACTGCACCTTATTGATGATTTTTGGAACAAGAAATATACAATCATTATAGATAAGTTGCAAAGACTTCTTCCATCTAAGAAAATGTTACATCCGAAAAGGTTTACGCTTCATCTTCCACTGGTTCTAGTGAGGATGACAGGGAAGAATTTAATCTAGGGCTTTTGATGATGTGAAGCGAGTACAATGTTACACTTTATTTGGCATTTTCTAGGAAACTGTGGGTAATGGTTTTGCATAAAATGAAGTTTTTCATCTGACAACCCTGACTTGTGGGGTAAAACGTCAATCAGCCGGTCTATGAAGTTGTATCCCCTGCCATCTATGAAGCTGTCTCTCCCTTCCATCGCCCAACACATATCTCAGTTTAAAAAAAAAAAAAAACATGTTAATGACATTTTCCCCGCCTTCATTCATATTGGACACATAGGGCTAGACCTGTATTTTATAGACCACCCAGCAGCATTTGGTGGGTGCTGTAAAAACAGCACGCCCGACGCTTTTTCTTTCAAGGTCTGCACATGGTACCCACTTAATGCCTGTTTGACAAGATGTTAGCAAATCCTTAACTCTTTCGATGGCAGGCAGGTATTATGTTAATTCGTTGATTTTACACGGCGATGCCCAAGACAAATTTAGGAGATGTGAGTGTGTGCGAACTAAGTTCAACAAATAAGATAACAATTGAGCGGAAGATCGTAACAACACAGAGAGTCACGCTGGAGAAATATACATCGAAATATAATGAACACAGAGCAAGAGGAAGACCATGCAAGATATAGAGTAAAATCATCAGGAGCAACTTAACAGAAATGAACCCCCATCTTCTACAATGCATTGGAAAAAGTGCATGAATGATCCTTACATCCCTTTCAACACCTCGCTGAGGTCAATGGTGGAAGAGAAGAAGAAGTGGATTTCAAAGTATCTGTTACCTACAGTAATGAATGTTTTGCCTTAAATGAGTTAGATTAACAACATTGTAAGGGGGGGGGGGGGTTAAAATGTCATCTGGGTAGAATCTATATTTGTATTACATACATGGGAAAACATTATGTAAGGAGTAACTACTAAATGTGTGATGCGTTGAATGGTATAAAAAGAGACGGGAATGAGACAAGTTTCTGAAAGAATTAGAAGAGTGAAATATTAACAGCTACATTTCTTATAAGAACATACTGGAGGGAAAGTTAAAGGCAAGCAAGCAAGTTGATACAAGTTGGAGGATAACATCAAAAGACAGACAAACAACAGTCAGTGAGTGTACAACTAGGACGAGAGACTTGTGTTGGAGTTGAATTCCAGCCAATCTTCATTGTGAAGTTGGCACCTGGTTGATTGTCTCTTAAAAGAGAATGAGTTACAGCAGACTGGAACCCACATTTCAAGACATTCAACATAAGACAGATGCAACCACAAATTTCAAGACATTTAACACAAGACAGATGGAAAAACACATTTCAAGACATTCAACACAAGACAGATGGAAAAAAACATTTCAAGACATTTAACACAAGACAGATAGAAAAACACATTTCAAAATATTTCACACAAAGAAGGAACCACACACTTTTTCAAAATATTTAACATAACAAAGAGGAAATCACACACATTCCAAAACATTTAACACAACACAGATGGAACCACACAAAATTCCAAAATATTTCCCTCAACACAGAGGGAACCAAACAATATTCGAAAACATTTAACACAACACAGATGGAACCATACATTTCAAAGACATTTCACTCAACGCAGAGGAAACCACACAATATTCTAAAACTTTTAACACCACACAAATGGAACCACACAATATTCCAAAATATTTAATACAAAACAGATGAATCCATACATTTCAATACATTTAGCAACAAAAAACAGATGAATCCATACATTTCAATAAATTTAGCAACAAAAAACAGATGAATCCATACATTTCAATACATTTAGCAACAAAAAACAGATGAATCCATACATTTCAATACATTTAGCAGAACAGGTTTTTTTCTCTCTGCATTGTCACAACACAATGAGCCTGTCTCCTGAGAATCAATAACATTATATCACAAAAAGGCACTGACTAGACCAGTTGTTCCCAATTAGCAAAGATCTGTGGTTCCCTTTTTTGTTGTGTTGTTGAAAAGTCTGTCCCTGGCCCCATATTTGTTAATAGTCACAGTGAAGAACTTTAAATTTATAAATATCAGAGTCGCAAAGATGACTGCATTCTAAAGCTGAAAGTAGGTTCATTGTTTGTGAATGATCATCATATTTTCCCCTTTGCCTTCAAGCGTTGTGGATAGGAGCAGTTTGCGAGCCATTGCTTGATGAGTAGTAATGGCTTTTGTCATTCCGTGTCGATGAAGGTCCTTAATGTCATCAATCTATTTTCCCCTATGGTGACATCGTGCTTTTACATCAGATCTTTCAGGTGTAGTGTCTGTGTTGGTAGCTGTTCTTGCTGCATTCTACCGAGATGACAAAACCATCTTCAAGTCGTCTGTTTCTCAGTGAATTTATCACACTGGGTTGTTGTCCAGTTTGTCTGATAGTACCATTTCTCGCTATCTAGGATATCTGTAAAGGATATCACCCTTAAATCTGTTCAGCCGTCTCCCCTTGAATCACTGCACTAGAGAAGCAAACATGACAAAACTATCTTCTCGTTGTCTGTTTCTCAGTGAATTTATCACACTGGGTTGTCCAGTTTGTCTGATAGTACCATTTCTCGCTATCTAGGATATCTGTAAAGGATATCACCCTTAAATCTGTTCAGCCGTCTCCCCTTGAATCACTGCACTAGAGAAGCAAACATGACAAAACTATCTTCTCGTTGTCTGTTTCTCAGTGAATTTATCACACTGGGTTGTTGTCCAGTTTGTCTGATAGTACCATTTCTCGCTATCTAGGATATCTGTAAAGGATATCACCCTTAAATTTGTTCAGCCATCTCCCCTTGAATCACTGCACTAGAGAAGCAAACATGACAAAACTATCTTCTTGTTGTCTGTTTCTCAGTGAATTTATCACACTGGGTTGTTGTCCAGTTTGTCTGATAGTACCATTTCTCGCTATCTAGGATTTCTGTAAAGGATATCACCCTTAAATTTGTTCAGCCATCTCCCCTTGAATCACTGCACTAGAGAAGCAAACATGGCAGGTTTTATGTCCAAAGACAAATAGAAATTTCACAAGCCAATCCACTGTTAAAAGTTTATTACCGCACAAACCAAACAACCTGCAATCTTAACATCTTCATGTGCCGCGCCAGTTAGCACAGGCTCTCATGTTTTGCCATCTCAAATGATCACAAGAATCACGGTCATGTCAGTTTTCTTGTCTCACCCCATCCTTATGGCCAGGCCATCCAGGTATTTATCTGTTTGCCTTCTTCTTGCTCTTTGTCCATCAATCTTGCTAGTTGTTGCCAAGTTCTCAAGGCAATTCCTTCTTGTAAAAACAGACTGTCTGCATCTCATTGCTTGAATCATACGACTTTTATCTGTCTCGATGGGGACTGCTTCTTTGTTTTTCTATCATTCAATGATATTCTGTCATTCTTTACGCAAAAACATCTTTGCGCTTTTGTGTTTTTAAACTTCACTTATAATTCTTCATCTCTCAGGTGCATGTCACAACACAGGTTCTACATCGCACTTTAACTCTTTTTCTCACTGCAAACTGACATATTCTTACTGGTGAGCCCAGCAAAGGGGCATGAAAAGATGTTCACAAATACAATCAAACATTCTGACCAGTAAGTAAGTCTCTATCATGTCACAACACAGGTTCTACATCACACTTCAACTCTTTTTCTCACTGCAACGGGCATTTTCTTAGTGGTGACCTCATCAAAGGGGCATGAAAATACGTTCACAAATACAATCAAACATTCTGACCAGTAAGTAAGTCTCTATCATCAGACCAAAACATTGTAGCTGCTGTCTCCACAACTAGGGCCGGTTACAGTGCACTCACCCCCTGCTAACTATGGGAGATTTTACAATCTGCTTGTTAGGGGGGCAGTGAGTCTATTTTCTTCTCCCCCAAAAATTGAACCCCGAATGAAACAGGGAAAATTAAATTCTACTCTTGTTTTCTTCACTGATACAGAAGTTTTCATCAGTATGTTTTTACTTTCACCAAGCTAGGTAGATAATGGTTTTTATTATTATTTTTTTTAGTGTTGTCAATCTTTGTATTAGTTTGACAAACAATTACATTGCATAGAAACTAGACAAAATTGCCAAGAAACTAGACAATAAACAATTTACACTGCACAGAAACTAGAAAATTTACAATTACACTCCAAAGAAACTAGATAATAAACAATTAACACTGCACAGAAACTAGACAATAAATCATTATGCCGCACAAAAACTAGACAATAAACACTTACACTGCATAAAAACTAGGCACTAAACAATTATACTACACAAAAACTAAACAATTATACTGCACAGAAACTAGCAATAAACGGTGCTTTCATTTTTATTAACCCCAAACAGAAAATTCAATAATTCAAGGGGTGGTAGATAGGCTGCATGCAGTAATGGGACCTAGGTTGCACTTTCTCGTGGGATGTAGGTGGGTTGGGGTTAGGTCCAGTTCTAGATGTTTTGGGGTAGTTAAAATCACAACAGAGCCGTAAAACCCAGTCTTACCACCCTATAAAATATTACGACTGCCCCCATGGCATCATCTGGGGTGGCATATTACGAAAAAATCCAATAAACAATTACACTGCACAAAAACCAGACAATAATAACACTGCACAAAAACCAGACAATAAACAATTACACTGCACAAAAACCAGACAATAAACAATAACACTGCACAAAAACCAGACAATAAACAATAACACTGCACAAAAACCAGACAATAAACAATTACACTGCACAAAAACCAGACAATAAACAATAACACTGCACAAAAACCAGACAATAAACAATAACACTGCACAAAAACCAGACAATAAACAATTACACTGCACAAAAACCAGACAATAAACAATTACACTGCACAAAAACCAGACAATAAACAATAACACTGCACAAAAACCAGACAATAAACAATTACATTGAACAAAAACCAGACAAAAAAATCGCACTGCACAAAAACCAGACAATAAACAATAACACTGCACAAAAACCAGACAATAAACAATAACACTGCACAAAAACCAGACAATAAACAATAACACTGCACAAAAACCAGACAATAAACAATTACATTGAACAAAAACCAGACAAAAAATCGCACTGCACAAAAACCAGACAATAAACAATAACACTGCACAAAAACCAGACAATAAACAATAACACTGCACAAAAACCAGACAATAAACAATTACATTGAACAAAAACCAGACAAAAAATCGCACTGCACAAAAACCAGACAATAAACAATAACACTGCACAAAAACCAGACAATAAACAATTACATTGAACAAAAACCAGACAAAAAATCGCACTGCACAAAAACCAGACAATAAACAATAACACTGCACAAAAACCAGACAATAAACAATAACACTGCACAAAAACCAGACAATAAACAATTACATTGAACAAAAACCAGACAAAAAATCGCACTGCACAAAAACCAGACAATAAACAATAACACTGCACAAAAACCAGACAATAAACAATTACACTGCACAAAAACCAGACAATAAACAATTAAACTGCATAAAAACCAGACAACAAACAATTAAACTGCACAAAAACCAGACAACAAACAATTAAATTGCATAAAAACCAGACAATAAACAATTAAACTGCACAAAAACCAGACAATAAACAATTAAACTGCACAAAAACCAGACAATAAAGCAGTCTATACAGCAGAACTGAGTCCTCAGGATGATATGCGGAAAAGATTGTATTCCTGGAAATGAAAAAAAAAAAAAAAAACAAGAGCTAGAAAGACTGAGGGTAAAACAGGGGTGAAAGCTGGCAAGCAAGGAGTTGATAGTGATACAACTGGAAAAATAACAAAGAAATGGATGATGTGTACAACTAGGGTACGAAACAGTGTTAGAGAACTTTTATTTAGAAGCAACCTTCATCGTGGAAATGGCAAATAGCTGTATGAAATATAAACATTTACTTGACAAATGTTTGTCAAGTTTTCCTTTTGTTTTGTATATATACTTTCCCCATGTGAGTTCTGAGGCCCCATTGTGGGGAAAACAAGAATAGATCCACTGCCCTTCCAGCAAGCAGGTCGTAGGAGTCGACTGAGGACTTCCTTTGAAGTCAGAGTACATATGCCTGAGCGGCAAGGAACAACCCAACCACACAAATAAGTCAGTAAAACGGATGTGCACGCAAAACTCAGGCCCTGGCACAAAGCCAAAGTCCAAACAGCCAGGACTTTCCGCCGGAGCTTACAGCCGGTGACCAAAGAAGAAGAAGAAGCACATATACTTCTGCATAGAGCAGTTGGCAATTTGTTGTTTGCAGCTGGGCTGCAATTTTTGTGACTTTTGAACCGATATATTCGATTTCAGCTAACTCCTCATTTGTCGGCTTTTATGACCTGTTTACTAAAGGGCGGTGAGCCCACCCCCCCCCCCCCCTTTACGCAAAAAAGTGGGCCTACAAAACCCACACAGGAGCTGCACACATGCATAAACTAACACGGTAGAAATACTATACCGAGGGTAGCTTTTTACAATTTGTACCACAGCTGTGTCTAATTATGATCTACATCTCACAGTGGAAATCTTTTTCAAGTTTACCAGCTGTAAACTCTAGCAGAAATTTCTGGTTGTTCGTCCACTTCTGGACTCCTGTCCTGTTCTAGAACCTGAGTGTTGCATGCACATCCATTTTACAGATCTGACATTTGTATGCAGACTGTTGGTTCCTTGCCTCTCAGGCACAAGCACTGACTTCGAAGGAAGGTCCTTTTTAGTCAACTCTTACGACATGCTTTCGGGAAGGCAGTGGTCTATTCTTGTTTTCCCTATAATGGGACCCCGGAACACACACACAGGGACAGTGGAAATCAATATAGGCATCATACACAGATGGGCTACTATATATATTCTTATCAGAGAAGGCTAGGTGTATGATTCACTACCCTATGATCCTGGGGTGTATAACATCAACAGGTGTCTGATAGAACAAACATATTTGACTGAAACACTGGTGCAATGAATATCTTTTATTTATTTACATACTAATGTTGCTGTGATGCGTTGCGTAATTTCACAAATACACTTAGGTTTTAAATAATAACAGACTACAGAAATACAAATGTGTGTGAGAGAGAGAGAGAGACATGCAGACACACATACAGTTAGGCAGGCAGGCAGGATAAGAGGATTGTCTGATTGTAGAACATCTTAACCGTAACAATAATTTACCCAAATGGTTTGATATTTTGAAAGTTTGAAGAGCAACAATAATCAACAAACAAAGAATTCCATTTCTCTCGTCTCTTGCTATCAGCATCATCACTATTCTGTGCCTTATCAGCTGGCACAGGCATTCATATATATCCACGTGTGAATTATCAGCTGGCACAGGTATTCATATATCTCCACATGTGCCTTATCAGCTGGCACAGGTATTCACATATCTCCACATGTGCCTTAGCTCGCACAGGCATTCATATGTCTCCACATGTGCCTTATCAGCTAGCACAGGCATTCATATGTCTCCACATGTGCCTTATCAGCTAGCACAGGCATTCATGTCTCCACATGTGCCTTATCAGCTAGCACAGGCATTCACATGTCTCCACATGTGCCTTATCAGATAGCACAAGTATTCATATGTCTCCACATTTCTTGGTCTTTGATGTTTTGTATGTATTATGTCAATATTTTTACAAGCCACTAATTTCACTTGGTCTCAGGCTCCATCTACCACTGAACTGTTAAGTTGTTTTCCATACCTCACTTTTTATTTGAGGACTTAAAAAAAAAACGTGTGTTTTTTAACGTTTTGTGTTTTTGCTTGTTGTGGAGATGTCTTTCCAAACAATCTTCTTCTCTTCTCCAAGTTCATCGGCTGTAAACTCTTTGGAAAGTTCTGGCTGTTTGTCCACCTCTGGACTTCACTCTTTTTCTAAGACCTGAGTGTTACGTGCACATCTGTTTAATAGATCTAACTGTATGCAGATTGTTAGTTCCTTGCCTCTCAGGCAGTTGCACTCCGACCTCGAAGGAAGCTCCAATTTGTCGACTCTTACAACATGCTTTCTGGGTCCAGAAACCACATGCAGAACCATCCGACAATGACTGTGCCATAAAGAGGAAATCACAATCGACAGGCAAATGGTGAGAACAAGCAGCAAGACTGGCCTGAGCTAAGAAAAGGCCTTCAAAACTAGAGCATGGGACCCCAGGACCACTGTTTCCAAATACCAGGGATGAAGATCATCTCCACAGAACAGAACCTTGCCTGTACTGTAGAGTCCATGTGTTGCCTTTGCAGCAAGACCCCTTACTCGATCTGCTTTGTTAACTCTAAAATGATAGCTAAACATTTGCTTTCCATTAATAAGAGTTAAAATGTGCAATAAATACAGTTACACACATTTCTTTTCAACGTAAAATGTGTGACTGGAGTCGCAGTTACTTTAGTTTCACGACAGTATTTACAGGCTGATTGAAAAGTAACCCCCCTTTTTTAAAAAAATGTTTGAATTATTAATTTACGGTACCTTTTTGACTCAAATCTGTGTGCGAACGTGTGCTTGATCTTTAATTTATGAAAAAGTAAACTGTATCCGTGCTTCAGACTGATCCAAAGGCTTTGGAAGAACTTGAAGGGAAAATACAAGAAGTTACGTTTTCCAATCCCCACAAGCTCCTGATGAAATCAGCTGACACGATTTCTGGGCAGCTCCAGATGCTGGTAGACAAATCTGGAGGCTACATCAAATTTTAAACAGAACTTCAGGCTAAACACTTTCCTCTTGTATCAATTTTAGGTTAAATGTATAGTTAATAAATAAACTATACATATTTAAAAATAGGGAGTTACTTTTAAATCACCCTGTATATATTTGGATCTACATGCTAACAAGGGCCATGTAAACTAAGTTACAGCTGAGAGTACTGATTTCATTGTTCCTGGGTTATTCCATATGGTTCATTCTCCCTCTAAAGAATGGCAAGCCGCTACTGAGAGCATTGCACACAGCACAAACTCCCTAGCTCAAGCGAGGATTCCCAGTGATTTCTACAAACAAAGTTGCACTCGTGAACTGAATCCTACTTCTGTGAAATAAACTGAAGCTTCAGAGAGCAATAACATAACATTACATAACCCTTGACCCATTAGGGTCGTGACGGTGTACTGATAGAAGCACTAGCACATAAAACCCGCTATCTTCCTCTGTCTTCTGCTTGATGAATAATTGTATGATAACTTAGTCCTGTTCATCTCTTGATGTTGACATTCCAGGTTCTTCTTTGCCCTCCTCTTCTTCGACTACTCCCCAATGTTCCTTGAAGTATACAGTCTTTGCAATCAAATAATGTCTCACCACATGCCCAAACCAAGCTAGCTTGTGACATTTCACCTCTAGTCTAAATTTAAAAAAATTAAGGCTGTAGCTAACAGGCCGGGAATTGAACTTGTCACTGCCAAATAACAACAGGGTCTCGCTGCAGAAACAAATGTACTAAGACACATTACCAGCTAGACATTTGTTTTTGCAGAGAGATGCTGTCGTCATTTGGAGGCAAAAGGTTCAACCTCTGCATGGTAACTATAGCTTTTGATTTTTATGCTGTCTACTGTGCCCTTTCTCTACTTTCTACGACTGCCAACCAATACAGTATCTGGTTTTTATCAATTATTCATGTTTCTACTGCCTGAAGGATTCCTAATTTGTTTATTTCTATGTATAACATAAGGAAAGTTAAGTGTTCAGCTGGTTGCTTCTTGACAGTGAAAACTATCCAATCAGCTGAGTACAAGTCTACACAGAGCTCCGCCTACAGAGTCCAAGAGTATATTCAATAAAGGTTGGATTAACTGTCACATGGTAGCAATGCTTTTTTCTCTCTCTCTCTCTCAATAATTATCAATCTTTTGCTCACAGTATCTTGAAATTCTAATATACAAATTCCCTCTTCTCAGCTGTTTATCCTCCAAGGAAGCATAAGCCCTCAACTAACTCATGTCGAGTCATCCGATCCTTTGCTACTGCCTACAGCTCACCCCATGTCCTGCCCATCTTCTTATCCCACTAATTCTTTATTCTGACTCTCCGAGGCAAATAAAAGCCACAAAGTGAAATGTAGGCGTGGGAATAAAATTATTAATAGTTTTATATAAAAAATGTTAACATTTCTGGTGCTGTGGTAGAAAAGTAGTCTCTCACAACTACACTGATAACAGGTCGCTGAAGAACAACATTAATTATAAGTTTGATACTGTCTCTACAATAATAACCCCCCCCCCCCCAAAAAAAAAACACCAATAGATTATTGAAAACAACGTTTTCCTGTTAAATGATGCAGATATAAACAATACAATGCATTATTTACTGCCTGGCATATTTTGCTCTATCTCATCAGGTGTATTACTTATACAAAGTCATATCAACATATAATCTTTTTCTTCTTCATGTACACAGGCTATAAACTCTGGCGAAAAGTTCTGGTTGTTCGTCCACTTCTAGACTATAAGCCTGTTCTAGAAACCTAGTGTTGCATGCACACTGTTGGTTCCTTGCCTCTCAGGCAGATGTACTCCCACTTTAAAGAAAGCTCAGAATTAATCAACTTTTATGACACGCTTTTGGGCAGGCAGTGGGTCTATTCTTGTTTTCCCTATAATGGGGCCCAGGAAATCACATAAGGAAACATATAATGAAGCATTAAAGTTAACTAAATCTACTGAAATATAAATCACTAAATCTCTCGATACATTGTTCGTCTAATCACCAAAGGTTCATGATAGTCACATGACTTACTAGGACAATTCCAAATTTAGAATGAATTCCTTCTGTTTACATACAAGACGTTTGTTCACTTATTGTTATAGCTTCAGCTAATCTCAGCATTCACCTATTCTCTGTGTGGTAAATAATTAACGCACTTGATAAGATACAGCAAAATATGCCCGTCTATAAACTGTGCTGTGTATTATTTGTGTCCGCATTAGTCAAAAACAGGTTAACCAGGAATCTCCACAATATGCTGGACTTCCCCTCCGGTGGTTTTAAAGACAGTGCAGTACCAAACGTTGGGTACATATCTTCTGCCGTCTGTTTAATGCTAACGGTGGTATTCTTTAGTGCAGCACCATCCAAATCCTGAGTTGAGGTCAACTGTTTATGTCCTTATTAATGAAAAACAGGTTAATCAGGAATCTCTGCAATATACTGGACCTCCCCTCTGCTGTTGGTAAAGGACTGTACAGTAGCAACAATTGGGTAAACTGTCCCATCTTCTGCAGTCTGTTCAATGTTGATGTTCTGTAGTGCAGCGCCATCCATACCCTGAGCCGTGGCCAACTGTGCAATGGTGTGAAGAGTCTCTGCAGAGATAGTTCCATCCGTGTTGATTGTGATCCCATCAGGAGAAACATAGGTGATGCTGGAGTTAATCAGTCTGAGGTTCTCAACAGAACAACCCTTTGTAATGTTAACATCCTTTTTAGAAATTGGCGGTTCTCCAATGTTGTGTAATTTGAGGTTGTGCTCCTTCAGCTTATCGTAACGCGTCGTGGAAAAGGAGCAGATCTTGCAGGAAAATGGACGGGTGTTGGTGTGAAGAAGCATGTGCCGACGCATGTTTTTTATCAACGAGAAGCTCTGCCCACAAACTTCACATTGGTGTGGCTTCTCATGCGTGTGAGTGACCATATGGTACTTGAGATTTTGTCGTTTGGTGGCCTCAAAATGGCAGCCGGTGACCGGACACTTAAAAAGGTGACCAGTGTGGATGAGTTTATGAGCTTTCAGTTGTGACTTATGGGCCGTAGCGTAACCACACTCATCACAAAGCTGATCTTTTGTAGCGCTGTGGGTTATCATGTGATTTTTCAAGGCATGTTTCCATTTGAACCCAGAACCACAGATGGCACAAACAAACGGTTTCTCCACCTGGTGCTTGGGTTTGTGAGCAATCAGCTGATTCTTGGTACGGAATCGGGAATCACATTCTGTGCAAAAGAAGGGAAAACCACCCGAATGCTTGTGTGAATGTTCTACAAATTCATCAACTGAGTTTGACTGATGACTGCACAGAGGACATATAAACTCATCTTTCATATGTTTGTGTTTATGAGAACTGAATTCACGTGACTTTGTTGTCTTAAACTGACATTTATCACAGGTAAAATATCGAGGATCAGTTTCTGGGTGTGTCTTCATATGCTGACGATACTCCTTGAAATAAGAGGTAATAAAATCACACTTCTGGCACACTAACTTCACAGTAGAAATTGCTGACGGGTCTTTAGGTTTGAGTTCCGTGACTTCTGGCTGCAGTTCTTCTGACTTAAACATTTCATGTTTTCGACTTTTCTTAGTTAAAGAATGCATGACATAATCTTTCCTCAGCAGTGATGGCTTAGATTTTCTTCGACTTTTCCAGTTTAATGATGAATGAATTTCTTCTTGTACTCTCTCCGATGGAGTAAATATTTTATCCTGTACTGTAATTATGTCAGTGGATTTGAGAAGTGACTCCTCCTTAACATCAATTTTATCATTTTCGTTGTGTTCTTCAAATCCAACTGGAACTGAACTGTCACCCTTTTCAACTCGATCAATAAACTCTTCAAACTCTGGATCACTGTCAGGTTCTTCTTTCACTTTGCGAGGTCGCCCGGGTCTTCTACCCCTTCCACGACCTCTCCCTCTCGGCCGACCTCTACCTCGAACTTTAGACGCCTTTACTAATACAGATGTTGCAGAGCTGAACTGTACCAGGTCGGAAATATCTTCCAAGCTAAATCCTTTTTTGGAAGCAAGGTCATTCTGCAAAGGCACTAGTTCTGAAAATGTAGGCTGTAGTTCTGCAGATGGTTCTTGTGTATCACAAGTCATCTCTTCAGCTTTGACCACATTAGTGTTCATGTCCAGCGATGCAGGACAGCCACTGAAACAATTTTCAATGAACACCTGGGATTCTGACTGGCCTAGATTGGCTGTAGAATCTTCTGTGTGTTCGGCAATATTTTCTACTTGTGTTGTAACAACTGGAGGTCGAACATTGCTTATTGCTAAAAGTAGAGAAGCATCATTCTGATCAATATTGTCACAGTCAAAACCAACTGCAGATGTCTCTTGGAGAACTGACGCATCATTCTCTTCTTTCACAACCCCCTCATATTCACTCACATCTTGAAATGCAGAGGAAATCACTTGCTGAGGCTGGTAATCCTTCAATTGCAAATGTGTCTCTTCTTGTTGATAAATCTCCGACAATTGCAGTGAAGGAAATGAAGTTACCACCGAAGAAGATGCTTCAATTTTCTTAAACATTGTTTCTTCTGTTTCGGTAGCCACACTGATATGTTTAACGGATCTAGACCGAGACCCGAGGAGATTTGCAATTTCCTGCAATCCCGTAGTGCATGTTGCCATATCCTTTGGATAATTACTATCCTCTCCATTTTGAAAAAGTTCACAAAACTCTAGCAACTTATCCATCTGCATGATTTTTCCAATCTCCAGAACTTGAAACACTAAAGTCGGAGTCAGCGTTATACGACTGGTATACATAAACTCCACGACTTTACTAACCGCTTCACCATAACCACTATCCTCATCCTTCGTGTCTATATGAATTTCAATAATCTGTGGGTGTTTTTGTGAAAACATTCTCGGGCAGTCTGCACCGACACCCAAAAACGATTCAAAATATGGACTTGCAGCGGCTAAAACATTCGAATGAGCGTATATCTGGGTATTCAACACTCTCAGCACCACATCACAAAACTGTGATAAGTTCCTCTGATCATTTAAAGCCGATAAACTCCGTTTCGTCTGCTCAGGATCGTAGAAGTCTCCAGTTCTGGAGATGAACGACGCCATCTTGGGGGGAGACAGGTGAAATTTTTAATAATGGATAAAAATCATCAAATGACGACCTTTTACAGGTTTATTAACAAAGTTAATTACACAGCAAAGTGAAAAATGCGTGTATATAAATGAATTTTCCCGAATATTGTGTTCATAACAATGAAAATTATCTTCACATTTCCGAGCTCCCCATTGTCTGCGGTTCTATTGTTGCGGCGGAAGTGCTTCCAAAACAAGAACCATAACAATGTCATATTTGGGGGGGGGGGTGAGGGGGGGGGGTAGGTGGGGGTGAGGGGGGGGGTAGGTGGGGGTGAGGGGGGGTAGGTGGGGGTGAGGGGGGGGGGGGTGGGTTCGGTTTCGGTTTCATTTCACTTTGGCCAAACCGAAATATGCCACATTGTTCTGGTGTGTATGCGAGTCTAATCGAACCTGCAGGACCGTGTACACAGTCTCAACAGTTGGCCTGCTGTATATTGAAAACGTAATTTGCATGGAACGTTTAAGTCCTTAAAAACACATCTTCTTTTGTACGCTTGAAAAAAATTATTTATATCTCCAATATTGTCTCTAGTGTGAACTTCACTGTCTTTTGTAATTCACTCAGCGACCGGTAAAGTTTGACTTGCACCCTTGTTTCTCTTAAAAATACAATAGGTATTCATCTGTAATTAGAAGATTTTAAAAACATGGGGGATGGGTGTATTTAAAAGCGTAACGTTTCATGGCATGTGGGTCGTGAGTCTGAGAATCTGTGTTAGCATGCTAGAGCATTAACCACGAACTGTATAGGCTAGGATTTTTTTTTTTTTTTTAATTGGCTCCTGTTCCTTTTACATCCATTACCGAAAATCGAACACACGTTTCCCTGCATGAGAGCCCTAACCACTTGGCCAGCCATAACATAGGAAGATTTATCAATCGAATACACCGATGATTGATTTAAGACTTGATATAGCTACTAGCACTGGAACGTAGGGGGCCCTTGAGTCGTAGTGCCGTGCTGATGACCACCCCCCCCCCTTTCTTGGTCGCGGCGCCTTTTTTTTTTCATCTTTAAATTTGTCCACGGCGCCCTAACCTAAATAAAAAAAAGTAGGACTATTCGTGTCTTGGTTAAATTAATTATGAAGATCTTACAATATTTCGCGGCGCCCCTGTGAAGAGGTCGCGGCTTCCCGGGGCGCTCTTGCGCACAGTTTGTAAATCACTGGTGTAGGGTGACTGGAGCGGCTAAAGCAGACATTTCTCTTTAAATGTATTTCTTTATACATATCGTATTGTTTCAAGTATATTATTACATTAGCCAACAGGTACATTATTATGAGGCCCCTCAAGCCCCCGCCCAGCCACTATACAATTTATAGTGAGCAGGGACAGGGGGATTGGGGGGCTCAGGGGCCACTTGGCCCCATGTTCCAGCAGCCCTTATTAAAATAACTACTGAACCAATGTCAGATCTGGCCATCGATCGAGACTCTAGATCAGTGAAAACCTTCCTAATAAAGTCCAATGTTCCAGTTATCTCCTTGTGAGATGCAATTTTTTTCGTTATTTGAAGCCCTACTCTGGCTCTTGCCAGAGGCCGCAATATAGCCCGACCATAAATATGGTCTAATGGCTGAACGCGGTTTCTGGGACCTCTCCACGGTGATCCTCATCCGCATGGTGGCACTTTGTGTCATCGGGTGTTTATCGCCTGTGTGATATCCTAATGTTGTGTCATTTGGGAGCGAGTGAACTGTGCGGAGGTACAAAAAGATCATTACGGACTGAAGAGAATGGCGCTGCGAGGAGTTACCAGGGGATCTGGCCAAGACTCAACACTGAAGACAGTTACTGGTGTCATCGGAATTGGAACTCTTTGCTTGCTGCTGAAGATAGGGGCGAAGCGCTTATGGAAGTGTCCCGTGTGCTACGATGTCGGATCCTTATTCAATATTCAACATTTAGAACTTGAAAAACTACCAGTTTATTCAGACGCCTGTTTAAAAAAAAAAAAACGTGCATACAAAGGAGCTGATGAATAGACACGGGCTAACATTAACCAGCCAGACACAAAGGGTCATCAGCTTCAGCTTTCGTGTCGCAAAGTCTGAACCAGCACTGAGAACACTTTGAGTTTACTGGCAGTAAACTCCGGCAGGAAACCAGTCTGGGTTTCAGATAGTGTCGTAACCGTTAAAGGCTAGGATACCCTCACGGTTGAATCTGGTTTAACGGGATTTGCAAATATAGAATTCTCACCTCAGAAGAGTGAATCCTGTGGGCTTGTAATCCTGGAGGGGGCAAACTGCAATGCCGACTATAACATCTGACAGAGGGTCCCGATTGTTTGTCCACAGCGTTCCCAGGCAGTAAACTCCGGGGAAAAGTTCTGGTTATTCGCCAATTTCTGGACTTTGGGCTTGTTCCGGAACTTGAGTTGCGTGCACATCTATTTTACAGATTTGGCCTATTGGTCACAGACTACTGATTTCTCTTCTCTCATGCAGATGCAATCTGACTTCTAAGAAAACACCCTTAAATTGTCGCCTTTTACGACATGCTTGTAATGATGACAGTGGGTCTAAACTCTAAAATGGTGCCCTCGAACTTTACAACTGGGGCATAGAAAACAACAGTTCTACTGATCCGTCTCTCTTTCTCCCAAGGACCGCCATCTGAAGGTATGATTTCCCCTGCGTCTTGAGGCGACCTCACAAAGCAATCTCATATACACCAACAATTTTAGGGTGAATCGGGGGTTGGGGGCGGGGGGCGTTCAAGGTGCCTATGCCCCCAGGATCCGGCTACTCTGAATTCTATGCGGAAAAGGAGCGAATTAAATTTTTTTTACAGACGTAAAAATTGTACCAGACGAACAAACAAACAAAACTGAAATAAAAGCTTATTACAAAGTTAAATTCGAGAGGACCGACTTCACTGCACCGGGTTTTATCCTATATGGCTAGGTATTTCTTCGTAGAACGGATAGCTGTCTGCTGAGAGCGTGGCACAGAGTTCGAACACAGTAGCTCCCGTGACGATCCCGATCGGTCTCTGTAAAATGTGCATTCGTGAATCGAAAGATGCAGCCGTAAAGCGAACCTACGACACTGAGAAGTGCGAGGAAAACGGCTGGACTACCTCGCCCCGGACACCACTTGTTCGACAGTTGACAAACAAGGTTCACAGCCGGTTGATAAGACAGGGTTCAAAGCCGACTGACAAGACAGGGTTTAGAGCCGGTTGACAAGACAGGGTTCAAAGACGGTTGACAAGACAGGGTTCAGAGCCAGTTGACAAGACAGAGTTCAGAGCTGGTTTTCAAGACAGGATTCAGAGCCGGTTGACAAGGCAGGGTTCAGAGCCGGTTGACAAGACAGGGTTCAGAGCCGGCTGACAAGACAGAGTTCGGAGCCGGTTGACAAGACATGGTTTAGAGCTGGTTGACAAGACAGGGTTCAGAGCCGGTTGACAAGACAGGGTTCAGAGCCGGCTGACAAGACAGTGCTCTGAGCCTGTTGACAAGACAGGGTTCAGAGCCGTTTTACAAAACAGGGTTCAGAGCTGGCTTCCAAGACAAGGCTCAGAGTCGGTTGACAAGATAAGGCTCAGAGTCGGTTGTCAAGACAGGGTTCAGAGCCGGTTGACAAGACAAGGCTCAGAGCCGGTTGACAAAACATCGTTCTGAACCCGTTGACAAGACAGGGTTCAGAGCCGGCTGACAAGACAGGGTTCAGAACCGGCTAACAAGACAAGGTTCAGAGCCGGTTGATCACAGGGTTCAGAGCCGGTTAACAATACAGGGTTCAGAGCCGGCTGACAAGACAGGGTTCAGAGCCGGTTGACAAAGTGTTCAGAGCCGGTTGATTAGACAGGGTTCAGAGCCGGTTGACAAGAGAGGGTTCAGAGCCGGTTGACCAGACAGGGTTCAGAGCCGGTTGACAAGACATTGGTTCACAGCCGGTTGACAAGACAGGGTTTAGAGCCGGCTGACAAGACAGGGTCAGAGCCGGGGTACAAGACATTGGTTCACAGCCGGTTGACAAGACAGGGTTCAGAGCCGGCTGACAAGACAGGGTTCAGAACCGGCTGACAAGACAAGGTTCAGAGCCGTTTGATCAGACAGGGTTCAGAGCCTGTTAACAATACAGGGTTCAGAGCCGGCTCACAAGACAGGGTTCTGAGCTGGTTGACAAGACAGGGTTCAGAGCGGTAAGTGTAAAAACTTGATTATTAATGATTTGCAAATAGCTCAGTTTCTAATTGGGTCATGTATCAGGTATACCGCAAACAAGAGTTGAACAACGAGACGGACACCTGAAATAAAGTTCTTCCCTGCGGGTAAAGCATTAGTTTAAGACACTTGGGCAGGTCCCATGCATGTGAGGGATGTCAGATTTAGGCTGCCCAACCATTTGAAAGATCGAAACATGCTCAAACACTGCTACCTTTTCATCTGGGTCAAATGCAGAGGCAAGTGTCAACTGTTTGTACATGTGTTCATACTTCCACATCTCCTTGTGGATTCCGATGCTCTATGGGAAAGGAAATGGGGGGGGGGGGGTATAGACCAACTCCCCCTCCCCCAGACTACAGATCTGATCCAGAAGTCGTGCGCAACCTTAATAATCTGCAGCTCAGTAACAGTTCGGTGTAAGCTGTAACCTATTAATAATTATGTCCTTATCAGGGTACGCGTAACATTATTCTCCCCACGCCCCACCTATAGTTCACTTCTGAGTAGTTGTTCCTGAAATTGTCACCTTGGCACACGGTTACGGGGTTGTTCCGCAATGTCGTTGATATCACGTGTTGTATATTTCAACACGCCAGCGCTTTTAACGCTCTAAAAACATGGAGAAACTGACCCTAACACAACCTCCCAAGAAAGTGCAGCAACCGATGTCACAAGCATTCTTTTTCTCAGAATGAAAACGTAAATTCAAGACAACACAGAAAGCAAACAGTAGAGCAGGACACAACTGTAGCTTCCAAGAAAGTCGACCAGCCCAACAAATATGCAAATCAAAAGTGACCTACTTTGTTTAGGGAGATTTACGTGAACCTACCCTTATGAGATTGAAAAAAAAAATTGTAAACAAACATTAAGTTTTGATTTTGCCTTTTTTGCCGCAAATGAAATAAAAGCAGACATCCATTCAAAGCAATCATCATGCTTGCAATAACCTGGTAAATAAGGGGAAACTTTTCAAAACATAAAACTGCACGTGTTTCATAGGCGTTTCGCTCCCAGACGGTCACCTACAGCATTAGTCTCTTGTGAACTGCGGATTTTTCATTGAGTGGGGAAAGGGCTATGAAAAAAAAATCACTACGTGTCGCCTCACACGTGAACTGATTTCCACACATGTGGCAATTATACTATATTCTTTTATTATTATTATTATTATTATTATTATTATTATTATTATTATTATTATTATTATTATTATTATTATCATCATTTGTCAAACAACGATTTTTAAAAAAAATTCGCTTCTATAAGAAAACAGCAGCATCTGTGTAAATTTAAATTACAGAAACTTAAAGAGACTGGAAATCTAAGGCCATAAGCAACTATTCGTGTTGGTCCGTACAGAAGTTTTCGAGATGGTTGTTGAAGTGTGAGGGCATGAGTTTCCAAACGCACCATAACTAGGGTTTTGGTGAAATCAGAAGGTTTGGGCCGAGACGGGCAGCCAAGGTTTCCAAACGCACCATAACTAGGGTTTTGATGAAATCAAAAGGTTTGGGCCGAGACGGGCAGCCAAGGTGTAAATCAGAACATAGCGCGCTATCCGCCCTCTTGAGTGCTAATTGCGAACACAAGAAGAAATGCTACCCTTTTTTTAGTTATCCCTTTCAATTTGAAATAACACACATAACTAAAAAAAAAAAAACACAATTAGCATTGTTGTCCATAAAAGTTACAAATAAGAAAATTGCAAAAAACATGAAAAAATCATCAGTTAGCTACAACACAATACGTCAACAGCACCTTTAAGGATAAAGAAGAAGAAGAAGAAGAAGAAGAAGAAGAAGAAGAAGAAGAAGAAGAAGAAGAAGAAGAAGAAGAAGAAGAAGAAGAAGAAGAAGAAGAAGAAGAAGAAGAAGAAGAAGAAGAAGAAGAAGAAGAAGAAGAAGAAGAAGAACAACAACAACAACAACAACAACAACAACAACAACAACGAGAGGAGGAGAGGGAGGGGAAAAATATGGTTTGCAATTTTATAAGTTAGACTAATACACGGTCTTAAGGTTGACTGTATGTCCAGTGCAACTGATATCTATTTCGTAATTAAAAGAGAAGAGGACCCTTTCCCACAACTTATGCGTATTGTATTCTTCTTCTTCTTCTTCTTCGCGTTCACCAGCTGTAAACTCTGACGGAAAGTTCTGGTTGTTCGTACACTTCTGGACTGCAGTCCTGCTCCAGAACCTGAGTGTTGCGTATGCATCAGTTTTACAGATCTGATTCACTTGAGTGCAGACTGTTGGTTCCTTGCCTCTCAGGCAGACGCACTCCGACTTCACAGGAAGTTCCCCAATTAGTCGACTCTTACAACATGCTTTTGGGGAGGCAGTGGGTCGATTCTTGTTTTCCCCACAATGGGGCCCCGGAACCCACACGGGAAGCGTATTGTATTTACACCGCTGGCCTGAATTTTACAGATCAGTCAGTGTCCTTTTATTTGGTCATCCCATCTCGAGGGCGCCGAGATTTCGTAGGGAATTCCCGGGAAATTTCAGTAGTATGGGGGTGTTGAAGTGTGAAATCACGCCCATCTTCAGGCTATTTATATCCCAAGATGGCCGTGGTAAAATGAAAACCGACTTACACTACTAACCCCCCCCCCCCCCCCCCCCCCCCCCCCCCCCCCCCCCCCATAATATTTGACTTTTCCGGGAATTCGGTATAAAATCTAGGAGCTCCCGACATGGGGTGAAATAAAAGAAAATAACCCCAATCGGCACTCAGTGGGTGATGTGGTCAACATCACGTCCGCGGCCTCTACATGGTGTCTATTTTAGACTGGGTGCACAAGGAAACCAAGTTGTGCATAAGTTTATCAAAAAACAATGGTGAGCACAGACAGGCCATGGACCAGTCTAAAAAAACGGGAATTTCCGTACACCTGTTCGGCCTTACTACTGTAGCTTGTGGTTAAACCTGTCTGGTGTAGCCATTACGGGTGTCCTACTATAACTTCTTTTCCCTATGTGGGTTCCGGGGCCACAATGTGAGGAAAACAAGAATAGACCCACTGCCTCCCCAACAAGCATGTCGTAAAAGTTGACTAGCTGGGACCTTCCTTCGAAGTCGGAGTGCATCTGCCTGAGAGGCAAGAAAACAACAGTCTGCACACAAATAAGACATATGTAAAACTGATATGCATGCAACACTCAGGTTCTGGAACAATGCTAAAGTCTAAAAGTGGACGAACAACCAGAACTTTCCGCCGTAGTTTACAGCCAGTGAACGCGAAGAAGAAGAAGATAACTTCTTTGAAGTTGAATGTGGTATCTTAATTATTGGTCTGCTGTCCATGTGAACACTTTTTAAATCTCAGGATAGTATGCAAAGCCTTTAGGTAACATCCCAGAGAAGACAACCCGATCGATCGATAGACAGTATCAACAGCCAAACACGGTAAACAGTCAGCACGCTTACACGAACTTCAGTAAAATGATTAAGGGAAACTTGTCAAAACCTCAAACTACGTGCGTTTCGTAGACGTTTTACTCTCGGGTGGTCATCTCCAGCATAGGACTCCCCTGAGTTTTGAATTTTTCATTAAGTGACGGATATGCTATCAAAATGTTAACTCATTTCTAAACAATCTCCACACGTGTGTTAATGACTGCATATTCTATTTTTCAATGCTACTGAAATTATTGGTCAAACAAAGATTCAAGAAATTCGCCGCTCTAGGAGAACAGCAGCATCTGCGCAACTGTGGATAAGAGAATCACAAGGACGCCGGGAAGGCTAACTCGGTCCACAAAAAATGACTGCAGAAGTCGGATGTGTCGACTGAAAGGTGCAAATATAGCGATCATATTGTTAACGGGCGCCACGCATTTACATCTTCAGATGAAAGCAGAAGAAGAAAAAGAAGAAGAAGGAGAAAGGGAAGGAGAAGAAGAAAAAGAGAAAGAGAAAGAGAAGAAGAAGAAAAAGAAGAAGAAGAAGAAGAAGAAGAAGAAGAAGAAGAAGAAGAAGAAGAAGAAGAAGAAGAAGAAGAAGAAGAAGAAAGAAGAAGAAGAAGAAGAAGAAGAAGAAAAGAAGAAGAAGAAGAAGAAGAAGAAGAAGAAGAAGAAGAAGAAAAAGAAGAAGAAGAAAAAGAAGAAGAAGAAAAAGAAGAAGAAGAAGAAGAAGAAGAAGAAGAAGAAGAAGAAGAAGAAGAAGAAGAAGAAGAAGAAGAAGAAGAAAAAGAAGAAGAAGAAGAAGAAGAAGAAGAAAAAGAAGAAGAACAACAACAACAACAAGAAGAAGAGGAAGAAGAAGAGGAGGAGGAGAAAGAGGAGGAGGAAGAATAATACTTTATTTCCATCAACGAAAGAGTTAAATTCTTTTTTTATACTACTTGATTTCGGCTATTATTTTTCGTTTTCATTATGGATCCGGTTATAAAGTAAGACCTGCAGTAACTTTCAAGTATAAAGCGAAAATCTGACGAACTTCCCCTTAAACTAAATAGACAAAAGGGTTAATTCCACCTTCTCTCTCCCCCCCCCCCCCCCCCCCCCCCCCCCCCCCCCCCCCCCCCCCGAAGGGCCCGCCCAGAAACACACTAGCTCTCTTCTGATTGGTACTTCCCAACTCTGTGAGCTTCGTACAAGGTTACGGGGGTGTTCCACAATGCTCTTGATATCGCGTGTTGTATATGATTATAGCACGCCACCGCTCTGAACACTCCAAAAAAAAAAAAATAAATACATAGAGAAACTGGGTTTCACACAACACCCCTAGAGAGTGCTGCAACCAATGTCACGGGCATTCTCTTTCTCGGAATAAAACGTAAATGCAAGACATCACAGAAACCAAACTGTGCGGGACAAACTTATGAATGAAAAGTGACCTACTCTATTTGGGGAGACTAACGTCGAACTAACCGACTAAAGATACACTGTTGCCACAGGTGTTCTATATAGAAAATTAGTCCTAGCAAGACAGCCACACACCGGCATAGACACAGGGGCGTAGACCAACGGACACAACCACACAGACATCCACACACAGACAGCCACACACCGGCATAGACACAGGGACGTAGACCAACGGACACAACCACACAGACATCCACACACAGACAGCCACACACCGGCATAGACACAGGGACGTAGACCAACGGACACAACCACACAGACATCCACACACAGACAGCCACACACCGGCATAGATACAGGAACGTAGACCAACGGACACAACCACACAGACATCCACACACAGTGACTTACCAGATATGACCTCACCGACCAGCGGCAACATAAGACATGACCTACTTTCAAGGGCAGTTTCCCGGTCAGAAGATCGTGCATCAGACAATCCGGCTTTCAGCCACAGGATAGCCAAAATGTTGCCGATAATCAGTGGCCGGTAGTTGAGAAAAGGCAGGGTCTTCGGGATGAAAGAAAAGGGTGATAACTTTTTAATTTTCAATTATCCCCTTCAGAATTGCTGTCTGTAAGGTTAACATCTCAATCAAACTAATTCAGATCCTGAACAACCCGTTCAAACTTATAGCTTTATTAGTTAGTTGCTTATCCTTTACAGGACGTTGCAAAACCAACCCCAGCATTTTTTGGCTGTTGTGGTTTCTCCAGGCAAAGTTTACGTCCAGTAGTTGGCCATTCCTTGTGAACAGTCAGCTCTCGGTACTATTGTTGAAACCAATGCAAGACAAACCGTCAGCGGCTGGGATCGAACCCGGCACCCCGGCATTACTAAGCTCATTCGCCACGCCTAAGCCACAGACGCCGACACCTATTTATAGGACAGTTATATCAGAGCACCACCAAGCTTAGTCTTAAGTCGTAGTCAAGGTTTCAATGCACTGCTGTTGTGTCACCCCATACAAATCCCGTTCCTGTGCCAATGAAAATCAAATGGCACGTCTCATTTCAAAAACTGGCAGACAAACAATTAGTTTAAATAATGCGGCTACAAACAATACATTGCACGATTTATTGCCAGATGCATTTCGCTGTATCTCGTCAGAAGCATTATTACAGAGTTCCTTCAACAAGTCCTTAGAATTCATTGGACAGCTAAGAAGAGCAACCTAGATGTTTCGAAAGAAGCGAATACTCAAAGACAACTTTAACAAAAGAGACGGTCGTCATTTTTCAGTCATGTTTTGAAAAGAGGAAAAATTAAATAGGTCGTGATAGCTGGAAAGATCTGTAGAAATAAAGACAGAGGAAGACAGCATATTCTTGACAGTCTTTTGTTATGGAATGGAGAAGTGTCAACACACGAACGCCTACATGCAGTTGTCGATCGCACAAATTCGGAGAGGAGAGATCGCCCACGCCAGTCAGTAAGGCATTTAATGACGATATCACCGTACAACGTAAAAAAAAATTTTTTTCGCTGAAATACAAATGGTCGATCTCAGCGCCTTTTTCTTAAGTATCTAGAAGCCATGAGTTGTTAACCCTTAGGCTCGGTATTATTGATATCGCAACCTTTCGGCCTTGATTCCATGATAAATACCATCCATAAAGCTGGGAGAAATGTGGCTTTTCTGCCTACCCCCGGGAGTGAACCCGGACCACAAGAAATTCGTCACCCGGTCACCGCGCAATCCCGTTTAGCCAACTACGCTAGCGAGCCGGGCTTCTCAACGCCTAATGGTCGTTAACTCGTAAGTTACGCACCTGACGAGATACATTAGTCTCCGCACAATCCAAAAATATGGGTATGCAGTAAACGCATGAGGTAGTTACTAGAGGCACCATAAAACGGTTACTATCCTTCAGTCTAGTGTGGATGGGCCTGTCGTCCAATGATGACAGGTATAAATGGCATTTTTTTAAAGATCGAACTTAATAATTTTACGTTCTTTTTAGGACGTAATTTTTTGTTATTTGAAGCCCCACTCTGGCTTTTGCCAGGGGCCGCAATATAGGCAGGCCATAAATATGGCCAATTGTCTGAACGCGGTTTCTGGGACCTCTCCACGGTGATCCTCATCCACATGGTGGCACTTTGTGTCATCAAGTAATTATCGCTTGTGTGATGTCCTAGTGGGGTAGAAAGTCAGTCAGTCAGTCAGATCGAACTACCTTCTAGTGCCGATCAATAAACTGTCTGTTTATTATATATACCCTATAGCAGTAGTCAATACTGGCTGTATTATTAACGCCAAATATTGGGCGGTGAATATCAAATCTGACATCTCACACTGTACCGACGGCTTCAGGTGGCGGAAGGAAACTAACCTTACACTCAATCAGTCAGTAGCTTGTCCTTTGCAGAACCTTGCTTCCATTAACAAGCCTCCGGAAAACTTCTCGATCACAAGCAAGATGTCCTTCGTCCGATACACCCATCTGGAGATCATCCGCCACATCCTGCACCCATCTTCTCTTTCGCCTTCTTCTTCCTCTCTTTCAAGGCTGTTATGGTTTATACGCAAGTTTTGCAGAATATAGTTTGCCATTGCTTTCGCTATGGCCACCGATTGTACTAGTCGGTGGCCATAGTCATTGTCTCTATTGATGAGATCATCTGCCTATCACAGCAGAGTGCATGACCAACAACAATCTGTCGGCTGCTCTTATACTCCACCCCCCACCTGCTAGAACTATGGGGTTGGGATATCATGGATGGAATTCTGTCGAGCACATTTAGCCTCTCTCATCAACGTTCGCCGTTTGGTTTCTCATTGACTTCCCCTTTTCTCAATTCATCTATTTCCTATTTCAGCTCAGATGGTGGTGATTGTGGTCATTTTCAAAGGCGGTTTATTCAAAAGATAAACAACACACCCATTCATTGTCTTTAGCAGAAAACAAATCCCCTATCAGGAGAAAATACACGAAATTGAGGAGAGAACAAACATTAAATATCAACAAGACCCCCCCCCCCCCCCCCCCCCCCCCCAACGGACTTAACAGAAAGCAACATACAACTATTTCCCGCCTAAGAAGAGGACACTGCAGGCTCAACTACCAATACATACATAACATAAAGACTACATTCCCCACAGTGTGCACGTCAGACGGGAACCACAAACACCTGAGCATATTCAGCCTGCAAACAACACAACTTCGAAGAGAGACCTGGCCTCGAGAGTGCAAAGTAAGCTATAGAGAACCATGCAACTGACATATGAATTTATAGAGGCAGACCACTTCATTGTCGACCCAGCAAGCGAACCCGAACACAAAGAATAAGAAGTAACTCAGATTTGAAGAAGAAACCGCCCGCCTACAAAAGATTTACAAACAATACAAAGATTTTTGATACAGCAATACAACATAACCAACCTTCATTTGAAGAGATTGATAGTAACGACGATTCACGTAAATGTCCATTGTGGTACTTAATCCCAAACACGAAATGCCGAGGGTCTTCACACTGACAGATGTACGGAGGAAAGGATTTGATAATCTATTAACCCAAAACCAGTTCTATGTGCAGGGCAGGGAGAACGATCTGCTCCCAAACAAACACACCCTGGGTGTCACAGTCGAGTCTGAGCCTAGAAAGTCGTCTGGACGTTTGGGTGAAGGTCATGGCCTAGGTTGACTTGTTGACTTCTGCTCACGACGTCATGTGGTTGTTGTCGTCTGCTGGACATTGTTATCTGGCTGCCTGTTCTTGTTGATGACCATCTCAGGGTATGTACAGGCTAATAATAATACTTTACATTTATTTATTCGTCGTCTGTCTCCATGTGTAAAGTTTGTTTATATTGCTAATTGTCAACCGTTCTTGCTTGCTGCTGTTTTGCGAGTCCTCTAAAAAGTTGTCTCTGCTAAGTTTGAGGTTTTGAACAACGGATCAACATCATGGCGCACAGGTGTATCCCAAAAGCCCCGTTCTTCTTTTAACTCAAGTCTGAGTCCGAAGAAGCTCATCACAGTCCACAGGCTCTGTAGCACCGGCGAGGATCCTGAAACACTTTGGGTAGATTTTTCAACTCAAAATTTTGCCAGGGCAGCGCTATTAGGCTACTCTTTTCGCTTTCCAACTGCCAAGAGTTTTTTTACGTGCGCAACAATACACACGTGCGTCATATCTCACTACTCAGAGACCAGGGGGAATTACTAGAAGTCCAAGTCCACGTGGGGAGTCGCCGTGGCGAAGCGACTAGACGCTCACCGCTGATCGGAAGGTCGTGGGTTCACTCCCTGGCGGAGCCGGACTTTTTTGAAAAAATGACCTTGGCTTCCAGGTCGACCCAGCCTTGAGTTGGTACCCGGTGCAGTCCCGGAAAGTAAACGCGGTCCGTGTGATGCTGACCACATCACCCATCTTGTGCTGATTGGTCTATAAAATATATGTCTAGCCCTGTATGCCCTATAAGCCTAATAGCGTGGAAAAGGGTCCTTTACTTACAAGTCCACGTGAAAAAAATCCCAGCCCTTACCGGTTATTGAACCCGGAACCTCTAGCACTCTATGAGGACACCATTACTCGAGACCACGACTTCCCCTTTCACTGCTAAGTACGATGCCTAACTCTTGCAATTTCATGCAAGTATCATTTTAACTTCAAACCAAGAAGTCCTAAATATGCCCTGTCTATGATGTATTTTCTTTTCTACTTTTCGCCCTTAAAAAGATAATTAGTATGTTGTCCTGTGGTTTATAGCGCGGCTGCGAAATGCGGGCTTTCGGACAACCCAACTACTAATTAGTCATTATTTTGTTTACCAACGCTTGATTGATGGCAGTGGGTACTGTTGATAGACTCAGTGACCATGTCGAGATATGTTCAGGTCTCCCAGCATCATCAAGTGCCCTGACAGCTGGCGTAGGCGTTTATGCATCTCCACAGATCTCGGTCTTTTGTGTTCTGGATCAATTCCAGTGTTGATATTCCTCCATACTACTGCCTTAAGCCACCCATCATAGTTTCTCTTGGTCTGCCCCTGCCCCTTCTATCAGTGATCTATTCAGTCGTCACGAAATTTTCTTGTGCTCCTATTCTCATCACTTGACCAAAGAACTTTGTTTGTTTCCTTCTCATTGTTCAGGTCTCTGTTTTTAATTATTTCAGCTGAGGGAAGATCGTATCGTTTCCTTCATTATATGTTGCTTTTAACTATTTATAGCTACCCTGACGAGATACAGCGGGGTAATATTTTATGCAATATATTGTTTGAACCCTCATTATTTAACACACAACAGTCCCATGTGAACTCCAGTGCCTGATATGGAGGGGGAATAGACCCATTGCCCTCCTAACAGCATGCCGTAAAAGGGGACTGATTACGGATTTGTTAAATTAGGTGTGTTAGGTCAAAAAGCGCAGATATTGCAACCTAGCTGTAAACCACTACACAGAGTGCCAAATGAGAAGAAGAAGAACAAGAACAATGAAAAGAAAATCAAGAAGAACAAGAACATGAGAAATAAGAACAAGAAGAAGAAGTAGTAGAAAAAGAAGAAGAAGAAGAAGAAGAAGAAGAAGAACAAGAACAAGAACAAGAAGAAGAACAAGAACAAGAACAAGAGGAACAAGAGGAACAAGAAGAACAAGAAAAATAAAAATAAGAAGAAGAAGAAGAAGAAGAAGAAGAAGAAGAAGAAGAAGAAGAAGAAGAAGAAGAAGAAGAAGAAGAAGAAGAAAGAAAGAAAGAAAGAAAGAAGGAAGAAGGACACTCACAACAGGAAAACATTATTTTGATTTAAATTTCTATGTATAGGTTCCGTGGTTTAGTGTAAAGGAGAGGTCAAATATCATTATCCCTTTACAAACGTGTCCCAACAGGCGACTAATTAGGAACTCGTTAACATCCAATGTGTTGGACCGAAAGACGCATACATCTCAACTTAGACGCAAGCCACAGCACAGTGTGCCAAGCAGAGAGATGAGTGGAGGCGGGTGATATCTACAGCAATGAACCTCAAGGGCTCGGAACGCTGAAGAAGAAAAGGAAGATATTCTATTGTAGTTTTACTTGGTACTTTTACTATCAGAAGTTTGGCAGCAGTTTGAAGATTATTCACTTGAGAATCGACATCATAGCACTCGGCACACTCCCACAAGCACTACCTCTCCTTCAACAGCGAACAAAGAGTTTTAATTATGATAGTAACAGTAATTGTCGGATTAAAGAATATACTGTGCAATCTTTCCTTGTCAACTGAGATGAGAATTTCTATTCTAGAGATTTATCAATCTAACCTGATATCATCATCATCATCATCATCATCATCATCAGGTGCCTTGTCGACTGGCGTGGGCGATCATGCCTCTCCATAATCTGCGATCTCCTGCAGCATGTATCAGTTCGTGTACCGACACACCTCCATGCCATGCAACAAGACTGTCAAGCATCTTCTCTCGCTGTCTTCCTCTACCCCTCCTTCCACAGATCTTTCCAGTGGTTACAACATGTTCTATTTTCCCTCTTCTCATAACATGGCCGAAAAATGATGACTGTCTCCTTCTGATGTCTGTGATAAGTTGTCTTCGGTCTCCCGCCTCTTTCAAAACCTCTTGGTTGCTCAGTTTTGCTGTCCAATGTATTCTAAGCATTCTTCTGTAAAACCACATCTCTGAGGCCTCTAGAAATTGTTTGTCCTGCCTACCGATTGTCCAGGATTCACAGCCATATGTTAAAACTGGATGTATATAGCACGCAAGAATTCTTTTTCTAATCTCAATGACAAGGATATACAGAACCTGATATACAGAAGTAAATCATAGACAGATGGACGATTAGTTAACATTATTTGGAAGCAGCGGAGATGTGGTTTTGTAGATGAATCATGAGAATACCATGGACAGATAAAAAGAGTAAAGAAGATGTCTCGAAAGAAACTGACTCATGAAGAGAACTGATTGTCCATACCAAAAAGAGTCAGTATACATACATTGGTCATGTCATGAGAAGGAGAAAACGGGTACGTTGTGACGACGGGAAAATTGGAGAGGGAAAACATGCAGAGGGAGGCCGAAAGAGAAGATACTGTGTAGTTTGACATCATGTCATGAAAGATCATCTACGGTAGAACTGGTTTAAAGAACACAAGACAGAAGAAGGTTGTGGGTAGACGTGACTACCAACACTACACGGCATCGACTTTTAGAAGAAGACGTTTGCCAGGATATCGTCGACACCCTTGGTTTGTATGATGGCAAAGTGTGTATGTTGACGGAAGCTTAGTGGATGTCCGTTACACCGTGGCGAGAGCGACGTTCTGCAGAGGACCTGCTCCACGATGATGATGTTTGTCAATGCCCACTTCTTTTTCTTGACGTTCACCGGCCGTACACTTCGACGGAACATTCTGGTTGTTCATCCACTTCTGGACTTTAGTCTCGTCCCAGAACTTGAATTGTAGTAAACATCCGATTCACAGATCTGGCTGACTTATATGTAGACTATTGGCTTCTCGTCGCTCGGGCAAATGCGCTATAACTTCAGAGGAAAAATTCCACTTAGTCGCCTTTTAGACATGCTTGTTAGGAAGGCGGTGGGTATATTCTCCCCTACCCAAATGGGGTCCAGGAACTCACATAAATGGTCCATGAACTGTTTGATGTTGATACCATTAACGATATCAACGCAAGCCGGTCTGCTGCCAAATCGCTTCTAGCTAAATCCAACATCCAGCATCAGACAACGAGATTCTTAAATTTTAAATGACCCTGCCCAGCCAAAAATAGTGTGAGGCACGTGAGGAGGTTCGCTGTTTTGAATATCGAGCAACACATCTATGCTTGAATTACTCTGAAATCCCGTCTCTCAACATCCTTTGATGACAAATCCGTGTGATGGATCAGTGTGACAAATGCTACCTCGAGGTGCATTCCTGTAAATGATCACTCGAGTCAGTATAATCTCCACACCTCACTTCTGCTAGGCGATGTTTAATTGCTTGTGAACGGTAAACACACATTGGAGTGCACAAATACAAGGTAAGTTTACTGATCATTGAAAACAAACATAACAAAACGCTAATCGTATTTCGACAAAGTGGTCTTCTAACGCAGGGTTCTTTGACATTGTTAACACCAGCATGTGAACGTTGTGTCACAATCTCATCATACTAGATACTCTTATCAGCTGCAGATGATTTGCTAGCATACTACTGTGCGCTGACTTTGACAAAGTTATGAGTGTCGTGTCATTCAGGTAGTAATGGCAAACTACTAAACGTAAATCTACCCAGTAAAACCACGCAGCAACAATTTGTATCAGTTGTAATAAAAATTATATAAATTGGAAACATGTTTTGGCCGAACGGCTAGAACGCTGGGCTTTCAAGCGGGAGAACCAGGTTCGAATCCTCGGTAAGGCTGGAGATTTTGTTTGTCGGGCAAAATACAATCCTCACCTGCACAGTCTGTGGCAACAGCACTAGCCATGCAGCCGTAAATCCTCAGTCTCAAATACCCCCCCCCCCTCCCGCCTACACCGCAAAAGTGGTAAAATAAAGGCAGTAATTACCGGGGGGGGGGGGGTTGTCAAAGTAATGATCACACGATACATAACGTAGCAACAACAACAAAAACTCCGAAAACTCAACGATCACTTTATATATTAGTTAAGCATGAGGGTTGAAGGGGATATTTTTGTGAAAATTAATTCTTCTTATGTCTGTAAATTACGGCGGAAAATTCTGGTTGTTCATCCACCTCTGAACTTTTGACTTGTTCCAGAATATGTGTGTTGCTTGCACAACCGTTGTACAGATCATACTTGCATGTATGAATGTAGTTTGCTGGTTCCTTGCCTTTCAGGCTTATGCACTCTGAATTCGAAGGAAAACCCAAATTAGTCGACTCTTACGACATGCTTGTTAGAAAAGCAGTGGGTCTGTTCTTGTTTTCTCCACAATGGGACCCCCTAACCCAGACGAGAACATTAAGAGATGGAAGAGGCGCCGTCCTGAAAAGGATGTACAACCAACTGAATTCCTATTTTCTTATGCAGGACCGGTTATTTTGACAGCAATGATCATCGAATCCTTTGTGCTGCCAAGCTGATACTGAACACACGCTGAGAACTACATGGGAACGCTGATTTTAGCCAAAGTGCACAACTTTGGTATTTATCGCAGAGGAGGAAAAAGATGCATTTTGCAGGTAAGTTTGAGATAGTTTACGTTGCCTGATCTTGTGGTGCATTCCATGATCTTGTGGTACGTTCCCTGGTCTTGTGGTACGTTCCGTGATCTTCTGGTACGTTCTCTGATCTTGTGGTACGTTCACTGATCTCGTTGTACGTTCCCTGATCTTGTGGTACGTTTCCTGATCTTGTGGTACATTTCCTGATCTTGTGGTAGTACCCTGATCTTGTGGTACGTTCACTGATCTTGTGGTACGTTCACTGATCTTGTGGTACGTTCACTGATCTTGTGGTACGTTTACTGATCTTGTTGTACGTTCACTGATCTTGTGGTATGTTTACTGATCTTGTGGTAGTACCCTGATCTTGTGGTAGTACCCTGATCTTGTGGTACATTCACTGATCTTGTGGTACGTTCCCTGATCTTGTGGTATGTTCCCTGATCTTGTGGTGTTTACAAAAATGGCATTATGTCAGTCAATTGTATTGTATTTTTCTTTCCTCTATTCTGCAAGTCTTTAGAACTTTGCATCTTTTAGCTGTTGAATTGTCCAGCGTAGTTATAATTTAATAGACAACTGGAGACAACATTGCAGGTATAGATAATCTATTTCAAATGAACGAAAAAAGAAACAGAAGAAGAAGAAGAAGAAGAAGAAGAAGAAGAAGAAGAAGAAGAAGAAGAAGAAGAAGAAGAAGAAGAAGAAGAAGAAGAAGAAGAAGAATTATTGAATATACAAAAATAGCCATTCCGAGAAGAAACAAATTAGATGTGGGAAGGGTTGGGATTATAACACTGAAATAAAAGTATGCAGAAGTGATTCCTGCAGTGTTGAAAAAAAAATCGCGGAAATCTCCGTTCTTTTGAGCTTTCTAACTACTGTTTTGTATCTTATTACTTCTGAATCATCAGAAAGAAAATGTTACACTGCCAGAATAAAAAAACGATTTTAACTTCATTGAAACACTAAGTATCAGCTACTGGACCTACTGTTACAGATCATGCATCTTGTCTTTAACATCATATTAATGTAAGTCCTTGATTATCATTATCAATGGCATCGTGAGAGCTAATAGGTTGAAATTGCTGGGGCATACTGAGAGAATGTCAGATGACAGGGAGATAAAAAATGTATACACAAGGGAGATGAATGGTCGTAGACCACGAGGTAGACCAAGAAAACCACGGAGAGATAATGTCTAAAGAAACCTGCAAACACTTGGTATTACCAACTGGACAGAGAAGGCCAGCCAGGGAGATGAATGGAGGCAGGTGATATCTGCAGCAATGTAGCTCAGGGGCTCCGAATGCGAAAGAAGAAGAAGGAGAGGTCGACTATCTCGGAGTTTAAATAATACGACTAGGGCTTAATGCTGAAATGCTACACATAGACGCTTAGAATACAGTGGAACAAAAAGACAAGACATTTTGACATGCCTATAGATCTAAAGACATCGAAGAAAATTGGTTCTTAATCAGAAATTTGTCTGGAAAACTGAATAAATGGTGAATTGAGAATTGACATCATAGCATTCGGGACACCACCATAAGAGCCCCGTTCCCATCTTCAGCAGCAAACGAACAGTTCAAATTCCGATGGTACCAGTAACTGTCTGATTGTATATCCGTCTCACCTTTCCCCTGAGCGTTGAACCTCGACCACATCTCTGGGTAACTCCCCGCAGTGCCATTTTCCTTAGCCCGTAATGATCTATTTGTGCCTCCGCACTGATCACTCGCTCCCAAAAGGCCCTCACAACATTTAGCTTGTCAAACAGCACCAGTACACTACGAATTGGTGCATAGTCGGCCAGTCTATCTGCCTGCTCGTTTTCCAACACACTAGCATGCCGATCATCTCGGAAACTGAAATACTTGGACTGTATCAAATATCACTATGGCTTTTATAGAACAGTGATAATGGACGTTGTACTTGATCAGAGAGGCACTTGCTCACCAGTACGTTTAGCATACGACACAGGATTCAAGAGGCAGCCTTTTGTCATGGCTTGGCCCACGAACAAATACCTACTATGGAAGATCGCAGATTGTGGAAAGGCAGGATAACCCACGCCAATCGGCAAGGCATTTGATGTTAATGACATGGTTTAGATTGAGTTCGCTGAGGGCCTTAGTTTCCATTCCACGTGCAAGACATCAATCAACGTAGCTGCTTCGGGATATGTCAGTTAAGTGATGTTGTGTATTCGCGTGGTTTTGTTTTTGTATTTGTTGATGAAGGCTGCGTAGTCGCAGCGTCAACTTTTCGCTTGAGTTTGATATTTGGTGAAGATCGCTGATCTACTTTTCGTTCGGGTTTACATCTTTCTATAAGTTTAACTGGTTGAGAATTAATTAGAAGGCAGTGGCGGATAAGGAGAGGGGGAGGGGTGAAGGGAGGGCCTTAGAAGGAGCATCTGAAGGAAGAAAAACATGATAATGATAACCTGGTGCAGATATTAAAGAAGGTTGGCTATTAAAGACGATATAACACAGACAATGGACACATTTTCTTCACTTAAAACGTCACGAAAGTTTGGAGAGAACAATAAAGGAGGGGTATATGCCTGGAAAGAGAGGAAGAGGAAGGCCAAAGAGAAGATGGGCGCATGATGTGGCGGATAATCTCCACATCTGTGTATCGGACGCGGGACATCTTGCATGGATTGAGAAGTTTTCCGGAGAGTTGTTATGGTGCAGGGTTCTGCAAAAGACATGCTACTAACTGACTGGTGCAGATATTGTTATTCGGGCATTTTTGAAGGGATGCTGGCCAGTTTAATTTGCTGTTGTGTAAGAGTCGGGATTACATAGCGTATATATAAAGTTACTGGTTTTGTTTCAAATATTTCCAGTGTTGGTTCCAGGCTCCCATGAAAGTGGTGGGGTGGGGGGGTCCGAAGACCCGTTTTCATTTTACAATATATCGTCAAACAAAGAGAACTAAGTAAGGATTTGAAGAAATCTGGGGTATTAGGACGAAAGACTAGACCTATATTTTATAGACCAGTCGGCACTCGGTGGGTGATATGGTCATTATCACGCCGGCTGCCTTTACTTTCCAGGACTGTACATGGTACCCACTCAAGGCTGGGTCGATCTGAGAGCCATGGTCATTTTTTTAAAAAGCCAAACTCCATCAGGAACAAAGGTCATTTTTGAAAATAGCCCGGCTCCATCAGGACCCGAACCCACGACCTTCCAATCCGAAGGCGAGCGCCTAGCCGATATATCACAAAGGCTCTCTTGATACTCATAATAATGAGCTCAAAATGTGTTTTTTTTTTTTTGTTTCTATTACCACCGTGTACTTTTCCCGTGCGACTTTTCAGCTGGACTTTCCAAGTCGTCTGCTACTGGTCATACAGAAAGGCCGAATCAAAAAGACACAGAACTTGGACTCCCTGCAGCATTTCGACTCCGAGGTAAACACCCGTGCATGATTATTTGAGTAGATTTTACTCTAGAGGTTGCTTCATCTTCGCCTTTAATATTTTGTCGTGTCTGCCACGAAAATAATAACAGCGAGTGATTTTCACTGGTTACTTGCAGCCTTGTGTCCTTGGTCGGATTGCAAGTTAAGTTTTATCATGTGTTCTTTAGTTCCTGCGATATTGCCTTGATGTGGATTAGCTCGGACTTTTCGTGTTTCTTCGTTAGTGCCAGCTTTTAGAAATGCTAGGAAGATTTAGCAGACTGTTTCTTTTTTAGTAACAGTATTAAAGTTAGTTTAGTACATAATTTGCATATTTTTTGAAGACTTTGCAAATAAACCCAGGAATTTATTTGGTTTTATAGTTGAGTTAGGGTTAGTTACGTATCATGTAAAGAACTTGTAGAACTATAAGCCGCATTTTGTGTGTGTGGCTGTTTTTACTGTGCAATTTTACTTTCAGTAGTTTGCCACTGGGACTAAACGGTCAGCCGTCACCGTTTAGCGGCTAGACGTTTGGCTGCAGTTTCTGGTGTTGTTGCATTGATCACAAGTAGTCTGACTATGGAGGTCATGGCAGTGACTAAAGCAAAAACATGGCAGGAGACACAGACTTTTTCCCGCACATGCTTTCACTGACTCAATGAGTATGCTCAGGAAGAGAAAGGCTGGATCCGAGGGCAGTGGGTGGAGTCTCTAAAGCGCACATATTAGTTTTATATTTGTGCCAGGACATGCAGGTGTGCAAGAAAATGAACAAGCTGATAGGCTTGCAGGTAAAGCTACTGTGGAGGGTGGATGAGCCATGGACCAGGCTGATATTTTTAATGCACTACGAGAAGTAAGACTGTTGGAAGAACCAAGCGATGACTGTGAATCTGCAACAACGACCATACTGCAAAAACAACAGGTTAAAAGGGGTGGGGCCAGAAAAAGAGCAGTATGCAGGAAGCCAGAGAAGAAAAAGAATCCAACACAGAACTGGTGTTGTGAGCCGCTACACGCTGCGGCATTTACTAAGGCGGGGATCCGAGCACTTATGGACTGAATAGTTCGATGTGCAGTGAGGATAATCTGTTGACTAACTGTTTGCTTGCTGATCTGAAGTTCGTTGGTTCGAATCCTAACGGAGCTGACCTTTTTTTTTTACAAATGACTTTCACTCCCAGGTCGGCCTAGCCTTGAATGGGTACCAGTTAAGTCCTTGGAAGTAAAGGCGGCCAAGATAATGCTGATCACATCACCCACCAAGTGCCAAATGATTTAAAACAGTGGTTCTCACGACCAGTTTGGGGTTCAAACGACCCTTTCACAGGGGTTGTATTAGACCACAGAAAAACATATATTCACTGAAGTTATAAAGAAGCAATGTAAATAACTCTATGGTTGGGGGTCACCACAGCATGAGGAAATTATTAAAGGGCCATGACATTAGGAAGGTTGAGAACCACTAGTCTTTAAGATATAACTCTAGCACTAAATGCCAGTACCCTTAATGGCGTATAACAGGGTCCTTCACATTTACTCCATACCATTGTCAAAATCAACGCAAAGTGATCTGCTGCTTAATCGCCTGCAGCTGAAATGAAGGCTTTTACGATGTTTTCACATAATGAGTATCTTGTTTAACAGCAGGGTTTATATATTGGGATATACATTTTGTATTTTCAGTATATGAATACCTTTGCTATTTTTATATCATAAACTTTTAGGTGGTTTTACTAAGAAATGTTACTTTCAGTAGCAATAGTATCCAATGAACTGAATCATCCATATGGGTTCAGGGTCCCCATTGTGAGCAGAAAATAATGAACCCACTGCTCCTGAGAAAGCATGTTGTAAAAGTTGATTTATAAGAGATTTTCTTTAAAGTCAGAGTGCCTCTGCCTGAGAGGCTAGGAACCAACAGTCTGCTTACAAGTGAGACAGATTTGTAAAATAGATGTGCAACCAGTAGGGATTTCAAAATATATTGACTAGGCTAGCAGGCAAGCCTACTGTGCTTTACTGTGCTCGGTTATTAAGGACTCGTTTGTGATGACTTTCCATAATAGTAATGTATATTTGTATGGTATAAATGGCCAGACCAGGCCCTTTTCCTTGGCTGGCAGCTGGTCTAGGAAGGAAGCTCTGATAGGTAGATAACCAGGGCACTGCTCTTCTGATCTGGCAGCTTCTGCAGCCTGCTTTGTTCCAAGCATATTGATGTTACTTTTCCTTTTAATAAAACAAAGTGGTTCAAGAGAGACAGATCATTGTGCATGGGTGGGTATTGCTAGTCACACTTGCCATCACCATAGCCGATGATTCTCATGCCTGCTTATAGCAGAGTATAACATTGCTGTCTGGAAACACGGGAAGGTGTCTGTGATAGTATAAATGCTTGTTTTCTGCTTGATCTTTACTGTCATCTCTGCACCAAATAAATGTAGAGATTTCATCCTTTTCTCTATTTCTTTCCATTTGTGCTTATAACCATTAGTCCCTGCTTGTTCTGGAAACTATATTTTAGGTCTTGTAAAAATCCTCTTTGTTTAGAAGGTATAGTTCTGCATCATTGGAATTTTGTAAAGCAGGGAAGTATTTGTCCCTGTGGGTCATGGGGAAGAGAGAGAGGGGTGGGGGGATGGTTCCAGAGCCCAATTTCGTGTGGGGGAAAAACCTACTGCCCTGTAACGAACATGGTGTGGTAGGCAATTAGTTAGGGATTTGCTGAAATTGCCTTTGGGCAGATATTGCAGCCTAGCTGTAAACCACAACACAGTGTGCCAACCACCATTTTAAGTCATTTAAGTAGCAGCAGCATAGTTAAGTGCATTACCATGATAGTAAAAAAAGTAAAGTAAAGATCCCTTTTCACGCCTTTTGGCGCATCGGGCATATGGGCAGTAGTATAAGTTTAAACCTTAGGTGGATGTCTGTTTTCTCACCCGTTTGTGACTTTTGAATTTACTCTACTTTATAAATTGCAGTGAATGCTTTTCTTTTTCTTCTTCACAGTTTGCTTCAGAGGTTAATGTAGTTAGCATAGTTAGCATCCTTGAAATATTTACTTCCTGTCATCCGGGTGTATTGGGACACAAACAGGCAGACAAACTGGTTAGTTCTGCAACACTTGGTGGTAAATTGATGCACGACGAGCTGGATGTTGTCAGGCCCCTTGTAGGAGCGAGTGAACAATGTGGAGAAACAATTAGATCAACACTATCTGAAGAGAATGGCGCAATGGGGAAAGACCAAGGACTCTGGCCGATGATCCACACTCAGAGGAAAGGCAAGACTGATATACAATCATACAGCTACTGGTGCCATCAGAGATAGAGCTCTGCACTGGCTGCTGAATATGAGGACGGAGTGCTAGTGGGGATGCCCCAAGTGCTGTGATGTCAGTTCATGAAACTCAACTCCCACTGAAGCATAGGCCCCACCAACTCACACTTAACCCTTAGGTAGGCTTGTTTGTGTTAGATGGCATTGTGCAGTTTTTAAAAATTATGGTTTGAAGTAGCCAGTCATGAGTCAGGCTTTTTTTTTTTTTTGGTTCATTGGTTTAATATCTTTTCTTTTTTAAAATCTTGGGGTAGCAGTGTAGGGTAAACCCTACCAACAGGAGATGTAAGGTGCATTCTTCCCTCTGCTAGCCTGAGGGGGGGGGGGGAGGTACCTTATGGGCAGGGAAAGAGTACTCGCCTAATCCCATCCCCCCTCCCCCTCCCGATTAGGGTTAAGTGAAGTCATAGCAGGCAGGTGATGGATTATGTGTTGAGCAGCTGAGAAGTTTTCAGTGCTGTCATCACTTTAACAATGCTTGGCAGAGGATGCCCCCAAAGGCACAATGGCTAGGACAATCTGCCCAGTATGGGCACTGCTCTCGCAGAAAGAAATTGCAGTCTACTGTGAGTATTTTGCAAAGTAAAGTCATGTCTATACAACAATATATATCTACAAACAAAAAACAATGTTAAGGAGAGTTCAAGAACTGACTCGTTGGGCAGGAGCCTGCATGTGCTACAGGTGCAGCCAGACCGTCATCCAGCTACTGTACGCAAACCAAAGAATTCATTGGGACAATCTACTTTCTTTGGTCATGTGATGAGAAGAAACAAGTGTACATCATGACGGTAGGAAGGTTGTAGAGAAGGAGAGGCAGAGGGAGACCGAGAGAAAAGATAGATGCTGGACAGTTTGACATCATGGCATGGAGAATCACGTGTCAGGGTTGATTGAAAGTTCACAAGACAGAATGTTGTGGGTAGACATGACTACCAACGCCACACGGCATGGACTTTAAGATCTTTTCATAATTTAATATCAGTGCCAATTGGTTAACTGTTACTTTGTTCTTTCTCCAGGATGGGTTAGGTTTGTCTCTGAAGTTTGGACACACAGAGATAGACTTTGAGGCTGATAATGCTGATGACAAATACACCATTTGCCGTCTGCTTGGCTGTGTACTGCAGATGGTGCATGGCGGAGATGATGAAAGTAGGTGAATGCGCAGAGTTGGTTTAGTTGTCGTTAATAACATAAAATTAGTCTGAAATCAGAAAGGAAAAAGGCCAATTTCTTGAGGCCCTGATGCGGTTTTACAGAATAATCATTTAAAAAAAGGTGAGGGCTTGGAGAAAGCTTATCACAGTCCTCTAAAAGGTAGTCATTTTTTGTCTGGGTGTTCATGTTATGAGCAGGGGGAAACTGGAACATGTTGTGACCACTGGAAAGATCTTTGGGAAAGGCAATGCAAAAAGATTCATGAGAACCTTTTGTCAGAGCATGGAGGAATTTGAGCACACATGCTCATGATCACAACATTGAGAGGCTACACCTGTGTGCCTTGATGTTGATCTGTCAAATAAACATATATTGAGAGGCAGGATCACCCATGCCAGTAGGCAAGGCACTTTTTGATGACTAAAATAAAGGGTACCCTGCGTGGGGTCCTGGGCACCATTTGTGTGGGATGGGGAGGAATTGGGGGAGGGGGGTCAGATAGCAGAATAGACCAACTGTTTAACAAGCATGTCGTAAAAGGTGAATAATTAAGGATTTGCTGAAAGCGGATGCATGGATTGAAAGGCGCCAATATTGCAGCCTAGCTGTACACCACAATACAGTCTGTCTGAAGAAGAAACAGACCCGTCCTTGTGTGATCTGCTGCAGGTATATATTGTTCTCTACATGACTCAGGTATTGACTCCGGCCAAGGTTTATCCTCTCTTGGATATGAGCAGATCCACAGAACTCAGGTAATTAAGGAAGGACTTCTGGAGAAGAAGGGAAGCAGCACAATAACTACATGGAATAAGTGAGTGGTCTTTTCGTCATCTTCATTATCATCATATTCCCATAAAACATGTCACTGGGTCACCAGTTGACTGTCTAGTCAGTTCTGTCCACCTCTGTCAATCAGATGCAATGGACTTGATATAGGGCATGTTTAAGCCCTGTCTAAGCCAAATTCTGTAGCCAAAGTCTTTCTTGGTCTGCCACTTCTCCTTCCGTCTGCTTAGCCCTTAGTATTGTTTAAGAGAGGCCAGTAAATATTATTTCATGTCAGTACCATTGCATTTTCCATCTTTTCATTGTTCTTAACTCTTTCAGGAACACAGGTTTTCTGGGGTTTTGACAGCATTAATTTTGAGCTGAATTATTTTACTGCAACATGACAAAGCTAAAACCTTCCTGAAGAAAAAGTATTGGTTGTATAGTGACATATGTCAAAATAATGGGGAGCATTGCCTGGATCTTGCTCAGATTAAAGGCAAGACGGACGTTTAATCAGAATTCTGCTGGCACCATTAGTATTGTAACTCTGCACTGGCTGCTGAAGATTGAGACGGAGCGCTTATGGGAATGCCCGGAATGCTTCGATGTCGGTTCATGAATCAACTCAACTCAACTCAGAATGGTGCAGTGGAGAGTGACTAGAGGGTCTTACAGACATTCATCAATCAGAAGAAAGGAAGACAGATTTACAGTCAGGCTGCTACTATCAGAATTGAAACTACTGGCTGCTGGAAATGGGGATGGAGTATTTATGGGAATGTCCTGAGCTCTGTGATGTCAATCCTTAACTTTGAACTAAGGAGTTATGAAAAGTTAAATATTTGCTTCTGAGGAAGCGTACATAGTAACTGTGTGACCAGAGAAATTGAAATAACAAATGGTGTTCAGAGATGTATGGAGTTAAAAACTAACACAGCAACTGGAACATTCCCATAAGCACTCCATCCTCATCTCCAGCAAAATCCCAATGTTAATGTTACTGCTAGTTGATGGGTAACATCAGACCCCGGAGTGGGTGATGTGACCATCATGCCAGCCACCTTCTCTTCCCAGGGCTTTTCCTGGTACCCATTTATGGCTTGGGCAGCCTCTAAGTCTAGGTCATTTTTTTTAAGAAAAAAAAAAATAACAAGTCTGGCTTCATCAGGACCTGCATCCATGGCCTTCAGATCCATAAGTGATCACCTAGCAGCTACACCATGGCGGCTGCCCATCAACATATGAATTACTATAGACTATTAGTCTTCAAGATGTAACACATGAATGTCTGCGCCAGTCAGTAATGATTCTGCATCAGAAAATACATTAGCATGATGTGTATGTACTTTTAATGCCGAATTTTGCAGACATGTTGGTGACACATATTTTAGACAAACATAAATTCAGTCTACTAGCAAACTAGTAGGCTTCTGTGACTTAGGCGTTGCGAACCCTCTTCGTAATGCCAGGGTGCCGATGGTTAGTCTTGCGCTGGTTTCAAAAGTGGTTTCGAAAGTCCACCGTCCAGAAAGCAATGGAAAACTACTGGACGTAAAATGTGCCTAGAAAAACCACAACAGCCAGAAAGTGCTTAGGTTGGTTCTGCAACGTCCTGTAAAGGATACGAAACTAATTAATTAAGCAAACTAGAGGTTAAGGTAACCTTTTATAAGTGATAGACACCTACATATTTTTAATGACACAACCTATCACATGCGAACCTTTCTTTTATATATATATATATATATATATATATATATATATATAAGTGGCACTTTGTGTCACCAGGTGTTTGTCGCTTGTTTGATGTCCTGGTGGGGTACAACTTACTATTTAGTAGTAGTAATTTTTTATCAATATCTTGTTCAACGTCCGGGGTTATAATTGGTATGTATAGTGTTGATTGATTTCTCGGTATATATATTTTTATATATATTAATATATCACGTAATTATTTAAATGACCATTATCTATGTAATTTGTATTGTTTCACATTGCTTTGATTTAGACTATGATTATGATAGACACTGTACTATGAATAATTATACAGTCTTACTAGCATTTTTTCATTAACAAGCTGGGTTTATATAATTATCTATCACATATTTATACGCCCGACTTTTTTCAGAAATGACCTAGGCTCCCAGGTCGACCCAGCCTTGAGTGGGTACCGGGTGCAGTCCCGGGAAAGTGAAGGCGGCCGGCGTGATACTGACCACATCACCCATCTTGTGCCGATTGGTCTATAAAAATATAGGTCTAGCCCTATATGCCCTATACCCCTTAAGGCGTGGAAAAGGGTCCTTTACTGTACCTTTTTTTACTTATTTAGACGCAAAATTAAACTGATGCCAGGACAGTTTTCATACTTCAAGCCGGGACAACTGGTAAATATATTGATTGATTGTTTGTAATTGTTTTTGTAGAGTTCAAATTTCTTATGACAGGGATTTATTGTATAAGGTGTTCATCAAAGGAAGTTCTTCGTTGTCTTTAAGCTCACTGTCTGTAAACTCTGACACAAACTTCTGGTTCTTCATCCATTCTGGACTATAGTTTAGTTCCAAAACTTGAGGTTTGCGAGCACATCCATTTTGCAGATCTGGCTTATTTGTATGTAGAATGGTGGTTCATTGCCTCTCAGGAAGATGCACTCCAGTTTTGAAGGAAACATCAATAATTAGTCTTTTATGACATGCTTGTGTAAAACACTTTATGGTAAGTACCACTACCCTTTTTTGACACTTGTGATGAGAACCAGCGGTTTTTTCCCCCTAGAAAAGTCATACCTGTAATTAAACCTAGAACAAGATGTGCAGCACTATTTAGTTTTTTTTGTAGTCTGTTGATTGGGAGCTGCAGCCACGTTGCGGCTAGATGCTTTCCTGAAGGTCTTGGGTTTGTATCTGCATTGTCAGGTTTTTTTGTATAGTTTATAGTGTCTGTAATGTACTTTGTTTGTCTAATGGAATTAATTGTCCTATATTTTAGGAAAAGTTATCTAATTTTTTTTAAAAATAAGCAATCTGTTGACAAATATCTTACCTGTCTGACCTAGAGCTTTTGGTGTTTTCTGGAATCCCAGTGATTGCAATATATTTTCATCCAACATATTGCCAAGTGTCATGGTGGATTGGAAAGAATAACAGTAGAAGGCATGGTCCACCTATCTTTACATGAGTACCGTTCCGGACGGCGTATGTCCCTCAGACATGGTGCATCAGCCTTGCCAGGCAGTAGAGGTTGCACAGGCAGAGAAACGGAGGCAGACTAGAAAGAATCGTACTGCTAATCCCACACCTACTGCGGCTTCCATCTGTTGTCCGCACTGCTCGAGAACTTTCCTGGCTCATATTGGACTAATCAGCCACCTTCGTACTCATAATCATTGATCATTACTACTTTGGATGAAAGTGGTCTTCATCACTCGTGATGGACGAACAACAACAACAACACATGAGTACCAAGAAATTTCAGAGAAAGTAAGTGACTATGATATTGACAGCATCACCCTTTCATTTCTGGTTTGTCCATTAAAAAAAGGTAAAAAAATAAAAAATAACAAACAGATCCATTCCAATCTAGAGGCTAACATTATATCTCTGCTGCACCACTGGCTTGACTGTCTTCTGATCAGGCTTGTATCTTAATTCGACATGCAGCGAGGTGCTGTTGTCATTTGGAGATGACAGATTAGGTTCCTGTGATGGTAACTATAGCTTGCAATTTTTATATTGTCTAGTGTGTCCTGTTTTTCTACTTCTCTTTATAAATGCTCGTCAATAAACGTTTTTCTGATTTTTATATACTGACTCTATGGCCAGGTTCCCTGTCTATTTATTTCTGTATATATTTGAACAGCTTGCACTAAACATTGTGCAACTTTGGCAAGACAGTTGGGAAGTGAAAAAGCTGGGGCAGAATGGGTTTACAGTCACAGTTAGAGACAAAGTCTACAGGTAAGCAGTTATTCTCTTAGTCTTCAGTGCCATCTCCACAGTGAAGGTTGACAGCAAGGGCTCTCCCATTATTTCTTGTCCTGTTTGTGCAGTGAATGCTGTTCATTTCTCGAAATCTTCCTTCTGTCGGTCTACCTCTTGCTTGCATGCCTTCAGCTTATTTCTCTACAGCAGCGATTCTCAACCTATGGGTCATGACCCTTTATTATGTACGTCTAACGACCCTTTCACATGGGTCGCCAAAGACCATAGCAAAACAAGTATTCATTGAAGTTATGAAATAGCGATGAAAATAACTAATATTGGGGGTCGCAACAACATTAGGAACTATATTAAAGGGTCGCGGCATTAGGAAGTTTGAGAACCACTACTCTACAGGATGTCTTGTAAGTTTCCATATGTAGGAGAAATAATTTGTTTAATAAAACCAATTTGTATTTAAATCAGAGCAAGTATAAGAACAGCTAGAGTTATGCTTGTATTGGCATTTGTGATATTATTTTTCTTACAAGAGTTATGTCTTGTCTTCTTTTGTAAGTATTTACTTTGTGCTGCTAGGTGTCAAAGTTGAATGGATGACCAGTAGCCGAGCCACGGCACACCCAGCTGCTTGCTATGTTGTGAGGTCTCACTGACTCCTTAAATCCATCTTTTTATGTCTTTTTTCACTGTAGTTAGAATAGGTTTATAGTTGGTAATATATACATTTGTTTACTTTCCCACCAGCTTTCGTGTACCCAGTGAGTATAAAGGTCAGCATATGTTGGAGATTGTTCGCAATGAATGGGTTCTGGTAGGTGGCTTTCATTTTATTTTGATAATTTTTATTTTTAAAGAAAAGCAGTGACACTGCATTTATTCCAGACCCAAAGTGCTCAGTATCCTGCAACTGAGAGTGGATATTTGTAACTTTTTTCTTCACGTTCACCTGCTTTAAAGTCTGGCAGAAAACTCTGGTTGTTCATCCACCTCTGGAATTTGATCTTTTTCCAGAATTCGATTTTTGCATCCATTTCTGTTTTATGTTTCTGGCTTATTTGTGTTCTTATTGTTGGTTCCTTATCTCTTTATTCCTGATCTATCGTCCCCTTGTGGGATGCAATTTTTAGTTATTTTAAAGCTCCACCGTGGCTATTGCCAGGGCCCTAAATAGAGCCGGGCCTGAAATATGGCCTCACCGCTGAACAGGTTTCTGGGACCTCTCCATGGGTAATCCTCATCCGCATGGTGGAACTTAGTGTCACCGGTGTTTATCGCTTGTGTGATGTCCTGGTGGGGTACAACTTACCTACCTACCTACCTACCTACCTTATCTCTTAGTGAGACTGACTCAGGCCTGGTAGGAAACAACTCTAGTTATGCTTGTTACGGAGCAGTGTGTCTGTTTGTTAAAAAATCATTGAATCCACTTAGATATAGTCACATGATAACTCCTAATGGATTTATAACTACTCATAACATGAGAACGTCTGTATGTGGGTCTATCTAACCTATTTGTTCATGTCTGCTCAAGAGGATAAGTTAGCATATCCTTTGCAGGACGTTGCAGATCCAGTCCCAGAATTTTTTGGCTTTTGGGGTTTGCTAAGCAAGTTTACATCCAGTAGTTTGCCATTGCTTTCTGGATGGTCGGCTTTTTGATACCACTGTCGAAACCAGCGCAAGGTCCACAACTGGGATCGAACCCGGCACCCCTGCATTACAAAGCGCATTCGCAACACCTAAGCCACAGATGCCGACGCCCAAGAGGATAGACAACCATAATATGAATGCAAAGCAGTGACAATAGTCTTCTTCTTTGCATTCACTGGCTGTCAACTTTGGTGGGAATTGGGATTGTTTCTTCACTTCTGGACTTTAGTTTTAATTCCAGAACATGAGTTTTGCATGCAAATCTGTTTTAGAGATCTGGCTTATTTGGAGTTTACAGCCAGGCTGCAATATCTGTTCCTTGCAGCCCAAACAAATCTGATTGCAGCAAATTTCTGTCACCTTTTACAACATGCTTATTAGGGTGCAGGGAACCCCCCCCCCCCCCTCCCACTTTTAAATGGGGCCCCCAGACCCATGAGGAAACTTTTTTTTTGGTACAACTCACAAACTCAGGCCTAGAAAGAGAGTGACTTCCCTGGTCATGTCATAGGGCCTGTTCTGTGTTGCAGCAGTGTCACACTTAGTGAGTGTCCAGCAACACATTAATTTTACACTGTGTCACCACCGGCTGCCGATATTGTATGGTCTCTATTCCATGATGTGAGCGCTTTGAGCGGTCCCAAAACATGTACAATTGGCCCTAACACAAACCTCCCTGTGCCACAGCCTCAGCCAGTGTCAGCCAGAGAGAGTGCAGCCTACGTCCCATGACTGCATGCTGCCTATGACAACAACACATAAAATACTTTGTCTTGCTGGATGCTCACTAAATGTGACACCCCTGCAACATAGGACAGGCTCTACGACATGACCAGGGACAAATGGCAAGGAAAGTCACTCTCTTTCTGGGCCCAACTTTGTGAGATGTTATTTTTCATAAACCACTGATATTTAAATGGCAAAACTACTTTTTTTCTAATATATGAATAGTGTATATGTATATCGTTTTGAAAACTTTTACAATTTGCAGGCATTCCAACGAGCTTTTATTGAAGCCACTCCTGCCATGAAAATCTTTGAGCAACCACAAGATGAAGGCGGCAGCGACGACCCCGAACATATCTATGACGTGACCCCTGACATGTCAGAAGTGTTCTCCTTGGTAGGCAGGTTATGTCATGTTTTATGGCAAAGGTTTTTATATCTACTAAAGTAGGAAGTCTCCTTTGCTGGAACACAATCATGATTGACAATAAATATTGCTGCTAAGCAACCTTTATCAGCATAAACAAACAAATTATGTTGACACAACTGCAATAAAGCAGGAAAATCATGAAACTTTTGCTTAGTGCTTCGCATCAGTAATGAGAGCAGAATATGGTCAATCAGTTGAGATGTTGGATCTCATGCAGGAAACTGAGGTTTAAATCATCTTAGGCAGTGGTCTTCGGCGGGCGGGACACCAGATTTCATGGAAGTAGTTTTAAAATTGAGTGCATATATAATTTTAATAAACAGTAAAGGACCCTATTGCATGCCTTCAGGCAAATAGGGTTAGACCTATAATTTATAGACCTATCGGCCCTTGGTGGATGATGTGGTCAGCATCACACCGGCCATCTTTACTTGCCAGGACTGCCCCTGGTACCCACTCAAGGCAGGGTTAAAAAAAAGTCTGGCTTCCTCAGGACCAGAACCCATGACTTTCGATCCGCAGGGGAAGGTCTAGCTGCTACACCATGGCGACTCCACGTATTTAGAATAATTCTTATAGTATTATAAATTAAATTATAACAACAATTTTTAAAACTATTTATAAATCAAACAGCCAAGGACATTTTTGGTTTTCATAAGCAGTTTGTGTATCTACAGTTTAAAATCTAATTAACATAATAGCACAGGCATTTTTAGAATAAGAACACATTCTGACCAAAGCATGTCTCCGCCCTGTCTGTTTCCTATGTTGCTGAATCTTTTGTCCTGTTTTTAATCACATTTTATTTGTGGGGAGAAGGGTGCGGCACATGGGGGTTTGTAACTCAAGAGGTGTGTGGGAGTCTTGTAACTGATGGAGTGTGTGGAGGTCTTGTAACTCAAGGGATGTGTAAGGGGCAGGGGGGGGGGGGGGAGGGGCTTGCCGTATACTTAATGGGAGCACGACCTGAAGAAAGTTTTTGTCTTAGCCACAAATCCTAGCCTACATATTTTTGCCTGCACAAGCCAAACAGCCATAAATAATGTATCAAACCCAGGGCTTTTTTTTCTAGACTAAAAGGTTCAGCACTGGCCACAAAGTGTCTTAAAAATTAGAGCCAGTATTCAGTACAAATTGCCTTTTACAGAAGGGCTGAGAAAAGTGCCTTAAAAACAGGTACTGGTACTATTGTGTACCTTGCTGAAGACTCTCCTGTCTTTTATTGCCCCCCCCCCCCTCCCCTATATTAAAGGGGTAAATATGGGCAATGAAGTGTCCAGGAGTCCTAGGAGTTATTCTAGTTTCAATGGAGACACTTATTATATTATTATTTGTTGCAGCATTGTTACACATCTTATATTAGCAGCAGAAATGTAGTTTGAAGAAAATGCAGAAAGTATCAAGTAATTACAGAATGACAAGACAGCCTTTTAAAAAACAGTTTGTCTTTAAGAAAGAGTTGAAAACTAAATGATCAAACAGTTAAGACTGATCTCTTGCGAGAAATAAACTTGACAATTCAGTGACAGATAGAAAATTTGAAGTGAAAAGAGACTGACAGCACATACATAACAGCTAGTTGACAGATCATTCTCATTGTAGGTCAAATCATTCAGTCCGCAAGTAATCAGATCTCCTTCTCAGTCAATCCCACAGCGTGTAGTGGCTGATGACACCAGTTCCATGGTGGTTTATTATTATTTTTTGGCTTCCTGCAAGGTGCTTTTGTCTGGCTTCACCCCCTTTTGCTGTTGTTGCAATCTGAAGTCTGATCATAGTTACAGATGCAGTAATCACTTAGTTATTATCACAGAGCATTCATCCTGGTCCATTGTTTTCACAGTAGCCCTGCCAGTAATTATACCAGTTATTTTATGCCCTGCCAGTAATTATACCAGTTATTTTATGCCCTGCCAGTAATTATACCAGTTATTTTAAGCCCTGCCAGTAATTATACCAGTTATTTTAAGCCCTGCCAGTAATTATACCAGTTATTTTATGCCCTGCCAGTAATTATACCAGTTATTTTAAGCCCTGCTAGTAATTATACCAGTTATTTTAAGCCCTGCCAGTAATTATACCAGTTATTTTAAGCCCTGCCAGTAATTATACCAGTTATTTTAAGCCCTGCCAGTAATTATACCAGTTATTTTAAGCCCTGCCAGTAATTATACCAGTTATTTTAAGCCCTGCCAGTAATTATACCAGTTATTTTATGCCCTGCCAGTAATTATACCAGTTATTTTATGCCCTGCCAGTAATTATACCAGTTATTTTATGCCCTGCCAGTAATTATACCAGTTATTTTATGCCCTGCCAGTAATTATACCAGTTATTTTATGCCCTGCCAGTAATTATACCAGTTATTTTATGCGTAGCTCCAGCAAGGAAAGAGGTCCCAGGGGGGACAGAAAAAGCACTATAAAGACACTCTCAAGGCTGCTCTTAATTCTTTTGGCATCAACACAGCGACATGAGAGACTGAATGGTGTACATCCCTCAGGCATGCTGCATCAGCTTGTCAGGCAGCGGAGGTTGCATGGGCAGAGAGACGGAGGCAGACTAGAAAGAACCTTATTGCTAATCCCACACCTGCGGCTTTCACCTGTTGTCCGCACTGCTCAAGAACTTTCTGGGCTTATATGGACTAATCAGCCACCTTCGTACTCATAATTATTGATCACTACTACATTGAATGAAAAGTGGTCTTCATCACTCGTGATGAACAAACAACAACAGAACTGTGTTATTCTGTGACACCTGTTATGTTAATAAATGTAACTTTTAACTCTTTAAGTAGAACATTTGGCTGGGCAATTTCAAGTTAATGATAGTCTTGAGTGAACATAAACAACGTATGAGAACATTATTGTTAGCGTATGAAAAACACAAATGCTAATGGTTATTAGAGTAGCTAGCCATGTTTGTATAAGTATTACTAGGCTAAACACTTGCATGATTGCCTATAAGGCCTTTTACAGTAGAACATCGGGAAGAAAGGCCAGAGGAAGACCCAGGACAAAATGGATAGATGGAGTAGCTGAATACGGCCAGAAGATCCAGAAAACTGTCACTCAAATCACGCGAGAGGCACAAAACAAATATTTTAAACCCCGACACTGGGCTGCAACCCGGTAAAAGTGAAGAAGACAATAGATAGATAGAAACACTTGCATAGTTTGGTACTCATGGGCAGTATCTGATCCCACATGGTGCGTCGGTTGCAACTAAGAGTTAATTATACTTTCTCAATATCATTGTTCCGCATGTGGGTTCCAGATCTGCATTTTGAAGAACAAAGAATAACCCACTGCCCCCCCCCCCCCCCCCCCCAACAAACTTGTCATAGGAGGTGTCAAAATTAGGGGTGTATCCTTCTTTGAGAATGCATCTGCCTGAGAGGCAAGGAGCCAACAGTTTGCATACAAAGCCAGATCTGTAAAATGAATGCGCACACACAATTGAAGTTCTGGAACAAGACCAAAATCCAGGAATGGATGAACAACCAGAACTTTCTGCCAGAGTTTATAACCAGTGAATGCTTAGAAGTATTGTTTATCACAGTGTCACTGATCAAACCAGTTTGGATAACATTTTGACAGAGTATGCAGACAAACGTTTGTCAGCTTTTTTCTTCATTTTTTTGTTTTCCAGGCATCTGCACGTGACAGGATGCAGCTTCCTGTGGCCAGGTAGAAATTCTGTCCAGTTCTGAGATTTTTAATGCATTTTGCAGTTATTTGAATGCTGAATTAAGAATCAGTATCACAACAGTCTGGACACTCCCTCAAACGCCCTGTCCCCATCTTCAGCAGCAAACGAAGAGTTCCAATTCTGATGGTACCAGTAACTGCCTGATTGTACATCGGTTTTGCCTTTCCCTTGAGTGTTGAGCATCGGCCAGATCCCCTGGTAACTCCCTGCAGCGCATTCTCCTTAAACCGTGATGATCTGTTTGTTCCTTCCCACTTTTCACTTGCTCCCAGAGTGCAGTTATTTGTTGCTTCTAAAAGCATGAACTGGTAGACTGTATTGTCTGCTAGGATGAAGCAGAAGGGTTGAACAACACACATATGATGGTTTAGCTTGGCTCAGACTGCTCAAGGCTTAATCTAATCCTCTCATTTTATTCATTTTGGCTAGAGGCAGACCCCAGTGGGGGCCATTCTATTTATTTGAAGTCAATAACACCACACAAGTGGTTCAGGATGCAGGGCTTTCATTTGGAAGACCCCAGTTCCAAATATTTGGAAACATATTTTGGGGAGGAGCTGAAATGCTATAGAGAGATTCTCAGAATATCTTGGACAAAGAAGAGGAGAAATATTGACATCTTGAAAGATCTGAACATCAGGGAAGATTGGCTAATAAACAGCATCCTGTCTCGGAAGCTGAAATATTATGGTCAAATCAAGCGCCACGACGGATTGGAAACAATTATAGCAGAAGGCATGGTACCAGAAAGGAGGGGCAGGGGCCGACCGACACAAAGATGGGCACAGGATATAAGTGACTCCTTGAGTATGAAAGTACATGAGGTGGGAGAACTGGCAAGAGACCCGAGTTTTTCTTTTAGGCAGACTGTGATGAGAGCGGCGTTCTGCAAAGAACCTGCTACATGATGATGATGATTTTGGGGAGGGAGGGATTTTTTTGCTTGTAATGGGGATAGAGCTCATGTGGGAATGTCCCGAGTGAGTGATGTCAATTCTTGATTCATGGATTGAAACTAGAGACATCATGTGTGGAAGGACTGTGATGACTAACTCAGGGAATGCGGAGTTCCTGAAAGAAATATTTTAGCCATGTTACAATGGGGGGTCCTAACATCTAAAGTCTATGGTAAACACTAGCCATGGTTGCCCTAAATATAGTAATGACAGTAATACCGAATAACTAAACAATGGCTTCTGGAATATGAGATATGAGTAACAACAGATAACATCAAACAGTTTCCAGAATATGTGAAGTCAGTAACAACAAATGATGGAATCATTAATTTTGAGCTTTGGGAAAGAACTAAAATTCCAGTGAATCATGAGGTGAAGAGATGTTGGTGTTGGATATGAGGTACATTTAAGAAAATCTGTGAACAAATTAACTAGAGTGTCTTTGCACGGGAACCTTCAGGAATGTAGAAACAAAGGCAGGAGAATATATAAACATGGAGAAAGGGGTTAGTGAATAAATTTAAAAAGAAAAGAAGGAAATGAACAAACTGCATGCAGTTGCAAAGGGTAGAATGGCTTGACTTTGCGTGAGTTGGCTCATGGCCTATGCTCCAGTGGGAGATAAAGGAATGTTGAATTAAGAATCAACATCACAGCACTTGACCACCCCCATAAGCGCTCTGTCCCTATCTTCAGCAGCAAGCAAAGAGTTAAAATTCTTATGGTACCAATAACTGTCTGATTGTATATTCGTCTGGCCTTTCCCATGAGTTTCGAGCTTCGGCCAGATCCCCTTGTAACTCCACGCAGTGCCATTCTCCTCAGGCTGTAATGATCTATCTGTGCCTCGGCACTGTTCACTCGCTTCCAAAGGGCCCTCACATCTAGCTTGTCATACATCATTTCACCACCAAGTGGTGCAAAACCAGCCAGTTTATCTGCCTGCTCATTTCCCAACACACTGACATGACCTAGAGAAAATATCCAGAGGATGCTAACTACCCGGGACCTTTGAAGTGATGCTTGCCACTCTTCATGGAGAATGCTTGACTCCACCTTTCATAATTCAGGAATACATTACTGTGAGGCAGTCTCTTCACAGGCCACAGGGCTTAGCAAATTGCAGTACATCTTCTTTAACCCACTGACTACCTCTGTCACACATTACATGATAGGCTGATGTTTACACCTGGCTACCATGATCGCACATCCTGTTATCGAAACTTTGGAAACTTCTTCTTCAGCAGCATTCCAAGCTCTTGAGGTTAATTGCTGCAGATATCACCCACTTCCATTCATCTCTCTGGTTGGCCTTCTCTTGCCAGTTGGTGACACCAAGTGTTTTCAGGTCTGTCTGGACATTATCTCTCCATCAACTTCTTGGTCTGCCTCATTGTCTACCACCATTTTTGGACACTTGTTGCCGTATTAAAATTGCGACTTGCGATATGGGTAGTTGAAGCCTTTAGTCCATTCATTTATCTTTTTAAAGGAAACAGTTCTGTAGTATTCAAAGTATTTTCGATGAGTGTGTGTGTGTGTGTTTGTGTTTGTGAGCTGCCATGTCATTGACTCATGTGGAGGTTGATTTGATAATTGGGATGTTCATGAGTGCTGGCATTGGTGGAACAAAGAAGACACAAACAATAGACTGCACAATTTATTGCCTGGCATATTTCGCTGTATCTCATCAGGTGCATACTTCAGTAACAATTAATTAAAATGAAGCAAATAGCTGAATCCTAGAAACTGAAACACAAATTCGAGTAGATTTCAAACTGTTTCACCAAGGTAAACGTAGGGCAACGACCATTTCCTTTTGCCTACAAAGTTCCGGTTTCAATCTGCCAATCGCTGAAGCTTCTGCGTATCGAAGTAATCTACGGTTAGCCGAACTGTAAATAATTCGGAATGCATCATCCCTGTTAATGATGTGCCCGGAATTTAGAATATGGCACGCAATTGCTGATGATGGATTATTTCGACAAGTTACCTGATTCGTTGTTGTTGAGGTGTTAGTCTAACACCTCAACAACAACGAATCAGGTAACTTGTCGAAATAATCCATCATCAGCAATTGCGTGCCATATTCTAAATTCCGGGCACATCATTAACAGGGATGATGCATTCCGAATTATTTACAGTTCGGCTAACCGTAGATTACTTCGATACGCGGAAGCTTCAGCGATTGGCAGATTGAAACCGGAACTTTGTAGGCAAAAGGAAATGGTCGTTGCCCTACGTTTACCTTGGTGAAACAGTTTGAAATCTACTCGAATTTGTGTTTCAGTTTCTAGGATTCAGCTATTTGCTTCATTTTAATTAATTGTTACTGAAGTATGCACCTGATGAGATACAGCGAAATATGCCAGGCAATAAATTGTGCAGTCTATTGTTTGTGTCTTCTTTGTTCAAATTTACAACGGGGAAACATTGCTTTGATTGGTGGAACAGTTTGGGGAGTTTTTCTGAAGCAGTGGGATATTGTCTTGTTTGTTTTAAATCGGAAAGTGAAAGTAAAGATATTTCTAAACGTTTGATGACCGTGACTTGGGTGATTCTTTTCAACTGCCTTCAAAAACATTGTTGAAACTGGAGGACGATGTTTTGCTTACAGCAGTGGCGGGGCAGTCGGAGGTAGGTGTGGAGCTAGGTGTGTTATCTACCTTATATTAGTTCGTGTAAACTGTTTCATGTATGTGCTTCAGGTGGGTATTGTTAGATGGGTCTGTTAGTGTAGACTATGTGCATTACGGCACTGTGACTGAGTGGTCTCGAGGTATGGTGTCCACCTCAAGTGCTGGAGGTCCTGGGTTCAAGCCCGATGAAGGCTGAGATTTTTTTTTCACGTGGAAATAAATACTTTGTATCTGGGAAAGTGCACTGGTTAACGGGCTCGGTAGTCAGTGGGTTAAGTTTGAATGGGAAATGCTGAATATAACTGTATGATTGGACAGTTGAGGCAGCTCACACCAGGGACAGCATGATAAGCATGAACCAAAACTGGTTCATGTGAGTGTTCAGTCACACCTGACATGAGGGTTGTTAGCCTCATTTGGATATTTTTCCCAGGCAGGCAAATAGACTGGCTGGTTCTGCATCATTTAGTGGTGAACTGATGCATGACAAACTTCAGAAGCGAGTGAACAGTGCAGAGGCACAAATATATCATTATGGTCTGAGGAGAATGGCACTGTGGGGAGTTACACACAACACTCAAGGGAAGCGGGAGACTGATATACAATGAGGCAGTTACTGTTACCAGCAGAATTGGAACTCTTTGCTTGCTGCTGAAGTTGGGGATGGAGCGCTTATGGTAGTGTCCCTAGTGCTGTGTTGTCGATTCTTAATTCAACATTGAACATTCAATCTGACATGAGGATAATGTAACTTTGTAAGATTATTTGCATGGAAGTAAGGCTTTTTTCCTAGGAAACATTGTGCTGGACTCATCATAAAGGGATTTTAAACTGAAAAAATGATGCTTAAAAGTTGTCATTGTTCCATAATATCAGTTTTCTTCTTCTTCTTTATCTCTTTCACCATTTACCTTAGTGAGGTGTTGGCGGGAGATGTATGGATCATTTGTGCGCTTTTTCCAAAGCGTTGTACAAGTTGGTGTTTATTTCTGTTAAGTTGCTTCTGATGGTGTTGCTCCATCTCTTGCGTGGTCTTCCCTTTGCTCTGTGTTCATTGTTTCTTCAGCATTGCTCTCTGTGGCAGTTGGTACCAAGGCATTCTCATCAGGTGGCCAAACCAACTTTTGTTGTTGTTCTGTAATGAATTGTATGACTGGTTACAGTCCTAGTCTTCTTGTCACACCGGCACGCAGCTCTCCTAAGACATCTCGGAATACCAATTGTACCGCCAGGAAAAACAAAGTCATGAATGGAAGATATGGGTTATGTAACTTTCTAAGCATACAGGCTGAGGAAGAATACTTACACTACTGGTGTCCAACATACAGTACTCTGTGTTGTTTTTTATAGAAAGATTTCACCTTTTTTAGTAACAAACTTCTGGTTCTAAGCAGGGAGATAACAGCCCATGTGACAGTACATTTGAACTACATAGACAAGGGTGTTGCCCTTCCGAGAACAGCTATGGATGCCCAACAGTGCTCTGAAAAGACTATGCCTTTCCTTCAGAGAACAGCCATGGATGCCCAACAGTGCTGTGAGAAAACTATGCCTTTCGTTCAAGATAGACAGTTTCCAATTGAACCTTCTTCCCCACAGTCTCCTGTATTCAGTGAGAGAGATCCCTTTGCTGGGTCAGCTGCTGCACTCCGACAGAAGCTGGAAAAACAAGGAGGCAAATCTTCATCCTTAAAGGCTTACAGAGCCCAGGGTGACTTCCAGAAACCGAGTCCAGGTAGTGCTGTAGCTCATGCAGTGTTGAAGTCTTGTCTATCTCAAGAATCTGCCCTACAGATACAGCAACGTATGCCGGGTGATGATAGCAGGCTGTCGTACGATATCGGCATTGAGGGATCATCTGAAGGGAAAACAAGTGATCCCTCAGGGCAAGGGGTACACCGTCCAGCAGTGTCCCCACCTGGGATCTGTACACAGCCACAGAAGGTAAAGAAGAGGATGCCACTAATGCCACCACCACCTCTACCACCATCAGTCCATGTTGGAAATGCCCCAGGGGCACCCCCGCTGCCTCCTTCGTGCCCTCCACCACTGCCACCTCTGGGTACAAGCCATCAGGCCCATCTGGTATCACACTGTAAACTGAAACAGGTGCACTGGGTCAAAGTTCACAGTAATCAGGTAGGAGGCCATCATTGTGTTGTCTTAATACAGAATATACTTTACCTGGATGTTTTTTTTCCTGTATCAGTTTAGCAAATCCCTCTGATCAACATTGTTTGCAGTCCTGGCCCACTGGAAAGACTCTGTCCCTTGCCAAGTCCTCTACCTTGTGTATTTCATGTTCAAATTATCTTGAAAGATCCTGTGTCCAATTGTGTGTGTTAATCTAACCTCTGTTTCTAGAAATCATGCCTTCCGTTACCATTCTCTTCAATATAATTCTCACACAACAAGTAAAACATATGTGCAAGTTGAAAATTTATAAATTATTTTGAAGACGAATGTATACATACTAGACACACATAAAATAATCAGTACTGTTCAATAGCCATAACTTTGAAAAGAAATTCACATTGTATCACAGAAACTTTGTTTGGTCAGTCAAACATGTGCTGTAGAAAAACCTCAATTGAAATAAAAATCATGGGAAACTTATGGAACCTGGAATAATGAGTTTCCTCTCACTTGAGTCAAAAATTGACATCGCAGCACTCAGGGCATTCCCATGCACGCTCCGTTCTCATCTTAAGTTCAGTACTAATCGTACCAGTTGTACTCTGGTTGTATATCTGCCTTGCCTTTCCTCTGAGTGTAGTGAGCTGGCCAGATCCTTTAGTTACATTAAGGTGCATCATTCTGTCTAGGCCACAATAACTTTTTTTTCTGACTTTGTTACATGTTCCGGAAGAGCCTTGACCACATCTGACTTGTCATGTATCAATTCACCTCCAAGTGGTGCAGATCTAGCCAATCTGTCTGCCTGTTTATTCCCCATCATGCCAGCATAGCCTGGAGAAAAATATATTTTGCTGCCTTTAAAATTGTTCAGGTTCCAGCTGCCAGTGTAGCTAGACATGCAAAAATGTCCCCTGCGTGTGCATGTTGAAATTTGTTGTGAAAATGAGGTTGAACAACACTACTAAGATCTTACAGAACCCATATCCTTGAGATCTTACAGAACTTATCATTGACTAAGATCTTACAGAACTTATCATTGACTAAGATCTTACATAACTTATCCTTAACTGAGATCTTACAGAACTTATCATTGACTAAGATCTAACAGATCTCATATCCTTGACTAAGATCTCTTACACAACCCATTTCCTTGACTAAGATCTTACATAATCTATTTCTTTAACTAAGATCTTACACAATCCATTTCCTTGACTAAGATCTTATACAACTGATTTCCTTGACTAAGATCTTACAGAACTTATCATTGACTAAGATCTTACAGAACTTATCCATGACTGAGATCTTACAGAACTTATCATTGACTGAGATCTTACAGAAGTTATCCATGACTGAGATCTTACAGAACTTATCATTGACTAAGATCTTACAGAACTTATCATTGACTGAGATCTTACAGAACTTATCATTGACTGAGATCTTACAGAACTTATACATGACTGAGATCTTACAGAACTTATCCATGACTGAGATCTTACAAAACCTATATCCTTGACTAAGATCTCTTACACAACTCATTTCCTTGAGTAAGATCTTACACATTCCATTTTCTTGACTAAGATCTTATACAACTGATTTCCTTGATAGATCTTACAGAACCCATATCCTTGACTGAGATCTTACAGAACTTATCCTTGACTAAGATCTTACACAACCCATTTCATTGACTAAGATCTTTCACAACCCATTTCCTTGACTAAGATCCTGCACAACCTATTTCCTTGACTAAGATCTTATATACAACTGATTTCATTGACTAAGATCTTACACAACCTATTTCCTTGACTAAGATCTTACACAACCCATTTCCTTGACTAATATCTTACACAACCCATTTCCTTGACTAAGATCTTACACAAACCATTTCCTTGACTAAAATCTTACACAACCCATTTCCTTGACTATAATCTTATATACAACTGATTTCCTTGACTAAGATCTTACACAACCCATTTCCTTGACTAAGATCTTATATACAACTGATTTCCTTGACTAAGATCTTACACAACCTATTTCCTTGACTAAGATCCAACACAACCTGTTTTCTTGATTAGGATCTTACACAACCCATTTCTTTTATTAAGATCTTACACAACTTGCATGTTTTGCAGATTGCTGCCTCGCTGTGGAGAAATGTCTGGGACCTGACAGACCAGCTGGACCTGGCTGAACTAGAGGATCAGTTTTCCATAAAAGAGAAGAAAACTGTGGCAGCTAAACCAAGTGAGTAAATGAATACAAGAAATAAATGATAGATACAGATTCTGCAGCTTAAAGTAGAAAGTGACAAGAGCTAAATAACATAACTGACCGTTATCTAATTTAGATCCCAGTCAGTTATAGAGGTTCTAAAAGGATGGAAGAAATAAAAGATTTGGAATATTCTGGTCACTTTTTTCTTCTTATTTTTGTCCTCTTTTACCGCTTTGTCGAGGGAAACAAAAGGTCCTGCTTCGTGCTCTTCTGGCTGCTTCGACCATAGAAACATTGTGGTGCTGTAGAGTTTCTCTGTTATCTTCCCATCTTGTTCTTGGTCTACCTCGTAATCTACATCACTTTCCTGTTTTGGTATATGCCTTGTTTGGTATAGTATCAGAAGTTATTTTCTCCAGGTGGGCAAACCATTTGATTTGCTATCTTTGTATGTAATTTAGAATTGCTTGTGTGCCAACTTTATCTTGTATGAACTCATTCCTAATTTGATCTCTTCTGGTCCCTTCTACAGACTTTCTCCTGAGACGCCTCATTTCCATGGTTACTAATTTGTTGTAAATATTTTGTTGTTAGTGACCAGGCCTGGCACTGATAGCATGAAGACATAATACTCTTTTAAAAAACCATACTGGAGGGAAAAGTCGAGCGCAAAAGGTTGACGATACAAGTGGGAGAACAAGAGGTGGACAAACAGCAGTCTGGGAGTAGTACCAAGACAGAGTTTGGCAGTCCCTTGCAGCCAACCTTAATTGTGGAGATGCCACCTTTCATCAAAGCTTACAGTCGGTGAACAAAGAAGATGATGAACACAAGTTAAGGTCATTGACTGATTAGGAAAAAATGAGACACAAACAGCTATTTTTGAACTTGTTGTAAGAAAACTTGGTAATAGCTGACAAGATTGATGGACACAGAGCACAAGGGTAAGGCAAAGAGATAAATGCTTGGATGGCCTAACCATGGGGGAAAGAGGGGGGGGGGGGAAGCAAGAAAACTGGCATAATCTGCAATTCTGGTGGTAGTATGAGATGACAAAACATTTAATTTAGATGTTCTGCATACAGCAGTACAGATTTCACATTAAAGCTGAAAATATCAGCTTGGTATTAAGTTTCATATCCTTCAACTCCAAACAAATTTCCTAGTTTTCTTTTAAATCTACCCAGTTAGCTGCTGTTATATGTAATACAGTATTGAAATACAATCAGTCGTGTCTAGTTATGGATACTACAATATTAAAACAGAAGTAGTCCCTTCTATGATTAAATGAAATGCAGATTTTCCACAAAATAATCAACTGTTTATAATCATGAAATATAAATAATCAGCCTAAGATGACAAATGCGGTGCTAAAATAAAAATAAAATAACAATCTGTCAAATTAGACAAATGTTGTTAACAGAAATCAGGCATATTATATATTATGTAGGGCTGTACCGAATAGTTATTCTCACTATTCGGCCGATTACGAATAGCGGGACCAACTATAGGCCGAATACGAATACGAATAGTGTATAAAATATATCTAAAAAATTAAAAATAAAAACATTCATACTGTCAAACGTACGCTGAACTTTTACTTCACATAAAGTAGCACAGAATAGTCATCTTTTTCTTTGGCATTCTGAGCCCTTGAGGTTTACTGCTGCAGATATCACTCGTCTCTATTCATCTCTCTGGCTGGCCTTATCTTCACAATTTGTGACACCAGTTGTTTGCAGGTCTGGCTGGACATTATCTCTCGAACTTCTTTTTTGTCTGCCTCGTGGTCTACGCCCATTCCTCTCTCAGGTGTATAGAGTTTTTACTTCTCTGTCATCTGACATTCTTTCAATATGCCCCAACTATTTTAGTCTGTTAGCGCTCATGATGCCAGTGATCAATGTTGATTTAAACAGATTATGTGTTACGTTGTTGCTTCTCACTCTCCATTTCCCGCTGTTTGCATCTTTGATGGGTCCAAAGATTTGTCGTAAGACTGTTTTCGAAAACCAGTAATAAGGCCTCATCTCTTTTTATTTCTGCTTCAAGTTTCAGAGCCATATAAAACGACTGGTCTTATCAAAGTTTTATATATTTTGATCTTGGTCGTTGCGAGACAGACACTTTGACTTTAGCAGATGTTGAAGGGCATAGTATACTTTATTTCTAAATTGTATTCTAGATTGTATTTTTTTCTCTCAGTATGTTGGAGCAGTTGAAGTTTGCACCCAAGTACTTATGTTTCCGTTCGTTTGATTTTCATATTATCGACTTGGATGTGGCCGGAGTTTATATTCTTTCCATGTCTAGTCAGTATTTGTACAGAATAGTAAACATTTAAAAACATTTTATGGTTTTGCATCCTTCAGTCAGTCTGTGGTAACTAATAACTAGGAATGAAAGAATCCTAAAAATTATAACAAGCAACTAAACTTGGAAATTGTCACTGACAGCTTAGTTAATGCATGAAAGCTGCATTAGCTTTCAATAAAACCAATCGTTCCATGTTGTCAGTATTAGCGGGTGTAAGGTAACTACTATTCGTATTCGGCCCTACCGCAACTATTCGGCCAAATAGTCAATAGGTCCACTATTTGGCCCTGAAGCGAATACGAAGTGAATATTCGGTACAGCCCTAATATTATGTGTTACATTTAACACAAGATTGAAATGGAAATAAAATATAACAATCAGGCAGATAAGAAAGTCTTATATTGAACAAGACTGAAATGGTTATAAAATAAAGGTCAGGCAAATTAGACATTTGTTACATGTAACATTTTTCAATGTTGAATTAAGAATCGAAATCATAACACTCAGGACACTTCTATACATTCCCCATCCGCATCTCCAGTAGCAAACTAAGTGTTCCAATTCCAAAGATACCAGTAACTGTCTGATTCTACATCCGTCTCGCCTTTCCCGTGAATTTTTTTAGCGTCAGCCAGATCCCATTGTAACCCCCCACTGTGCCGTTTTTTTCAAAACTGTAATGATCTGTTTGTGCCTCCGCACTGTTCACTTGCTCCCAAAGAGCCCTCACAACATCGATCTTGTCATACATCGGTGTTCATTGTTCATTGAAATATATCTTCATCACACATCAGGCATGACCATAAGTGTTTTTATGCTAACAGCTCCCATTCTGTTCTGGTGGATGTAATGACCGATGGCTCTCACATGGTTATCATGTCCATGGCTCTGATTGGTACACCCAGGGTATGCAGACTATTCAGTGTAAAAGCATACATCAGTTCACCACCAAGTGGTGCAGAACCAGCAATCTTTTGTATGGCAATAATCAGACAGGTTTAACTGTAATACTGGTATAGAATTGAAAAGTAAATGTAACAGTCAGAGGCGAAGGGAAGTAGTTTCTTCTTCTGCATTCTCCCTTAAAATGATAGTTGGTACATTGTGTTGTGGTTTTCAACTAGGCTGTGATTTCTTCACCATTCAGTCCAACATATAAGATTTCACTAAAACCCAAATTAGTCCCAGGGAGCCTAGCCTAATGTATCCTTTAAAGTCTGACTGCATCTACCTAAGAGGCAAGGAACCAACAGTTTGCACATCAGTCTTATTATTTAACTGCCAGACTGTATTGCACTGCACATTGGACAAGTCCATAAGCGCTATGATCCCCTTCTTCATTATATCCCTCAGCGTGTGGCAACTGATAACAAGTGTTCTGTGTTGGCTTACTATTCTCCTTTGGCTACCTGTATAGTGTTCATGTTTGGTGACATCTCTTTTGACCTAAAGCTCTTGTACTCTTTTGAGTGTTGTATTGTACCTAAAATGTCTAACCCTAGATGTATTATGTCTGTTGGCCTAATCCGTCATCATATAGCAGGTTCCTGACAGAACATCGCTGCCATCAAAGCCCACCTGGAATAAATTTGGTCCCTCGTCAGCTCTCCTGCCTCATGAAGTTTCCTGCTCAAAGTGTCTGTCTTGTGTCCATCTTTGTGCAGGTTGGCCTCTGCATCACTGCCATAAATGGCCACTATCATTTCTTTCCAAGCCATTGCAACATTTATGGCCAGTATAATTTCTTTCCAAACTATTGCAACATTTGATATAGTAAAAAAAAAAAGTTAAGATCCCTTTCCATGCCTTTCGGCGCATTGGGCATATGGGCAGAGCGTCCCATATTTTTACAGACCATCAGCACTCTATGGGTAATGTGGTCAGCATTACGCCAGCTGTCTTTACTTTCCCAGGACAGCCCATCCTGGTACCCATTTTAGGCTGGGTTGACCTGCGACGTCCCATACCACGACAAAAATCCACGCAGCCTGCAGTGGGTTTCGATCGCGGTATGCTGGCTTACGAGTCGGACTCGCAATGCCTTAGCCACAACATTTGATATGGCCACTATAATCTCTTTCCAAACCTTTGCAAAATTTGATATGGCAACTATAATTTCTTTCCAAATTATTGCAACATTTGATATGGCTAAAATAATTTTTTTTCCGAATTATTAAAACATTTGGTATGGCCACTATAATTTCTATCAAAATTATTGCAACATTTGATATGGCCTCTATAATTTCTTTCCAAACCATTGCAACATTAGATACGACCTCCAAGCCATTGCAACATTTGATATGGCCACTAAAATGTCTTTCCAAAGCATTGCAAATGTGATATGGCTACTGTTTCTTTCCAATTAGCAGTTTATGGATGCTGTAGTCAGTATCATGTCGGTCCCCTTTACTTCCCAGGACACTTTACTGGTACCCATTCAAGAATGGGTCGATCAACCTGGGAGCTAAGGTCATTTTTAAAAAAAAAATGTCTGGCTCTGTCAGGACCTGTACCCATGACCTCCAGATCTGCAGGTGTTTAGCCACTACATCTTGGTGGCTTCCCTTGTGAATATTAGATTTATGATATTTTGCTGTTTGCCACTTTGGGAAATTCTCACAAACTTTCCGTCGGGCATGTCTTCTCACATGTGTCAAGTATTGTCTCAATTTCTGATAAAATGTCATTATCATATATGTCAAGTCTGTTTTATACAGAGTTACAAGAGGACAAGGAAATGTTGATTGATTCTAAACGAGCTCAGAACCTAGGGATTTTGTTCTGTGGTCTGAGAACAGAGAACGTCAGAAAGCTGACCTCCGCCCTCAATTCTACCACAGAAGTGGACAGTTTCCCTGCAGACAAGATGGCTGCTTTCAAAAGGTAAGTAGTTAAAAATGAGGAGTGGCTGGTCAAGTGTTTAAAATGTTTGGCTTGTTTGAGTTAACAGTTTGCATCCTCAGTTCGGCTTCTTCTTATTGTTCACTCCAGCAGGAAGTTCTGGTTGTTTGGTCACTGCAGGACTTAGGTCTTGTTTAAGAACTTAGTTTGCATGCAAATTCATTTTACAGCTTTGGCTTTTTTGTTTGCAGACTGTTGATTCCTTATCTGTCAAGCAGATACACTTCCCTATGAAGAAAAACACTCCTAATTGGTCAGCTTTTATGACATGTTTATGGGGGGGGGGGGGGTAGGGTGGCAGTGGGTCTGTTTCTTTCTCCTGAATGGGACCCCAGAATCCACATGTGAGAGAATCATCAGCAAGATGATGGGAGTGTTTTCTGATTGGGGGAAAAAAACTAAAAGTCATAATCTAAACTGTTCGTGGGCGACACTAGCCATGCTGTCCTAGATATTCAGGCTTAAGAATCCCCTTTCCCCTCCTCCCACCTTTCACTGTCCACCATCCTAAAAAAGTGGTAAATGCAGGTGGTAAACACAGTAGTTTGGGGCCAATGAGATGTAGTGGCTAGATGCTCACTGTGGATTAGAAGGTTGTGGGTTCAAGTCCTGACAGAGCCAGACTTGAAAAAAAAAAAGGCCTTAAATGGGTAGCACATGGGGTTCCTGGGAATTAATGGCCACATCCCCCATCATGTGGCCTTTGGTCTATGAAAGTATAGCTCTGTGTGCCCAGTATGCCTGAAGGCATGGAAAAGGGTCCTTAAACACAGTGGTTCACAATTTATATGGGACAGTGGTTCACAGTTCATCTGGGACAGTGGTTCACAGTTCATCTGGGACAGTGGTTCACAGTTCATCTGGGACAATGGTCCACAGTTCATCTGGGACAGTGGTTCACAGTTCATATGGGACAGTGGTTCACAGTTCATATGGGACAGAGGTTCACAGTTCATCTGGGACATGGTTCACAGTTCATCTAAGATGGTGGTTCACAGTTCATCTAAGATGGTAGTTCACAGTTAATCTAAGACAGTGGGTCACATTTGATCTAAGACAGTGGTTCACAGTTAATCTGGGTCAGTGATTCACAATTAAAGACCTGCAGAGCCCTCTTATTTTTTGTCTTTTTTTTTTAAAAGTTATACCAAAGAACTTGCTGTAATTAATGAATAATAGAATCGCAGATTGAATTGCATTCTTAAGTTGAGGGATTTTGTGTAAATACCTATATTCATTCAATCATTATCCTTTAGTGCCATTATGTGTCACATAGGGCTCACAGTCTAATCCTCTATTCCATTGTATCTTGTGCAATCAGTTCAATAGCATGGATGGAATCCAGTCCCGCAGCTTTGGCTTCTTACATCAACATTCGTCTTAGGGTTTCTATTAAGTGTCCAGGCCTCTTTAATCCCTTGATTTCTTATTTTAATGCCTGCTGCAGCTTACAACTGTAACTCAGATAAGTCATATTTTTATTATAAACCTATTGACGTTCTGTGGGTGAGGAGGTCATCGTACCAACTACCATTACTTTCTGAGATATTTCTGGCTACCCCGTATTTTTTTTTTTCTGGGTTGATGTTGGAGCCAGGTCAGTTATTACATATCTGCTCAGTGTGGATTCAGTCTTGAGCTCTTCAGGTTTGAAGGCAATCCATCTGACCACTATACTGCCATTACTCCCTACCTCATTAATCAGAATTGCTGATTTTATTTTCTAATTGGAAAAGTCAGAGGTAGATTACTTCCAATGTTTTAGTGTGGTACCTGGACTGACGGTGATATATTTTTGTGTCCCATTTTCCCCTTGAATGAGTTGTCAAGAATAGACTCATGCACTCAGGACATACCCATAAGTGCTCCATCTCAATTTCAGCAGCAGCAAAAAGTTCCAGTTCCGATGATGCCAGTAATGTGTCTTGCTTTTCCTCTCTAAGCACAGTGTCCACCAGACCCTCTGGTGACTTCCTGTTGCACCAGACCATAGTTCATGCCTTCACATTATTCACTTACTCTTAAAGAGCCTTGACCAGATGTAGTTTTTCCCTTGAGAAAAAAAAAATTGATAGATTGAGACTTCTGTTGTATTTTATTTTGATTTGTTTACAATGAATATGTTTTATCTAAAGGTACCAGCCAACAAGTGATGACAGGGAGATGTACAAAGGATGCACCCAAAGACAGGACAGCCTGCACCATGTGGATCAGTTCATGCTGGAGCTTTGTCAGATACCTAATCTCAGCCTGCGTCTCGACCTCACGCTGACCCTCTGGGAGTTTCCAGATCACTATGCCAGTTTGGAAGAGGCAAGTTTAACTGAATATTTTTCTAGAAAAACAAATTTACAGAATTTTGGTATACATTTGTTTCTTTCTTCTTTTTGCATTTGGTTTGGTATCTCTATGTCTATATCCTCTTCATGTCGCTGTTGACACATAAGGCATTCAAAAGGGATCTTCATTGCTGCCGGTCTGCTGATTTTCTGCCCAAGGTATCCCATGTCAGTTTACATTCCTCCATTTCCCGTTCTCTTGTCCCTCTCCAGGTTTCCTTAGGTCGTCCAGTCTCCTTTTCCCATCTGCTGTCCACCAGAGAGCTGTTTTTGTCAGAGTGTCACAAGGCATTCTGCAAACATATCCAAGCCATCTCCATCATCTTACTTTGATAACATTTGCCAGTGATGCACATTCTGTTTTCCTTCTCAGTTCTTCATTTGTGATCTTGTTTCCCTAATGAAGTATTTTTTTACAGTAATGGGTTGTCAACTCTTTGCCCAGCTACCAAACTGGAAGACCAGGGTGCTGGTTTGGTCTGACTCTTCTTCTCAAGATCTGTTCCGCATGGTTAAACTTGCCAGAGAAACAAGTCCCCTGCTGGCATAGCTCTGAGTCTTTGAGGTACTCAAGCCATCCTGCCACAACAAGACACCAGCACCATGGGATTGTTGGTTGGGTATGCTCAGGTCATATTGTCAGTTGGGCTGCCTGCGTGAATTCCTCTGTCAAGTTGTAAATGTTCGGTTTAGTATACCTCCTATTTAGACGCAGTAACCATTGCTTGGTATACAACCTTTGTTTGGAATATGAACTTGTACAAGTTGAAGTTAGTCATGACACCACATGCTGTCTTTGTTTATCTCTGTCAAGACAAAGCCATGCATAGATACCACTAACTTTGCAAAGACGTATCACCCCAGCAAAACTCAAACAGGCGGTAATAACATTGTCTGGAATGACCAGACAGTGTCATATTTCTCAAACATTCTGAGGAGAAGGCATAAGCAAATTTCTTTGGACTGATTTTTAGTAAAAGTCAAACCTGGAAGGAAGAGGAAAAAACACAAGAATTTCAGATTCCTGAAGTTTTATTGAAATGGGAACTTTCCACCCAAATATCTCCTCCTCCTCCTCCCTTCTCATTCCTTTATTTCATCCAGTTGCTTTTGTATTTATGTATTTTAGATTAGTAAAATAAAGATCCTTTTTCCACACCTTTTGGAATAGGAAATATAGGGCTAGACCTGTATTTTTATAGACCAGTCAGCACTTGGTGGGTGATGGGGTCAGCCTTTACTTCCCAGGACTGCACCCGGTACCCACTCAAGGCTTGGCCGACCTGGGAGTGAAGGTCATTTAAACAAACAAACAAAAAGTATGGCTCCGTCAGGACATGAACCCATGACCTTCTGATCTGAAGGCAGGTGTCTAGCCACCAACGCCACTGCAATTCCCATTTCAGTATAAGGCCATATATGAATTATTTTATACAACCCTCTCAGTGTATAATGTGCCATCAAGTAGAATTTTATTTTCATGGAAATAGATTAATCATTCCGTTTATTTCGTGGGAGATTTTTTTAAAGACAATTGTTTTGTATACGTCCAAGGACCAGGAACAGATTATGTATATCAAAGTACCACTAAATTACCAATGTAAACTATCCAATGAGTTAACCAGCCAGTAAACTGACTAGCTAGTGTGCTAACTGACCAGTGAGCTTACCAACCAGTGAGCTAACCGACCAGTGAGCTTACCAACCAGTGAGCTAACCGACCAGTGAGCTTACCGACCAGTGAGCTAACCGACCAGTGAGCTAACCGACCAGTGAGCTTACCGACCAGTGAGCTTACCGACCAGTAAGCTAACCGACTGGTGAGATAACCGACTGGTGAGATAACTGACTGGTGAGCTAACCGTCTGGTGAACTAACCAACCAATGAACTAACTTACCTGTGAACTAACAGACCGGTGAACTAACCGACCGGTGAATTAACCAACCGTGAACTAATTGACTGTCAAACTAACCAACTGTATAATTCTATCACCAGGAAATCAATGATCTGCTGAGTGGATGTGAAGAGATCCTTACAAGCACAGAGTTACCCACAGTTCTAGAATTTCTTCTGGCAATTGGCAACTACATGAACTCTGTGTGGTCACACAGGCAGGGAATCCAGGGCTTTCAGATTTCATCTGTTGAAAAGGTAGATTTTTTTCTGTTGAAAAGGTAGAACAATCTTTGGCAACTGGACTTCTCGTTTGATGTTGAACTGTTTCTTGAAATTTAGAACGGTCTGTTGACTTTGAACTGTTCTTCATGAAGTTTGAAGAACGGACCATCATCATGGATCACAGGTGTAACCCATAAGTGCTCCATTCTTTTTCTAACTCAAGTCTGAGTCTGAAGAAGCTCAGCACAGTACACAGGCTCTGTAGCACTACCAAGGTTCCTGAAAAATTTTCAGTCCGATCTCACTACCCAGAGACCAGTGGGAATTACTAGAAGTCCAAGTCCACGTGAAGAAATCCCAGCCTTTAATGGGGATTAAACCCAGAACCTCCAGCACTCAAGGCGGACACCATACCTTGATACCACGCAGCCTCCATAAGGTTCTTCATAAGGTAGAACAACCTTTTGATGTTGAACTGTTGCCTTAAAAGATGTAAGTCTAGTGTTTTGTTCCAGTTTCTCAAAAGGTAGAACAAGATAGTGGTGCAAGAGTCACACAGTGGAAGAGTCTGAAACATCGTGTGTGATATTCCCATTCAGCAGTGGATACATTGCAAACTGTCTAGATTGAGGAGGTGTCTTTTCCTGGTCAGAGTGGATTAAACCTGTCACCCCAAGAAGGCCTTATCTAGCAATTTCTGTTCGGCATCTGTTCTCTCAGTCTGCCTCTCCTCCCCTTCAACTTTCCTACTGTCAAGATGTACTCCAGTTTTCTCCTTCTCATCTGATTACCAAAGAATGTAGATTGTCTCTGATGGGGGCAATCAGTTCTCTTTGTGATCCTGATCTCTCTACGCAAAATGGACCCCACTTACTTTGTAACCATTAGGTGCCCTAATAAAACTTATAAACTGTGTTACCGGGGCCCTCATGGGAAGTAAAGAATAGTAACAGTTGCACCCTACCAGGCATGCCGTAAGAGGTGGGGTAGGGTAAGGCTGGGAGTTGGCTACTTTATCCTGTAAAAACAATAGCCACAAAAAACAACCATCCAACCATGGAAAAGTCAGAAAGAGAAACGAAAACCCATCCAACGAAGATGAGGCGAGGCTCTTCTAGCAGAAGTAGTATGATACGGTGCTGAGAAAGCTGAAAGAAGTCCAGATCATCAACGTACCTCCTTTCACCTAGGGAACTCTCCAGAATTGGCACATGGAATTTAAAAGCTGTGTGTGATGTAAGAAGATCAATAGAGGTGTTAAGGGAAATAAAACATTAAAGGATTACTATTATGGGATTATGTGAAACTAGATGGGCTGGGAAGAGTGCACTGGAACCCGGCGGGGCATAGAAATGAAGAAAGACCAAAACACACATGGAAAGGTAGCTAGAGGGTGAAGTTAAACAGATGGAGAGGACATGGAAAAAGCGGCATGCAATAGTGAAGGACAGAATGACTTGGTTTGTGTTCTTTGATGGTCTGTGCTCCATTAGGGATTAGAAAGGCAGAAGAAGGAATATGTTACATTGTTGAAGAGGGTTTCTGAGATTTACCCTTGGGAGTACATACAGAATGAAGCCATGCGGGTAATTCTGCGATGTACAAGAGATACCCTGGTAGTACTTACAAAGCATGTTGGGAACGGTGGAGACAGGCATGCTGTGTGCAGAGTGGCAAGCATAACTTCAGTTGTTCCGGGTAGTTAGCGTCATTTGGATATTTTCTCCAGGTGATGTCAGTGTGTTAGGAAAGGAGAAGGCAGATAGAATGGCCGATTTTGCACCACTTGGTGGTGAATTAATGTATGACAAGCTAGGTCCTTTGGGAGCGAGTGAACAGTGAGGAGGCACAGATAGATCATTACGGTCTGAGGAAAAGGTGAGATGGATGTATAGTTACTGGTACCTACGATAGGAATATGAACTCTTCACTTGCTGCTGAAGATTGGGACAGAGTGCTTATGGGAGTGTCCCGCATGCTGTGATGTTGACTCTTGGTTCAGCAATCAACTTCTCTTGGATTCTTATCTGAATAACGCCTCTTTGAGTCACTTGATGGGAATCTTTCAGAATGCCATCTGGGGGAGGGAGGGGGAGAGAACAGGCATGTCAAATCAGGAAGCTGTAATAACATTCCTCTTTTGCCCATTAGATACTGAGTGTCAAAGGGCGTGACCCTCAAGTGACCCTGTGTACATACCTGGTGAAACAGATCAAGAAGAGCCAGCCAGAACTCCTCAACTGGCCAAAGAGTCTGGGACATGTGTCCAGGTGTGCTGCATATGCAGTTAAAGCTGTTGGTGCAGAGATAGATGGTAAGAGATGTTCCTTCTTGTCATGGCTGTGGTTGATCTTGTTTCTTTCGTTGACTGCTTATGCTGTAAAGTGTCACAGAGCAGAGTTAGATGGAGTTTCCTACCTTTTGCTAGTTGCATAGCTTGTGTTAATGTCATGCTAGGCTATCCTCTGAATAACGGTCCCAAATTATCGAGACTGAAAATATACCCTAACAGAGCCTCAGTCACATGTCAATTGCGGGCGACTTAAATTGGGCACTTCTGGTGACTACCGCCACCGCCAAGAGTATCCCACGCTACTACTATGCAGCGTGGAGTGGGGCTAAACTAGATAGCTAGTTAAGCCCTGCTCCACGCGGCGCGTAGCGGCATGGTCGATACTCTTGGTGATGGCAGTAGTCGCCAGAAGTCCGCAATTCACATGTGACCGAGGCCCTGTTAGGGTATATTTTCGGCATTGATAATTTGGGACCGTTATTCAGAGGATAGCCTCATGCTGCATCTATGTAGTGCTTCTTGTACTCTCCATCTATCTCTTTCTTGGTCAACCTCTTGATTGTAGTTTGCTGTTCTCATGTAGTACACTCTAACTGTTGGCTGATTTTGTTCTATTCTGACCAGATTATTTGATTCTTTGATGTTCTGTGAAATCATTTACCGGTACTGTGTCTACATTGTACTTAGTTCTTCATTCTGTGACTGCGTCTGTTCTTGTTTTTTCCCCGCCACATTTGTTTTAGATCTCATCTCACACGTTGTAATTTTGCATTTGTTTTTCTAGGACTGTCCAAGTCTATCATTAATAGCTCAAAGTTGGTAGGAATAGAATGTTTATCAGCAGCTTTTGTGAGTGTGCATATTGATATTTTGATGCCTCAAAAGTGCTGCTATTGGGTGATGTCTGATGGTTCTTGTAAATTGCTGCATATGTTGAGTTTTCAAGCCTCAAAAGTGGGACAGCACTCCTAACAGTCACTGTACAACATTTACAGGAACCTCTTTCATCAGTTAGCAGGTTCCTATACAGAACATCACTGTCTTCAAGGCACACCTGAAAGTCTCTATCAAGTCCAGATGATCGGGGAGAAATATTGAAATTACTCCATATAGCTTTAAATTAAAAACTGGCTCATAAATAGCATTAAATCTTTAAAACTGAAATACTTAGACCATAATGATTAAAAATTGAGCCCACAAAACTGACAAGGGACCCAAGGGACAGTCCTTTGGTTTCAGTTAGTAACAATGTTCAACAAAGACCTGCCAAATGAGGGCGAAGGTTGAATAGTCTTCAGCCTTTTAAAAGCTTAACTTTTTTAGTACCAGACAACACATGATGAGTAAATCGCTCTATCTGCAGAATCCCCTCCTTAGCTTAATATGTTCTTTTACTTTTTTTGTGTGGTCAGAACACACTCCAGAAATCTGGCTCGTCCAGTGGTCACTACCGCTGTTATAGTACTGCTTAGAAAATAGTATACCGATACACTTTAGTCACAGATATTTCTTCATTGGCTTCACCTACTTGATCATCTTCTGGTACTGAAAGAGCTGAGGGACTCAGCTGCAGATATCACCCACCCCCACTCATCTCTGTGACTGACCCATTAAAATTGTCCTGATTTCAATGCTTAGATAGTGTTTGTCATGAAATGAGGTTTCACAGAGGTAGGAGTTGGTCCCACACTTTATCCCCGACGCATGCAAAATGCTATCATGATACACAGCACACTTGCCGAATATCTAGGGGATACTTAATAAGATCAGTCTGACAGGCCACAACTCCCACTCAACAGTAATAGAGGAATCCGGACACTGGTTTACTGTAAAGGTTTACGCTGTATTCAGACCTCCTGAAATGGAGTGCATCATGAGATGCGAATATCATCCACCAGTCATTCATACTGCTGCTACATGAAGTTACAAGATGTTCTAGAGGACCTCTCCTGCCACCCTATTTTCCGTGGTTGTCAATACCCGATCCCACAAATCCACCTGTCTCTTTGGTCATAGAAAACCCAGGGTCAATGCACAATAACTTGGGAAACCCTTCCAGATCTCCCGTCCGTGGCCTGTCATGTTACCTTGAGATATCCTGAATCTCACCTCACGAACACATCATGCTGGACGATTGCTGCTGCGTCAACTTGCACAGACAACATGAACACTATATTACCCTACCCAGCGTAAAACATAGTCTCACTCATCTAGTCTGGCAACACCCAGACTAGAACATACAGTCACACTCGAGTCCCTGATCCCATGCTACAGCTGCACAAGTAATAACAATATCAGTTCTCAGGGCTCTGCTGGTGCAATCTTCTTCTCCAACGCCAAGGAGATGTGAGTCCTTCCTACTGCACCGCGCCCTGGTTCACTTTCAATAATGAACTTTTCCACAGATTTCCTACACTTGCAGGGCTAAACAAGCCCTTGATCCTTTGAACCTGCTATTTGGTCTGTGGTTCCGTTTTCATATTTCTCAAAAAGCTTACATCTAAACTAAGGCACATGAATACATAGACTGGACTTCCAAATGCCATAACTCTTCATATGTCCATATATTGCACACAACAATCCTCCCAACCTGAGGAAGTAGGGTATCTCTTTGACTATTCTCAGTTGGCGTACTCCGCAGCTCAGTTGTGGAACTATCTTCCATAGCAAATCATAGAGTCGGAAACTGTTCGAATATTATCTGAGCACAGAATATATGCCCCCAATAGAAGATAAAACATATGTTAGAAGTAGTGCACATTTTTCCTAGATTGATTACTACTACTACAATCTAGTGCTTACATTTAATATTTTGATGCCATTGATAATGTTACTGTTGCTTGATGTATGAATGAAATAATGTAAGAAAGGAGGGAGACTAGAAGAACAGAATGTTAGAAGGGCCTGCATGCTTAATTCTTAACCCTTTGTTTGTTCGTTCGTGTCTATAAACTGTAATCTTTGACCTGTCTGGCTTAAGGCCCTGCTGGTAGACAGTTGAATATTACATATGTAATAGATTGAGATGGTCCCATAGTAGATATATGCAAAATCCAGGCTATATAAGGTGGAAGTCTTCTTTTTTCATCTCAATACCAGGTTGTGGCCAAGTGTCATGGTTTTCTTGATTTGTCTTGTGTTTCTTGGGTAGACTGGGGGGTGGACTTGCAGGTTTGTCTTGTGTTTCTTGGGTAGACTGGGTGGTGGACTTGCAGGTTCTAGCTACACCATTTATCCTCTCTTTCTTGGTCTGTTGCACAGTGAAGATGATCTTTAAATGAACAGTGAAAAATGTTTTGGTCTTTCCCTCGCCTTCCTCCCACATGTTCTGAAAGTCCCATATCCAGTTTGATCTGGTTGCATTGTCACTAGATGGCCAAACCATTTCATTCTTTGTCTGTCAGTATAATTCAGACAGTCTTACTCCAACCTTCTCTCTAATGCTGGTTCAGCTAGAAATAAAATGGAAAATTATTATATACAATGTCACTAACCACTCGTGTCGCATGCCTCATTTAAGGATTTCTTCTTAAGAACCAACAGCACTCTGAAATAATAGTGTTGAGGCGTTGGCTCGTATTGGTCTAAGGGAGATCCCATGGCCAATATGCGCCCAACTTATTTCAGGAGTAGGGCAACTCAAGCTCTAGCACTACAGAATATCTATTCCTAGGCACACTTGGCTGGACACCCCCACTACTATAAAAAGCTAGCTCCCAGGTTATGATAGTATACTATCATAGCCATGTTAACACAGATTACACTGATTAAACACACAAACATAAAAGCTAGACAGTTAGAATGGTGAAACAGGGACACCCAAGTCAGCCATGAAAATTTCTGAGAATGCATGTAATATTTTCATTATATACATATATATATTTATCAAGACAATTAAGATGGTTTCCAGTGAAAGGAGTTCATGACTTAACGTCACAGCAATGATGTTGAAACAGCCAGAGTCAGTTCTTAAACAAGTACATAATTCATCACTGTAAACTAGAGGTAACCATGGACAGAGAGCATGAAGGGCATCTTAGATGTACTTAACCCAACTGGTAGGTCTCTGCTCCCCTCAGTCCATGGTGACTTGAACCGGCTGACTCAATAGATTGCTTTTCCTCTGGTTGATCTGGCACCCACTGATTGTCTCACATATGAGGACAAAGGAACTACACTGGAGCCCAACACAGCTCCTGAAGAAGACTTCCTTGGATTGATGACACAGGTGACCTGCAATACTGTCACTCAGCCACTGGAACTCACACACAAGCTCCTGAAGAAGACTTCCTTGGATTGATGACACAGATGGCCTGCAAGACTGTCACTCATCCACTGGAACTCACACACAAACTCCTGCCATGTTGATGTTCTGCATGTTCTGCCAACAATAGGTAGGGTTTTGGGGTAGGATTGGTGATAGGAATGGTATGGGTTGGTGATTGCTGGTTGGACTGTGATTCGTCTGCCTGACTTCTAAGGAGATTTCATCCTGCCAGGAAAGAACTCAGAATTAGTAATCATCTTAAGATGCACACATCAGCTCAACTTATCTCCTGCTACCCTTCTAAGTCACTCAGAGTATACTCTCAAGAACAGGAGACCATGTTCCCTTTCATTCATCTGTCTGTAAGTCAGTCACCAGATAGAAAGATAAGGTACATAGTGGAGATAGATAGACACTACTACACATAGATCATCCTCTCTCCACCTTCCCATTTGCACTCGCAGACATACATTCTATCTCGTTCGTACATGAATATATTTTATCTCCACAATCTGCCTACTACACACCCAATGTTGTCGTGCTAAAATTAACCTTTGACTCAGAGAGCCGAGCTTTGACGTCACAGCATCTAACCGAATGAAAGCTGACCCAGTTTACCTAAGTCTGCTAGCCGACACAAATCCATTGTTTGGTTAGAGAATAATTAACTTGCTGGGTTTAATATCTTTACAATGGTGTGTGTTATGTATGGCACAAGCTAGTTAGCCTGTGAAGGGAAAGGTTTGATTTAAGCCTGGAGTGTGAATATCAAGAACAGCCCAGTTCTGTGCGATCACACAGCAGAATCTTCCCTCCCTGCAGCAGTGGCCAACTTTAAAGAGACATATAACATGGTACTCGTAAACTATAATCAACTTACCCAAGCTTAGGAATCCTTCAAGGATTAAACTGGTACTTTGAAAGCGCCAAAGTTACTGAGTGAATTACAAAGTCTTCCGACACCTCAGAAGTTTGGCAGACTAAGCTTGGCGTCTCTAGAAAAGAAGTCCTTGTATTCATGTCCAAGGAGTAAAAAGGCTTACAGGAATTTCTGAATAATATTCCCGAAATATTTATCCCACAGTTGCAAGGTTGAAAATGTAGACTTCTCAAAACAACTAGAGAGTCTAGAAATGTTTATTTCACCAGATAGAGGTATATATCAATATAAGGGACTATATAACCCCCCCCCCCCCCCCCCCCTCCCAGACGGGTCTACATTTGAAATGTAACGTGCCCGCTAGGGATGTCAGCGTCACGAACAGTCCACAGTGTAGGGTTGGCTGTTCACTCCACAACATACAACTATAGGAAAGATATCACCCACCGAGTGCAGATTAGTCTATAAAATATAGGTCGCCCTATATACCCGGTACACCTGAAGGCGGGGGAAAGGGTCTTTTCGTATTTTTTTTACCTATAGGAAAGATGCAGACCATGTTCTTTGGTCATGTGGTAAAAAAAAAGGCAATGGAGAACATTGTGATGACTGGAAAGATCAATGGTAGCAGAGGCAGACATGAAACGATACCTGTGTTCTGAAGTGATGGCATTTTGGAGTATCATCAGTGGAACTGAATCAGAATACCAAGGACCAAGATCTGTAGAGGGATGAGTACCTGTGCTACCTTGCGAGTCACTTGATGATGATGATATGAGGTGGAGCAGCTGATTATCTTCCTCACCACCTGTAGTTTCCAAGATTTAAGTCTTATCCATTAGATATTGTATGAGGCTTGATAGACTCAGAGCTGATCACAAGTTGGGGGGAAACAATCATGTCCCTTGTAGAAATAAACCTTGGACAGCTGCCTCAGTGGGTAACTTCCCTGTCCACTAAGCCACTACTGCAGCTGATATGATAGATGATGTTTGAATGCAGTAAAGCACCTGTAACTTTTGTTTTTTAGTTCTGAAAAATGACCTGCAAAAGATGAAAAAAATCCTGAAGGTCCTGAGAAATTCATTTGGTCTTGAGGACAAGATGGATAGGAAATTTGAGACAGATACACAGGTTTGTACAATCTTCATTTGTTTTTTTAAATTATCAAAGCTACATACACAGTTCAGTAATTCTCCAAGGGTGTGGAGACTAGTCAAGAGGAAAGAACCCATTTCTTCCCTAGGACGTCATCTACTTAATTGCAGACACGTAATAGCCGAAGCTTTAACAATTAAAATCAACAAACCTCTCCTCTGTAAGCAGACAGAATTTATAGTAAACTAGCTCTGCCCTGCCACGCGTTGCTGTGGCCCCGAATGGTGAAATGGAAAAGAAAGAAAGTAGCTCTCAACTAACAGTGTCAGTCATAACCCTCACCCCCCCCCCCCCCCCCCAGTCATATCTCCCTCTCCGAAGGAGTGAAAAATCATCCCTGGCGAAAGTATTAAAATAGAAATAGTTAAGAAATTAAAACTTGAAAAAAATGTTTTAAGCTCTTTTAGCTTACAGTGTCTGGCATAACCTCCTCCTCCCCCCACCTCCTTCCCATAATATTTCCCTCTCCGAAGGAATAAAAAAAAGCATCACTTGGCAAAATTATTGAAATAGAAATAGTTAAGAAATGATAACTTTAAAATAATGTTTTAAGCTCTCTCAGTTAACAGCGTCTGCCATAACCCCCCCCCCCCCCCCCCCACTAACCACCCCCCCCCCCCCCCCCCCCCCCCCCCCCCCCCCCCCCCCCCCCCCCCCCCCCCCCCCCCCCCCCCCCCCCCCCCCCCCCCCCCCCCCCCCCCCCCCCCCCCCCCCCCCCCCCCCCCCCCCCCCCCCCCCCCCCCCCCCCCCCCCCCCCCCCCCCCCACTAATCATATCATCCTCGCCGAAGGATGGGAAAGTCATCATCTGACGAAATATTGCAACTGAACTGAGTTTTGCATCCGTGTCCACCCAGAGACAGATAGATAGCATTAATGTGTAATGAGAAGTAAATGTGGCTAGTGTAACAGCTACCACATCACCCATCCAGTACCAGTACTACTGCTACCACTACCACGACCACCTTCAGAACAAAAACAAAAAACAGTCACTACTGTCTGTGTAGGTCGGTGTAGCCAGAGGGGTTAACGCTGCATGATGTCGCCACGGACTGTTTAGTGTAATTGAGCTCCCAACAAAGAACAAGAAAACCCACAGTAATAGTCTGTTCTATACTCACAAATAGCGGAAATAAAAAACCCCACCCGTCATCTTCCCTCTCCGAAGGGAAAAATGTTAAATGACCTTGGCATCCGTGTCCACCTAAAGTAAACTGCACTGTAAGCAGTCTTAGTTAACAGCTTCTGTCATCTACGAATAGTTTATCATCAAGTGAAGCGTCGCGGGGAGGATAAATTAGACTTCTCTGAAATCGGATGTCTTTGGACAAAAGGTGCAGATATCGCAGCCTAACTGTAAATCACAACACAACATGTCAACAGCCCTCTTGAGAGAAAAAGGAAAATTAGCACCCAGTGGGTAATTGAACACCGGTCAACCACGTGAAGGGAGGATTACGTACAAATCTACTACCTAAGACTGAAGAGAATGGGTCCGACATCTGTAGCTGTAAACCACAACACAACGATCCAACCACCCTCTCAAAGGCTAACGAAGATTACCCGTGACATGACCAACATCTCGTCGCGCTATCGCAGGCAAGCTGTAAACCCCTAAATCGTGCGGAAAGAAGACATAGATATCGCAGCCTAGCTGTAAACCACAACAAAACGTGCCAGGCGCTTAGTTAAAGGCAAAAAAAATTCTTTATCACCTAGCGGGGCAATGATCGCCAGTCACCCACATAACACGCAAAATAGACAACTACGCTACCAAGGACTCAAGCATCTGCCCAATTATATCTCCCTCTCCGAATGATTAAAACATTATTATGTGGCGACATTGTTAAAATAGAAATAGTTAAGAAATAAGAAATGTCAAAAAAATGTTTTAAGCTCTCTGTTAAAAGTGTCTGGCATCAAACCCCCCCCCCCCCCTAATCCTGTCATCCTCTATGAAGTATGGGAAAGTCATCGTCTGACGAAATATCGTTGTTAAATTGAGCTTGGCATCTGTGTGCACCCAGACAAAAATGGGTAGCATTAATCTGTACTGAGAAGTAAATGTGGCCAGTATAACAGCTACCACATAACCCATCGAGTACCAGTACTACTGCTACCACTACCATCACCACCGTCACAACAACAACACAAAACGGTAACTACTCCTGTGTACAGGTCGTTGTAGCCAGAGGAGTTGGCGCTGCATGCTGTCCCCACGGACTGTTTAGTTTAAGTGTGTCCCCGACATAAAACTCCATCACCTGACCAGTGATGGAACCCACAGTAAAATTCTGTGATATAAAAAAAAAAATGTACACTGTACTCACAAATAGCGGAAATAAAAACCCGCACTCGTCATGTCTCCCTGTTCGAAGTGACGATGTTTAATTTACCTTGGCATCCGTGTCGACCCAAACCAAACTGGACCGTAAGCCTTCTTAGTTAACAGTTTCTGTCATTACAAATAGTTTTTGATCGAGTGAAGCGTCGGGGGGGGGGGGGGGGGGGGGGGGGGGGGGGGGGGGGGCAAATGTGGATTGTACTTAAATCGGATGTCTTAGGGCGTAAGGCGCAGATGTCGCAACTCAAACAACACAACGTGCCAATCGCCCCTTTGGGGTAAAAAGAACAATTAGTACCCAGTGGGGAATCGAACACCCGTTATACACGTGAAGGGCGGAATACATACGACTCTACTACCGAAGACTGAAGATTTTAGGTCAGATATCGCAGCCTAGCTGTAAACCACAACACAATGTGTCAACCGCCCTCTCGAGGGCGAACGAATATTACCCGTGACATGAACATTAAGCATCACGTTGCGGCTATCGCAGGCTAACTGTAAACCCCAAAATCTAACGGAACAAAAAGCGTATATACTGCAGCCTAGCTATAAACCACAACATGCTGTTGTAGAGTTTCTCTGATATCTTTAAATCTTGAAGCCTCCTCAACCATAGACACATCCTGCTGTTGTAGAGTTTCTCTGATTTTTTTAAATCTTGTTGTCTCCCCAACCATAGACACATCCTGCTGTTGTAGAGTTTCTCTGATATCTATAAATCTTGTTGTCTCCCAAACCATAGACACATCCTGCTGTTGTAGAGTTTCTCTGATATCTTTAAATCTTGTTGTCTCCCCAACCATAGACACATCCTGCTGTTGTAGAGTTTCTCTGATATCTTTCTATCTTGTTCCAGCCTCCTTGCACTCACTAGACTCTTAGCATTCAACAGCTGTAAACTTGACTGGAAAGTTCTGGTTTTTCATCCACACCTGGGATTTGGTCTAAATCCAGAGCATGAGTTTTACGTGCATATCTGTTTTACAGATCTAGCTTATTTGTTTGCAGACTTTTGGTTCCTTGCCTTGCGGACATATACACTCTGACTTTGAAGAAATGCCCTTAATTAGTTGCCTCCCATAACATGCTTGGGAGGGGGGGGGGGGGGGGGGGGGGGGGGGGTTACTCTCTGATGTTTTAGACGCTATACAGGTAGCCAAAGAAGAATAGTAAACCAAGACAGAACTGGTGTTATCAGTCGCCACATGCTGATGGACATACTGAAGATGGGATCTGAGCGTTTATGGACTTGTCCAACTTACAGTGAGGATAATCTATTGATTAAATAACTCTATTTAAGACCCAGACATGGCATTTCTTGAGCAGTATTTCCAGCCAGATGCTCAGTCCTCTCCAGGTAACCATTATTCCTGTAGTCTGTATCTGCAAGCATAGTTTACCAGTCTGTTCCCCAGGTAGTTCAAGCCTGTGGTAAAACCCACACAGTAGTCAGTAACAGCTGGAGTTGGTTTGTGACATTTTGAATTAGGTAATCACAGTTCCAAGTTCATAGCAAAACGGGTCACCCCATATTTGCTCTGTTCTTGTGTCAGCGAAAACAACATAGAACTGTTCCTTGTGAAAAAATTCACATAGACGGTAGTCTAAGTAAAGCCACTAGCGTGCGAACGCACACATACACTTTAAATGCATAAGAAGTGCCAACACAAAAATGCATAGAAATGCATTTCATCATTGATGGAAGCAGCAGTTACAACAGATCAGTATTTGCACATGCAGTTAATTGCATAAGGCACCAGCATAGACATCCTGAAGAGGACATCCAACTAACTTGTTTTGAAACCACAAAGCACAATCAACATCTGGAGCCACATACATTTTTACATGATCCTGCATCAGTGTACTGTTCCTCTTTATTCCAAGCCCTTGAGGTTGATTGCTGCAGATTTCACCTGCCTCCATCCTTCTGTAACTGACTTTCTCTTTCAGTTTGGCGACTCCGTGTTTGTAGATATGTAAAGTAAATATAGGCTCCTTTTTCACGCCTTCAGGCATATAGGGCTAGATCTATATTTTACAGACCAATTAGCACTTGATGGGCAGCATCACGCCAGCCGTCTTTACTTCCCGGGACCCGCCCAAGGCTGGGTCAACCTGGGAGCCAGGGTCAGAACCCATGACTTTTGGATCTGCAGGCGAACATCTAACCGCTGCACCACAGTGACTCCCATTTGTAGGAATGCCTGTATGGTGTCTGTCCACAGTCTTCTTGGTCTGACTGTGTTCTGGTCCCAAACTTTTCCAGTTTTTATACTTGTCATTCTCCCTTATACCCCAGCCATTACAGTCACCCACATGATGCCAGTCATTAGTGGTGATCGAAACATGAACTCTATTCCTGCTTCTTTGTCCCTTTTTCACTGTTTGTATCTTTGATGGCTGCAGAGATGTCTTTCTCTTTTCTATTCCTCAGTCACAGTAATGTGTTGTCCAATCATAATTTTCAACTTTAACCATTAAGTGTCGTGGGGAGGAACAGTTTGCGGTTCAATGCTAGATTAGTTGTAACGACTATTGTCATTCTGCGTCAGTGTAGGTCTTTGTCATCAAGCCGTCTTCTTCTATGTTATCTCTTGCTTTTACATCAGATCTTTTCATGTGTTGGTATTAGTGGCTGCATTCTAACGAGATGACTAAACCAGTTGATCTTCTGTTTCTCAGTGAATTTGGTGCATGTAGTTCCTGTAGTCTGTCTGATAGTATCATTTCTCACTTTGGAATAGTTAGATTGGTGTCTTTCTGCAGGCATCTTATTTTACATAGGTTAATTTTGTCCAATAAATTTAGCTCATCAAAACTCATACTGGCTACTCTAAATTTTACAGATATTGAGATAGTTTCTAAATAACTAGCTAGTTAATGGTATACGTACCTGACATTTAAAAGCATTAAAAATATATGGTTAAGCACCAGCAAGGAAGTCAAAGTTAAAATGTTGAGTGCATGCGTCTTCCCTGTAGCAACATATGGTTATGAGTCCTGGACTATCTCCCAGTCCTTAACTCTTTGAATTCCAGAGGATTTAGCATCACAGGCCCAATGGGTAGTAAAGAGAGACTAAAATCGACACATCATTGGGCTTCTAGGTAGGAACCTATGAACGTTTGATGTGTTTACTGGGACTGAAAGAGTTATGAAAGAAAATACGGGCTTTTGAGCTGAAATGCTATAGAAACATTCTCAGAATACCATGGACATATAAGAAAAAAAATACTGACATTTTAAAAGATCTGAACATCAAGGAAGATTGGCTAATAAACAGCATCTCTACTCAAAAGCTGAAATAGTTGGGTCATATCAAGCACTATAGCAGATTGGAAAAAATAATAGCAGAAGGCATGGTACCAGGAAGGAGTGGCAGGGGCTGACTGAGATGAAAATGAGCACAAGATATAAGTGACTCCTTGAATATGAAAGTAGACAACGTGGGAGAGCTGGCGAGAAACCGAGTTTCTTTCAGGCAGACCATGATGAGAGTGACGTTCTGCAGAGTACTTGCTACAAGATGACCTGACATTACAATCAAGGCATCCTAAGTTGCATGTGTATGTTGTACTGATTCTCAGCAATAACTGTCCTGTCTGATTCTTGCAGAACTTCATTGTTGAGTATGATCTCAAATTACAACAGCTAGATGTCAGGTACAACAAGGTCATGGACAAGCATAAGCAGTTATTGGTAGGTAGTTGGTCGATTTTTGTAGCTCCTTCGGCGCTGTTACTACTGTGTGTATTTTAGGTCACCGTAAACAGGAGGGTTGTGAGCCTGAAGATTGAGGGCCACAAGCTATTGCTGTCGCCACAGACTGTGCAGATTAAGATGTTTATTATTGCCCCCCCCCCCCTCCCGAACAGCAAAACTTCTCTTCATTGTTGTAAAATATCAGCATTGGTTGGCCAGTACAGGCAGTTATTGGTATCTCATCATCATCATCAGGTGCCTTGCTGACTGGCATAGGTGATCAGAAGTAAAGATCCATTTTCATACCTGCAGGCATATCGAGTATATGGGAAGAGCAACCATATTATTACATACCATCGGCAGTAGGTGGGTAATGTGGTCAGCATTATGCTGGCTGTCTTTATTTCCCCAGGATAGTCATCCTAGTACCCATTTTAGGCTGGGTCGACCTGCGACGCCCCATACCATGATAAAAATCAACACAGCTGCAGTTGGTTTTGATCGCGGTATGTTGGAATTACGAGTCGGACTCTAAACGCTCAAGCCACAGGCGCTGCTATAGGTGATTATGCCTGTCCACAATCTGCAATCCACAACTGCCGGTATCAGTTCATGTGCTGACACCCCTCCATCTGCAATCCACAACTGCCGGTATCAGTTCATGTGCTGACACCCCTCCATCTGCAACCACCACTGGCCAGTTCCCGTTCATGGCTGACACCCCCCACTGAATCCCAACTGCCGGTATCAGTTCATGTGCTGACACCCCTCCATCTGCAATCCACAACTGCCGGTATCAGTTCTTGCTGCACCCTCCCTCTGCAAACCAAAAACGCCGGGATCGTTATGTGCTGACCCCTCCATCTGAATCCACAACTGCCGGATCGTTATGTGCTGAAACCCCCCCTTCAATCCACAACTGCCGGTACGTTTAGTGCTGACACCCCTCCTCTGCAATCCACAAAAAGCCGGGACAGTTTGTGCGACACCCCCCCATGCCAGACTAAAGACTGCAAGAATTGATTTGGGGTTCACATAGTTACTGTAGCTTTTGTTTGTGTTTTCATATTACTGTGGTAATATATGGTAACNTGTATCTAGCTGCTGTAGGGGTGTAATCATAAATGTTATAGCTGATAGTTGTGTAAATAGTTACTGTAGCTAGTATATGTGTAATCATAGTTACTGTAGCTGGTATATGTGTAATTATGGTTGTTGCAGCTGTTAGGGGTGCATCCTTGTTTTGTAGCTGATAGGGGTGTAATCATAGCTGTTGTAGCTGATAGGGGTGTAATCATAGTTGTTGTAGCTGGTATATGTGTAATCATAGTTACAGAAGCTGGTATGTGTGCAATCATGGCTGCTGTAGCTGTTAGGGGTGTTACCATAGTTGTTGTAGCTGATAGGGTGTAATCATAGCTGTTGTGGCTGACAGGGGCGCAATCATAGCTTTTTAGCTGATAGGGGTGTAATCGTAGCTGTTGTAGCTGATAGGGGTGTATTCATAGCTGTTATAGCTAAAGGGAGGCTATAATCATAGCTGTTGTAGCTCATAGGGGTGTAGTCCAATGTGTTAGAGCTGATAGATGTGCAGTCATATAAGCTGTAGTTGATAGGGGTATAATCGTAGCTATTGTAGCTGATAGGGGTGTAATCGTAGCTGTTGTAGTTGATAGGGTGATTGTAGTTGTTGTAGCTGACAGGGGTGTAATCATAGCTTTTGTAGTTGATAAGGGTGTTATATTAGCTGTTATAGCTCATAGGGGTGTTATCGTAGCTGTCATAGCTCATAGGGGTGTAATTGTAGCTGTCATAGCTCATAGGGGTGTAATCATAACTGTTGTAGCTGATAGGGATGTAATCGAAGCTGTTGTTGCTGATAGGGATGTAATCGTAGCTGTCATAGCTCATAGGGGTGTAATCATAGCTGTTGTAGCTGAAAGGGATGTAATCATAGCTGTTGTAGCTCATAGGGGTGTAATCATTGTTGTTTTAGCTGATAGATCCGTAGTCGTATGTGTTGTAGCTGATAGATGTGTACACATATGTGCTGTAGTTGATAGGGGTATAATAAAAGCTGTTTAAGCTAATAGGTACATTATCATAGCCATTATAGCTGATAGGGGTGTAATCGTAGCTGTTGTAGCTGATAGGTCTGTAATGTTAGTTGTAGCTGACAGGGGTGTAATAATAGCTGTTGTAGCTAATAGGGATGAAATCATAGCCATTGTAGCTAATAGGGATGTAATCATAGAAGGGGTGTAATCATAGTTGTTGTAGCTCATAGGTGTAAACATAGTTGTTGTAGCTGATATGTGTGTAGTCATATGTGCTTTAGTTAAAAGGGGTGTATTAGTAGCTGTTATAGCTAATAGGGGTGTTATCATAGCTGTTATAGCTGAGAAGGATTTAATCAACTCTGTTGTGGCTGATAGAGTTGTAATCGTAGCTGATAGGGGTGTAATCGTAGCTGTTGTAGCTCATAGGGATGTAATCATAGTTGTTGTAGCTGATAGGTCCATAGTCGTATGTGCTGTAGCTGATATATTTGTAGTCATATGTTCTGTGGTTGAGAGGGGTATAATGGAAGCTGTTTTAGCTGATAGGGACATAATCATAGCTGTTGCAGTTGATAGTGGTGTAATCATAGCTGTTGTAGCTGAAAGGGGTCTAATTGTAGCTGATAGGGGTGTAATTGTAGCTGTTGAAGCTAAAAGGGGTGTAATCAAAGCTCTTGTATCTGATAGGGGTGTAATTGAAACTGTTACGGCTGTAATTTTAGCTGTTGTATCTGATAGGAGTGTAATCATAGCTGTTGTAAATGATAGAGGTATAATCATAGTTGTTGTAGCTCAAAGGGGTGTAATAAGCTGTTGTAGCTGATAGGGATGTAATCATAGTTGTTGTAGCTGGTATGGGTGTAATCATAGTTGTAACTGATAGAGGTGTAATTATAATTGTTGTAGCTGGTTGTGGTTTAATCATAGCTTTTGTAGCTGATAGGGGTGTAATCATAGCTTTTGTAGCTGATAGGGGTGTAATCATAGTGTAATTATAGCTCATAGGGGTGTAATCATAGTTGTAAGTGATAGGGGGTGTAATCATAGCTGTTGTAGCTGATAGGGCTAACCTTAGCAGTTGTAGCTCATAGGGGTGAAATCATAGTAAAATGTGGAGTAATAATTATTGCAGGTGATGTATATTTATTTTAGCTGAGAGATGTAGTGTCTTAATTGTTACTGTAGAATTGTTACTCTAAAAGAGTAATAATTTAAAAAAAAAGCAGTGTTGTATTTTTTTTGATTTACCAGATGCCAAGAAGCCCTCAGAAATTAACTAGCTCATCATTCACTTCTAGCATAAGTGTTCAGTCAATATTAGAAGTCAGATCGGGTGTCATAATTTGATCATTTTAGACACCCATTTGCTAAGCTCATGGCTATAACTGAGGTTGCTGTATCCCAAGATGCCCAGGTCATACAGTACCATTTATCTGCAAAGTTGGAGAGCATCCACCTGAGATGTAAGGAACCAGCAGTCTGCATTAAAGAAAAAGCTTGATGTATTAACTAAATGTGTATGAAAAAATCAAAGTGCAGAAGTGGATGATCCAGTTATTGCTAAGATTTGCTAGTTTTTTCGTGTGTTTTTTCTCCCCCAATTCTCTGTGACCCTGTATGTTGCAGGTCAGGTTTGGTGAACCCTGTGGCAAGACAACTGAATCCATCTTTTCCCACATCAGCCAGTTGATGGAGACCTTTCAGCAAGCAGTGGATAAACTCCAGCTCTGATAATGATCAGAATGATTTTATTCATACTGGTGGATGTGGGAGCAAAGCCTGGATGAATGAACTAAGATTGATCTACACAGAACTTAACAGGAGGAGATGAAGCACCTGCAATGCTGTGAAGATACTCCTTTACTAGGCAGGTGGGCGGGAGTGGTACAAACTTGTCATCCTATTTTTTTTTTTAGGTCATAGTTAGGTTTAACTAAGATATGTTTACATGACTATATCTTCACGCTGCAGAGTTTTTGAAAGCTCTGCTCTTGAGATCAACTTTTTCTATTGGTGATTCCTTGTGTTAGATCTTGTGTTGGAGTAACATGTGTGCAGATCCAAAGATGACACAAAGTGACTTGCAGGACTTGGATTTTGTCCTACCTCTCTTGACAGGGACAATGCGAGATGATTGTAAATAGACCTGCCGGGGCAATAAGAGGGGAAAGAGAGGCTCGTCCTTGTGTCTGTTGTGGAAGCTGGTTGGTTGGGCCATGCTGCCGACGATTCTCAAACAAGAAAATTCAGTGACAATTTAAATTGCCTTCTTTTTAAATTTTTTTTTGTGTGTGCGCGCGAACTGCTGCATTGCATTGCCTAACCTCGTGTGACAAGCAGGTCAGTCTGTCTGAGTGAACAAAAACCCATTCTGATGCAAAAGATGTCTGGGTGAACAAATACCCATTCTGATGCAAAAGAAGATTGTATACCATTTATTACACTAAATCATGAAACAAAATGTGGGGCGTAAATGGACAAAAATGACCAGCTAACTGGCCTGATGTGGGCATGTGTATATAAATTACTAAGTACTAAAAGCATTTTTAAACATTCAGAGTTACAAAAATAATTGAGACATTGCTATTCAGCCCTGAGTTTGCATCGCACTCTCAGAATTAACTCCCCCCCCCCCCCCCCCTATCCCCTTTACTCCCCCCCCCCCTTCTCACTTTTTCTCTCAACACTCTCCTCCCTCCCCCACTTTCTCAACACTCTCCTCCCTCCCCCCCCCCCACTTTCTTAACACTCTCCTCCCTTCCCCCCACTTTCTCAACACTCTCCTCCCTTCCCCCCACTTTCTCAACACTCTCCTCCCTTCCCCCCCCCACTTTCTCAACACTCTCCTCCCTCCCCCCCCCCCCTTCTCCCACTTCCCCCCCCCCCCCCCCCCCCCCCCCCCCCCTCCCTCCCCCCCCCCCCCTCCCCACCCTCCCACTTCCCCCCCCCCCCCCCACCCCTCCCCCCCCCCCCCCCACTTTCTCAACCCCTCCCCCCCCCCCCCCCCACTTTCCCCCCTCTTCTCCTCCCTCCCCCCCCCCACTTTTCCCCCCCTCCCCCCTCCCCCCCCCCCCCCCCCCCTCCTACCCCTCCCCCCCCCCCCCCTCCTCCTCCCCCCCCCCCCCCTCCCCCCAACCTCTCCCCCCCCCCCCCCCCCCCCCCCCCCTCCCCTCTCCTCCCCCCCCCCCCCCCCCCCCCACCCTCCCCCCCCCCCCCCCCCCCCCCTCACCACCCTCCTTCCCCCCCCCCCCCCCCCCCCTCCCCCCCCCTCCCCCCCCCCTCCCCACACCCTTCCCCCTCCCTTCCCCCACCCCCCCCCCTCAACACTCTTCTCTCCCCCCCCCCCCCCCCTCCCCACTCTCCTCTCCTCCCCCCCCCCCCCCCCCTTCCCCCCCCCTCCTTCCCCCCCCCCCCCCCTTTCTCCCCCCCCTCCTCTCCCCCCCCCCCCCCCCCCACTCCCCTTCCTCCCCCCCCCCCCCCTTTTCCACCCTCCCCCCCCCCCCCCCCCCCTTCCCCCCCCCCCCCCTCCTCCCCCCCCCCCCCTTTCTCCCCCTCCCCCCCCCCCCCCCCCTTTCTCCCCACCCTCCCCCCCCCCCCCCCCCCTCCCCCGTTCTCCCCCTCTCCCTCCCCCCCCCCCCCCCCCCCCCCCTCACCCCCCCCCCCCCCCCCCCCACCCCCCCCCCCCCTCCTCCTTCCCCCCCCCTCTTTCCCCCCCCTCTCCCCCCCCCCCCCCCCCCCCTTAACCCTCTCCCCCTCCCCCCCCCCCCCCCCCCCTCCCCTCCCTCCCCCCCCCCCCCTTCCCCCCACTCTCCTCCCCCCCCCCCCCCCCCTTTCTCCCCCCCCCCCCCCCCCCCCCCCCCCCCCCCCCCTCCCTCCCCCCCCCCCCCCCCTCCCCCTCTCCCCCCCCCCCCTCCCCCCCCCCCTCCCCTTCCCCCCCCCCCCCCTTTCCACACCTCTCATTCTCCCCCCCTCCCCCCCCCTCCCACCCTCATTCCCCCCCTCCCCCTACCCCCCCACCCCCCCTCACTCTCCCCCCCCTTCCCCCCCCCACTTTCCCCTACCCCCTCCCCCCCCCCCCCCCCCCCCCCCCCCTTTCTTTACCCTCTCCCCCCCCCCTCTCCCCCCCCCCCCCCCCCCCCCCCCCCCCCCCCCTCTCATTCCCCTCCCCCACCCTCCTTCCCACTCTCCCCCCCCCCCCCCCACTTTCTCCCCTCTCATTCCCTCCCCCCCCCCCCCTTCTCTCCCTACCCCCCCCCTTCCCCCCCCCCCCCCCCCCTCAACCCCCTCCTCCTTCCCCCCCCCCCCTTTCTCAACCTCTCCTCCTTCCCCCCCCCTCCCTTTCTCAACACTCCCCCCCCCCCACTTTCTCACACTCTCCCCCCCCCCCCCCCCCCTTCTTAACCCTCTCCCCCCCTCCCCACTTTCTTAACACTCTCCCCCCCCCCCTCCCCCCTTTCTTCCCACTCTCCCCCCCTCCCCACTTTCTTAACACTCTCCCCCCCCCCCACTTTCTTAAACCCGCCCGACTCTCTCTCCCCCCCCCCCCCACTTTACACTCTCTCCCCCCCCCCCCCACTTTCTTAACACTCTCCCCCCCCCCCCCCCCCCCCCTTTCCTTAACACTTCCCCCCCCCCCACTTTCTTAACACCCTCCCCCCCCCCCCCCACTTTCTTAACACTCCCCCCCCCCACTTTCATACACTCTCTCCCCCCCCCCCCACAACACTCTCCTCCCCCCCCCACTTTCTTAACACTCCCCCCCCCCCCCCACTTTCTACACTCCCCCCCCCCCCACTTTCTTAACACGTTTACCCCCCCCCCACTTTCTAACACTCTTCTAACCCCCCCCCTAACACTCCCCCCACTTTCTTAACACTCTCCTCCCTCCCCCCCCAACCCTCATCATGTTGTATAAAATTTGTTTGTTGTCCTGACTGCAAATAAAAAATTTCATTAAGCATGTTTTTTGTTCTCTTTCTGAAATGACAACCCAAAGATTTTACTGGAAGATCCATCATCTCAAATCACTGATCAGAATCTTTTTTTTTTTGGGCGGTCTGGTTCCAAAATGCTGCCAGTGCAAAACACTGTAAACTCCTGTGCAGCATTTTAAAATGCCTCTCAGACGAGCACTCCAAATTGCAGGGAATGCATCTCAGGCACCCAATGGGGAAAAAAGTGCTGCTAACCCTGACAACTACTAATTCCCCCCCCCCCCCCCCCCCCCCAACACACACACGGCAGACAGTATCTAGGTCCACTCCTCATCTTTATATTTTAGCACCACACATTCAATACACAAAAACACTAGTCTCACAATACATTAAAACACTTCTCAGTCAGCTGAAACTAGGCAGCAACAAAAACCAAAGCCTGATGACTATTCTCACAATCGACAGAACCTTGCCTTACTATTCCTACCTACAATCAACAAGTAAAAATTGCAATGTGTGTCTATTCACATAATATTTACAGACTGGGGAAACTGGACCATGTTAACTTGCTCCGTTACCTGGCCCACAATTTTAAGCTGGAGGCAGAGACAGGGCTACAATCAGAAAACCACCACAAGTTCATGAAACACAGGTATTTGCTTGATAAAAATGATGCAAAAACTTTGCACTTCAGGTTCGTATTCGTCTGACATGCGTCTAGGGTCTGGCATGTCAGTTTGCAGTTGTCAATTGGTGGTGTATACCGCTAAGTCTGAAGCAGAAAACCAAATCTGTTGCAATATTGGAAGCTCAGTGTGAACAAACCTTTGAAGAGTCCTCATCGGCGATAGAAACCAGACAAATAAAATACAGACACAGAAAAATGAAAATTAAAAAGTGCAGAAAACAGATGTCAAAATATATTCAATGAAGAAGAAATCCAGGCACCACACAACATACTCAACTAAAGAAGATTTAAGTAAACTTAAAACAAATTACACAAAAATGGATGAATTAACTATTTCAGTATCAAACTTTCAAGTCAAGTAAGTCACTGACAAGACACAGGATGTGCCCTGGTGACTTCTTCCTACAAAAGTTTGTCATATTAACTCACTCAGAATAAACAATTCAGTTCTTCAAAGCATTTTAATAGTTAGCCCAGATATGAGCAGGAAATTAATTAATCATACTGGGTAGGACTGGGTTAAAACTTCCTTCACAACCCAGACACAGCTAGTTCAGTGTCTTACAAAACATGGACACAGCTGGTTCAGTGACTTACAAAATATGGATACCGCTGGTTCAGTGTCTTATAAAACATGGACACAACTGGTTCATTGTCTTCTAAAACAGCGACACCGTTGGTCCAGTGTCTTATGCAAAAACAATGGACACAGCTGGTTCAGTTTCATAAAAATGGACAGAGCTGGTTCAGTGTCTTATAAAACGTGGACACGGCTGCTTTAATGTCATAAAATGGACTAGCTGACTGAAGGCATGGCTGAACATAGACGGTTTAATGTCTTACAAAAATGGATATTTATTTAATCTCTAATAAACAAAGGACATAGCTGGGTCAATGTCAACAGAAAACTGGAAACAAATAAAGTGTATAAACTACACAACAGTAGGACAGCTATCAAAAATGCCCAAAAGTACAATACTTACAGGGCAACTCTTTCCTTTAACTGATGTTTAAAAAAAAACAAGCCTAATTTGACTAGTAAATCACTACATCTAGTGCAATACCATTGTTTTACTGACTGAGATAAGCAAAAGTAAACAACTCAAAACATGCAATCACAATAAAAGACATAGCAGTATGCAGTCATCAAAAAAATTTGTTCTTGTAAAAATGTTACATGTAAAAACAATAGCAAAAAAAAAAAAAAAAGAACTGTAAGGGTGCTACTAATTACAACAACAATAAAAACAAATGAGGTTTGGGGCATTGTCTAGCGTACGGCCATACATCCGATTTCATTTAGTTTATGTATAATATCTTTCTGTTACAGAACCCTCGGAGGTACGGGAAAATAACTTTCTGTAAAATGTCACACCTGATATGCTGTCTCCAGTGAAAACATGGAATCGGAGGAATTATATTGAAAGCTAAACACACACGCTAAACATGGGTCCACTAATTGTCCTCTTGGGCATCCTCTGCTGCATCCGTGACTTGCATCTCCGAACCTCCCAGTTTTTCTGCCGGTTCGGCTTTGTCTGTGCCGCTGGGTTCTGGTGTTTCACCGACAAGGTCTGTTTTCTTGTCTTTCGCAGGATCATTCTTAAGGACCCTGTCTTTCAGGGAGTCCAGAATTCTGTTCAGTTTAAGAGAGCCTTGGATTTTGTTCTTGCCTGGAACTCTTAAATTTACTGATGGTGTTGGTGATGACGATGACGATGGTGCAGAAGAGACGGTGTGGTGTTTGGTGGAGGGTAAGGATGGCGATGCTGAAGGTACCCTTCCCCTGTCTTGACTTTTTGGTTTCATCGATAAGTCTGTAGCTTGTACCTGAGCTTGGCGAACAGATGATGTGGACGATGACGATGATAATGACGATGAGGGCCGATCTTCACTATTTCTCCTCACAGAGAGATCCTGTGCCTGAGAGCATGGGGAGGTAGGAGATCTGGATGGTTGATGTCTTTTTACAGTCAGATCCTCAGCTCCGTGGGCAACAGGGATGGAAGGAGAGGAACGTGAGATATCTTCATGGCTTGGATGTTGCTGCGATCGCTTCTTCTCTTGGTGGTGGTGATGTTTGTTGCTGCTGCTGCTGCTCGTGGCTGATTCTGCATGGGGGCCCTCGGACAGACCATTGATGGGTGACGGTGCCGTGGGGTGTGGTGGCAGCACCAGTCCTGGAGGCAGCAAGCTTCCTAAGGAAGTGGGCAGGGGGAAGTTGGGCAGGCCACCAGAAGCAGCTGCCAGGAGTGGATTGTACAACATGGGATTGAAGTAGAACGGGAATGGATGGGCAGAGTCTGAGGAAGAACCTTTCGACCCAGAAGTTAATGAGGTAGGTATGCATGATTGTTCTTTTCCATCTCCCTTCCTGGACTTTCCACCCTCCTCCTCTCTACTTCCACCAGGACGTCCATCTTTGCTGCTGCCACCTCTTTCTTCTTTCTCTCTCTCTTTGAATTCCTTCTCCCTCTCTCTGATTTCCTTATCCCTTTCCTTTAACTCATCCTCCATTGCTTTCACTATGTGCGGCGGGAAGCCCATCCCGTGCAGCCCTAAACTTTGCAACCCCAACAGCGGGTTGGACAGGCCAGGCAACCCAGCCATGGCCCCAAATGGAAGTCCCAGTGGAAGCTTGGGAAAGTTGGCGACCAGTCCTGCAGCTCCAGGAAATCCTGACAGAGCTGCAAGACCTGGTGGGAACCCCATGTCTCCAGCCATCATGTGGGAATGAAGCATCGGGTCCCGCGGCTTCCTGCCTCGACCGGACGGTTTTAGGATCCGATTGTCCATCGACTTTGGCAACACACCCTGTAAAAAGACAAATATTTTCATCAGTTTTGAATCAGATGACATTCAGCAAGAAGAATAAGGTTCAGCAATAAGTCATCATCAAAAAGGTGTATCAAAATAAATTTTTAAAAATATTTTAAAAAGGCACAAATAAGTGAAAGGCTTGAACTGACAATTCATCATAAGCAGAATAAATGATACCATTCCATAAATTCACGGACATAAATGACATGGGTCTATCAACTACTTAATACGCGTAACATAATGACACTGTTCTAACAATTACTAGACACAAATAGTATATTTAACTATTAGCCACCAGATGCAGCGGTTGATACTGAGAGGAGGATCTGGGCACCTTTGGAAATGTCAGGAGTGCAATGGAAATGTCGGGAGTGCAATAATGATAATCCAGCTAACTAATTTACTATCTAGCATATATTACATAATTTACTTTTTCACAAGTAGCACAAATTACACCATATATAATTAGCATAAACGACACTGCCCTATCAATGTCATCCTAGACACAAGTAGTAGTATCAATGACACTATCATATCAATTACTAGACATAAACGGCAAAAATGACACTTCCATCAATTACTGTAATCATCATCATCATCAGGTGTCTTGCCGACTGGCGTGGGCGATCATGCCTCTCCATAATCTGCGATCTCCTGCAGCATGTATCAGTTCGTGTGCTGACACACCTCCATGCCATGCAACAAGACTGTCAAGCATCTTCTCTCGTTGTCTTCCTCTATCTCTCCTTCCACAGATCTTTCCAGTGGTCACAACATGTTCTTTTTTCCCTCTTCTCATGACATGGCCGAAAAATTATGATTGTCCCCTTCTGATGTCTGTGATAAGTTGTCTTCGGGCTCCTGCCTCTTTCAAAACCTCTTGGTTACTCTTTTTGGCTGTCCAAGGTATTCTAAGCATTCTTCTGTAAAACTACATCTCTGAGGCCTCTAGAAATTGTTTGGCCTGCCTATTGATTGTCCAGGATTCACAGCCATATGTTAAAACTGGATGTATGTAGCAAGCAAGAATTCTTTTTCTAACTCTCAATGACAAGGATATATTGCACAAGATGTTTTTCATTTTATAAAATGCAGTTTTTGCCTGTCCTATTCTGTTTCTTATCTCAGTTATGCATCTTCCATCTAATGTTATCCATGTGCCCAGATACTTAAATTTCTGTACTTGTCCTAAAATAAAATAAATAATACTGTTCTATCAATTACTTAACATAAGCAACACAAATGACACTGTTCCATCAATTGCTGGGCAAAAGTAGCATAAAATGATACTGTTCTAACAATTACCAGACCCAAGTAGCATAAAAAACTATATTACAGTCGAGTCTGGATAAGTAGAAGTCGCAGGGACCTAAGAAAATGCTTCCACCTATCAGGACTTATACTTATCCAGACAGCACACACAATAGAGAAAATACCGGGACTAATCTGGTCATGTCGACCTAACCGAAATTCGACTTATCCGAGTTCGACTTAAGTGGACTCGACTGTACATCAATTACTTGGCAGAAATGGCACACAAGACACTGTTCTGTCCGTTTCTTGACATAATTAGCATACACGACACTATTCTATCAATTACTAGACAAAACAGTATAAATAACACTGTTCTATTAATTACTAGACACAAGTAGAATAAATGAAACTGTTGTGTCAATTACTTGACAAAGTTGTGTGACACTTTATATCATTTACTTGTCATAAGTAGCATAAATAACTACTATATTGTATCAATTACTTAGCAAAAGTAGCACAAATTACACTATTTTATCACTTTCTCAATACAATTAGCCTGAATAAAGGTTGGGAAACACTGCCCTAAAACACATTCATTCTAACTAGCATCACCACCACAACCTATAACTGACCTTTGTTCTAACAAGGTCCCCCCATTTTGGCTCTACGTCAAACGTAGAGTTCTGATCCAGCCACTCCTTGAGGTGCTTCAAGGGTGGAGCCTTCGATCCTGTGATCTGCACAAGGAGACACCACACAGATTTTAAAAAATTAGTTGTTTTTGTTAGTTCTATGTTAGAAGTACATACTTCATCAGAATCATATAATTATCTCAATATAACAGTTAACATACAAAATCTCAGTACATACAGAAAGTATATTGTCAAATCATCAAATTAAAAGTTTTATAAAACAGGAAATATACAGTTATAAAATCTATTGCAAACACTATGGCAAGGAAGCAACTATATCAAAGTTGGATGGAATTAAAAATTCACCTGAATAACCACTTTACTGGATAAACAGCTACTTCTCCCCAATAGAAATATCCTAAATGTCAACTTTAATGCTCTATTATGTATACCAGGGTTTAAAGGTAAGTAACTCTTAATCATAGCTGTTTTTGGTATGGATTATCTGCCTAAAAAGTAAGAGGTATATCTCTGGCATAGCAGTTAGTAAAGCTGTCATCCCAACATATTTTAGAAACAACAGAAGCTGTCAGGAGTTAAGTTTCAGCCCCTGCAGTCGCAGTTAGCAAGTTAGTTGTCAAAACTAACCAGTTACTGCAAACAATTATGTCAAAGCAGTGAGCGTAGAGTGAAAATGCAGTCTTTTGTATATGAGCGTAGAGTGAAAATGCAGTATCTATGAGGATAGTAGTAGTATTATTGAACCAAGTAAAATAAGAACTAAATATTTGAGTGTTAAAATAAACGGCCTTGTCGTTAATGTAGTGGTTGGCCAGGTAATGACACAAATATCCAGATACATGCACAATTAACAAACAAATAATTCACTGTAAAAACCATGCAGGCGAATATCAGGTTTAACGACCAACAAACCTGGCGTCTGCACTTTGAACTACTTGATGGGGTTCAGTCTTGTTTTCAAAACAAAACGATCTACAACAGGACGGGACAAATAAGCATATTCTTCTTTGTGTTTGTGAGTGGCATAAATGTGTTGTGCCTGTTTACAGCAGAGCTGCGATATTTGCGCTTTTTGGCCGACTTAGAGCATTTGCAGATGAGGGTCACCCAGGGACAGCACCTGTGCCTCAGGGGATGTCAGTCACCGTCACACAGACAAGGGTACAACTGTGCCATGAAGCTAACTGGCAAGGCTAACTCTAACCAGGACAACAAATGCCCAAAGGAAACTGGATGCGTCAGCTGAGAGGCACAAATATCAAAGCTATGCTGTAAAAAGACAACACGTTTACAATACTATTCCAACCATGAAGAAGAACTGCCTGTCTGCAGGGTGGCACAACTGATTATAACCAATCCTTGTTGTGCACAATGTTTTCTACATAGGTCTGTTGTTTTGTCTGCCTTGTTAGAAGGAAAACAATCAGACCGGGTACACACAATATTTAGACACAGAAAAGTAACATATGACCAGATGTTAACACCAACATCAAATACTGATGGCAACACAGAACAAAGCACCCATCAACACACAAATGTCTCAACATCAACTAGTGGCAGCAAGTATAAAAAAAAAAAGTGTTTGAGGACTCTCTTAAAACACTGACCCTTAGGTCATTTAGGTTTGATTTCTAGCAACACAAAACCGAATCGGATGCCAGAATCAGCCTATCTAACATTACTGATCACTCTACAGCCTGATGCAGTCTTAACTTTTATCATTATTGTTATAGTTAGCACTAAAGCACAGACTGCTGTGCCAACATCAGATCATCTAGACTGGATGTGCTTATTTCTACAACTACAAAACAGTCTGACGTTTACATTAACATAGACATAATTGTCCCTACATGTTTGCTATAGAAATTAAGTGTCACACGGTAAAGATAACACAGTTCCTCTCCTGCTTTGACCAATTATGTACAATGCCCTGATTTTGTAGAATTTATGTTTTCTGTCTTGGTAATGTCTGCTTTATCCTTCACAACAGTACCTGGAGCTTATTCTCCAATTTGTGTGCAAGCAGCTTCCTTCTAACAGGAAGACGCTGTGTTATAGCTTCTTCTTTTCTTCCTCCGCTAAGATTTCTCAAACTCAGCAGTGCTGAAGTGTTACTTGTAGAGTGCAAATATCTTCCATTTCTCTATGTAAACGTCCTTTACAACCACCTATGTGCAATGTAGCCATTTATACCATTTATAATCGGTACAAGTCTTATGACAACCATCTGTATGCTATATTAGTCTCCTAAACTGGGTAAAAGTCCTATGACAACCATCTATATGCTATATTAGTCTCCTATACTGGGTACAGGTCCTATGACAACCATCTATATGCTATATTAGTCCCCCTTACTGGGTACAGGTCCTATGACAACCATCTATATGCTATATTAGTCATTAATACTGGGTACAAGTCCTATGACAACCATCTATATGCTATATTAGTCTTCTATACTGGGTACAAGTCCTATAACAACCATCTATATGCTATATTAGTCTCCTATACTTGGTACAGGTCCTATGACAACCATCTATATGCTATATTAGTCTCCTATACTTGGTACAGGTCCTATGACAACCATCTATATGCTATATTAGTCTTCTATACTGGGTACAAGTCCTATGACAACCATCTATATGCTATATTAGTCTCCTATACTGGGTACAGGTCCTATGACAACCATCTATATGCTATATTAGTCTCCTATACTGGGTACAGGTCCTATGACAACCATCTATATGCTATATTAGTCTTCTATACTGGGTACAGGTCCTATGACAACCATCTATATGCTATATTAGTCTCCTATACTGGGTACAAGTCCTATAACAACCATCTATATGCTATATTAGTCTCCTATACTGGGTACAGGTCCTATGACAACCATCTATATGCTATATTAGTCTCCTATACTGGGTACAAGTCCTATAACAACCATCTATATGCTATATTAGTCTCCTATACTTGGTACAGGTCCTATGACAACCATCTATATACTATATTACCCATTTATAATAGGCAAAAGTATTATGACAAACACCTATATGCTATGTAGCCACTTATACCGGGTACAAGTTTTTTGCTGGCCCTGTATGTTGGGTACAGGTCTTCTGACAACCACCTATATGTTGTACACAACTGCTGTAATCAGCCACTTAAATGCTGGGAAAGTAGCTAAATGTTCAAACATAACAAGCTAGTGAACATAACATATAGCTGCAACAGTTCACATTCCCTGTGTGACCCTAGTTCCTGAGCATGCTAACTAACCTCTAAAAAAAAAAAAAACAACTTTTTCACAACATTTTCTGCATATTCAATGGGAATAAATAAAGAGGCATGACTTCCACTCTTCGTGACCTTGTTATAATCTGTATGCTACAAGAGGATGACAGCAACAACTATCACCTCACTTAAGGACAGAATGTACACAACAACCTTGTCGTGACCCCTCACCTTCTTGCCGGTCCCTCTCTCCACCACTGCAACATTCTCGTTTCCGGTCAGCTGGTGGACGTTCAGTGTTCGGGGGTCAAGTTGAGGTTTGCGACCTCGGCGGCGTACAAATGTTTCCTGTGGGGTGTGGTGGGTAGTGGTGGTGATGATGATGCGGCCGGTACATAAAGCATACAAGTACATACAGCAGAAGGGATGGAGGTGGTACGAGACAACGAGAGGCAGCAAGGGCAGGACCACACCAGAAGCAAGTATTAGCGATGACAAGTCAGTCACAGTCACATGTATGGTTGACCCCACTACATGCCACATTGGGTGTCTTGAATATTGTTCATTTTTTACATTTAGGTTAAAAACTATAAATATTAAATTGTTCATTTTATTATCTCTCTTATTCTTAAATAGTCAAATTCTGCATTAACCCACCTAATAAACATTTACTTTAACTCTTCCCTTTCCGCCCCGATGCTGCAAGTCATTCCAGAAGTAGAGATAACTCTTCACTTTTAAGATATTTGTAGACCTCTAGAATCTAGATTTATTACTTCCAAGCAATATTTTTAAAAAGATTTATTTTATATTATTATTACATGGAGGCTAACGTCCAGCTATACACATACAGCAACTTCTTCCCTTCAGTCTGTGAGCCCTTGAGGTGCACTGCTGTAGAGGTCAACTGCTTCCATTAATCACCTTCTCTTTCTGGTTGTGACTCCAACCATCTGCATGTCTGCCTGTATGTTCTCCCCCTCATCTTGGTCTGCCTCCTGGTCTATCCCTGTGACCTCTTTACTCCGTTTTTTCCCCCTGTTATTTGCCATTTTCTCGACATGTCTTAACTATTCCATGATGCCAGAAATTAGTGTTGGCAAACATTTTTAACTGCATGTTGAATTAAGAATCGACATCACAGCACTCATGACACCTTTATAAGTCCTCTGACCCCATCTTCAGCAGCATGTGAAGAGTTAAAATTATGATGGTACCAGTACTGTCTGATTGTATATCCCTCTCGTCTTTCCCCCGAGTGTCGGGCGTCAGCTTGATCCCCTTCAACTCCTTGCAGTGCCATTCTCCTCAAACGGTAATAATCTCTCTGTGCCTCGACACTGTTCACTCGCTCACAGAGAGCCCTCACAACATCCAGCTTGTCATACATCAGTTCACCACCAAGTGGTGCAGAACCGGCCAGTCTATCTGCCTGCTCCTTTCCCAACACACCGGCATGACCTAGAGACAATAACCAAATGATGCTAACTACCGGGACCTTTGAAGTTTCAACTGCAATGACCTAGCAGCCTAATAGTCTTGCATTTGAATTTTTCTGGCTTCTGTAAGACATTTGTTATTCCTGTAGTACATTTCTTTCCCGTATGTTTATTTCTTGGGCCCTGCACTGCATTTCCACTTCCTCCTATTTCTAAATACAATAAATATGTATTGCTGACTTTTAAAGCTATCAGTGGCAGCAACCCCCATGTGAGTGTGACTGTACAATAAAGACAAGTGTATGATACAAAATGCTGTCAAAATGTTTTCTTAGAAAAACTATACAGTCAGAATATATATTAAAAAAAACTATACACAAAATAGGACATCAGAAGGTATGTTGTGCTGTTCAGATAAATAAAACAACCCTGCCTTTATAACTGACTCATAAGCTACTGTATTTCCCCCCAAATAAGACTGGATGTTATATTAACTAAGGCTTTAAAAGACACCTGCAGGCCCACATGACAAGGGTTGTCTTTATACAAGTATTGATTTTACAATTAAGTGATGGAAACTAAGTTTAGGGCAGTGAAATAGGGCACCTGGTAACTGATTCTTGAGACTGAGTATTTAAGGCTGGATGTCTAGTGCAGTCGCCAGTCTACGCCAGTAAAGATTTTAAATTTCGTAGTTTCTGCCTGATCACTCCTGCAAGTCCACATCAACTATCGTACATGAATTTGAATATTCTCATGTGCTTTTTTTCTTCTTTTTTTTTTCTTTTCTTTTTTCTTTTAAATACATGCCCTCTTCTTGGTGTTCACCAGCTGTAAACTCCGGTGGAAAAGTTCTGGTTGTTCATCCACCTGTGGACTTGTTCCAGAACCTAAATGTTGTGTGCACATCAGTTTTACAGATCTGACTCATGAAGACTTTGGTTCCTTACTTTTCAGACAGATACACTCTGACTTCGAAGGGAGCCCACAGTAAGTTGACTCTTAACGACATGCTTGTTTAGGGGGGGGGGGGGGTGTCTATTCTTGTTTCCCCCCCCCCCCTCCCCCACAATAAGGATCTGGAACCCACACGGAGACACATACCTTCTGATGCCATCTAATCAAAGATAATTACAGAAGAAAAATAAGAACATTTCAAAACGCAGATATTGCATTCCATATTCACCTAAAAATAAATGGCATTTCTATGAAAAAGCAAGCAGTATTGAGATTAAATCAATTTAGTAAAAGCTATTATTGTACAATACACCCCACCCTCTCCATTCTTCCCTGTGTGCTTGTATTTCAGGCAGAATAAACAATAAAAACTACCAACAAGAAAACAAATGTCAACAAACAACAACAAAAATTAAACAAAGAATCACCCTCCCGTGTCAATTTGAAATGATTGCACTTTGTTGTCAGTCATGCACAAGGCGTGTCAAGAAGCAATGACCAATCAAGATTAACCAGAATCAAATGTTAACAACAATCATACAGCCAAACGAGATGCATCGCCAGGTTTTCGTTTCTGCAGATAACATCCCATTTCTGCTCCTACCAACTGCCACATGTTAAACTCCTTTCAGTAATTTTCACTTCTTACAAGTTTGTGAGTATACGTATATATAAAATTGTAATGAAGATATTTGATATTTACTGTATGTACTAATGTTTCAAGTCGCTCCCCCTTTTCCTTTCTTGCATTTACTTCCTTAAAGATATGCTAGGTGACAGAACAAGACAACATTCCAACGCGTATCAACTGACTGACTTAGGACAGTACAAATATATGTAAACAAGGTGAATACTGGACTTTAGACCATCAAAATATATGTTAACAGGTTAAAGATTTTACTTGAGACTTTCAAATTATTAGATTGATGAAGTTGAGAAACAGGCAAATACAAGAATCTTATCATTAAAGATGGGTGGAAGATACACAAATCTGTCCAGAAAGAACCAAAATGGGTGCAAGATACAGGTATCTGTCAAGAAAGAACCAACACAGGTACAAGATACAGTTACCTGTCAAGAAAGAACAATGTTGGGTACAAGATACAGGTATCTGTCAAGAAAGAACAATGTTGGGTACAAGATACAGGTATCTATCAAGAAAGAACAATGTTGGGTACAAGATACAGGTATCTGTCAAGAAAGAACCAACACAGGTACAAGATACAGTTACCTGTCAAGAAAGAACAATGTTGGGTACAAGATACAGGTATCTGTCAAGAAAGAACAATGTTGGATACAAGATACAGGTATCTATCAAGAAAGAACAATGTTGGGTACAAGATACAGGTATCTGTCAAGAAAAAACAATGTTGGGTACAAGATACAGGTATCTGTCAAGAAAGAACCAAGTTGGGTACAAGATACAGGTATCTGTCAAGAAAGAACCAAGTTGGGTACAAGATACAGGTATCTGTCAAGAAAGAACAATGTTGGGTACAAGATACAGGTATCTGTCAAGAAAGAACCAAGTTGGGTACGTCAAGAAAGAATCAAGATGAGTACAAGAGACAGGTATCTGTCAAGAAAGAACCAAGATACAGGAATCGTAGAAGAAAAATACAACCTCAGAATGACTGGCATTGCCAGCAAAATTTTACAAGTAAAAAAAAAGCCTGCTAAACATAACTAGTACAACAATGAGCATTACTCACTGCACAAGTCCACAGAAAATGTAACAAACAGGCAAACTCGGACAAGTGGTAGTTCTCTACCCCCCCCCCCCCCACATATTTAAATCACTGCATAAACTCTGCATCTGCTTAGAGACAACTGTTTTCTGAGATGCAGATATGCTATAAATTACCTTGTCATTAAGAGGATAAGACTACATTTTTTACATGGTTTCAGAGTTAATCTCTTAGCAATGGACAAGCCTCAAAAGATGACCTAGCTTTCCATATCAATACAGTGCAACTGAATTTATTCGTACCCAGAAAATACCCAAACACATATAAGAACACACAATAACTTACCCAATCCACCTGAAACTGCCACAAAAGAGATATTCATAAATTATTATTTTTGAAAAACTATAGAAAATCACCCAACGTACTGGCCCAATCTCCGGAGTGTGCAGTACCAGCTGTTGATTTCCATCTTCATCCTCACCCCGTCCTGGAGTGGAAGAGTTGGCCGAGGTGGGTAGAGCACTAGTCCTGCTGAGCGGGGCAGAGCCACCACTGCTGCCAGCACTAGCCATAGACCCAGCAGCCAGAGAGGCCTGCATCTCCAGCAGGTAAGGATCCAGCAAGCAGATGCTGTTGTCGATCATGTAGCCAGGATGTTGCTGCATCCACTCATCCAGATCCTTCTTCTTGGGACACTCGTCACCAGACAGGACACTGCCGTCCTCCAAGTTGATCATGGGGATCCTCGTGTCTGTAAGAACAATTATTTATGTCAGAATTAAACTGCAATAATTTCAGTTCTTTCATGACCAAAAACCAGACAAATAAAAGTAAAGTTAGGACAAAAATATAAATTTAAACACCTAGGGTTAATTTTCTATCTATCTTCTTTTACCCCACCAGGACATCACATAAGTGATCCGATGACACAAAGTGCCACCTTGTTGATGAGGATCGCCGTGGAGAGGTCCCGGAAAACCTCGCTTAGTCATTAGACCATATTTACGGCCGGGCTATATTGCCGCCCCTGGCAAGAGCCAGGGTAGAGCTTTAAATAACAAAAAATTGCACCCCACAAGGGGATGACTAGATTTATGTAGGAAAAATTGGTAATTTTTACCTCACCAGAGGGAGGAATGGACACAGACATCAACATATGATGTGCAAAAGCAAATCAGATACATATTCAACAACTTCTGACACTAGATAATTTGTCTACCAAGTAAATTTAACAGACACACAGTTTTTTTAAGCTAATTATCTGATACCAGTGTCGAGCATGAACCCTTACCACAACTAATGGGCATGACATCATAACAGAGATAAAGACGACTTAGAAGGGTTGCTAGACTAACAATATACAATTAACGATAAAGAAATAACAATGGAGAAATTATAAGACAAGGACTTAGGGCAGTCACAAAGTTAACTACAGAACAAATGAGATAGTTTGGCCATCACAGGAGAATGCCCTATACCAGCTGCCACACAAAGCCATGAGAAGGAATATAATAAACACACAGCAAGGGAAGGGTCACACACTAAAAGATGCAATATCTCAATATTCTTAGAAACACAGACTAATATAATAACATCAAAAAAGCATTAGAAAGAACAGACAGACAATCCTTACATCTCCCTCTAAAACTCCAGACAATCCTTATATCTCCCTCTAAAACTCCAGACAATCCTTATATCTCCCTCTAAAACTCCAGACAATCCTTATATCTCCCTCTCTAAAACTCCAGACAATTCTGACATCTCCCTCTCTAAAACTCCAGACAATTCTGACATCTCCCTCTCTAAAACTCCAGACAATTCTGACATCTCCCTCTCTAAAACTCCAGACAACTCTGACATCTCCCTCTTAAACTCCAGACAATTCTGACATCTCCCTCTCTAAAATTCCAGACAATCCTTATATTTCCCTCTAAAATCCAGAGAATCCTTTTATCTCCCTCTAAAACTTTGTTGAGGTAAATGAATAAAAATAAGCTGTAACCTCTGATGCAAAAGTAATTTTAAGTGACCAATTCCAGCCTGTACCAACCTGATGAAAACAGGCAGTGGCAAGAAATGTGTGCAATTGCTCTGTGCAAATGTGTATTTCTTTTTTTTTTTTTTTTTAAACCTTTGTTTTTACATTCACCGGCTGTAATCTTCAGCGGAAAGTTCTGGTTGTTCGTCCACTTCTACACCCTGGTCCTGTTTTTAAAAAAAAATCAGTGTTGCGTGCACATCTGTTTTACAGATATGACTCCTCTATATGCAGACTGTAGGTTCCTTGCCTCTCAGGCTAACGCACTCTGACTTCAAGGAAGCTGCCTCCTAGTCGCCTCTTACAACATGCTTTTGGATAGGCAGTGGGTCTATTCTTGTTTTCCCCACTGTGGATCCCCGGAACCCACATGTGGAAGATGTGTATACAAGTTTGAGTACCTTCCAATGGGACACCTTCTGGACCAGCACTTTCCCAATCCTCCTACAGTTCCACTACTACAATCTTAAGTGATGCACTACCAAAGTAATTGATGCACTACCAAAGTAATTAATGCACATGCTTATCAACAGAGTGGCTGTGTATTCTATCCCTTGAAGAACTGAGGCTGGATTTTCCCTTTAAACTAGTAATACTGTCTAAAAATGGCATTGAAACCAAAGACAACCCATAAACTGGCTCTACATCTGTATGTGGTATGATCAGGGAGAAAATACTCTTTAAAAAATGTCTAAAAATGCCTCTTTGTACTAAGATTACCTGCAGTAAATTAAACTATAATCATCTGTGTATTTAGACTCACCTGGATCAAGCATAGACAATATCCGAACCTGCTCCCGCTTGGCCAATGCTTCAGCTACAGCCATTTCCGCTAATTTTTCAGAGCGTCTTTTCCTACCACGTCTCTTTCTGTCTGGTATAAACAAGCCCTGTTCCATCTGAGAAGACAACATGGCAACAAATTTATTTTGATGCAGCTACATTCAGTTTATTTTTGCTATTAAGAATGTAATTTTAGTGACTGCATAACATTTTATTGCGGCTACCTTTACTACTCCTGTGGCTACATTAACCTTCACAGTGACTACATTAACTTTCACTGCAGCTACATTAACTGTCAATGCATGTACATTAACTTCTCCTGTAGCTACATAAACCTTCACTGTGGTCACATTAACTTATACTGGCTAAATTAACTTTCACTGTGGCTACTAACTTCTACTGTGACTACATTAACTTCCACTGTGACTACATTAACTTTCACTGTGGCTACTAACTTCTACTGTGACTACATTAACTTCCACTGTGACTACATTAACTTTCACTGTGGCTACTAACTTCTACTGTGACTACATTAACTTCCACTGTGACTACATTAACTTCTACTGTGACTACATTAACTTTCACTGTGACTACTAACTTCCACTGTGACTACATTAACTTCCACTGTGGCTACTAACTTCTACTGTGACTACATTAACTTTCACTGTGACTACATTAACTTCTACTGTGACTACATTAACTTCCACTGTGGCTACTAACTTCTACTGTGACTACATTAACTTCCACTGTGGCTACTAACTTCTACTGTGACTACATTAACTTCTACTCTGGCTACTAACTTCTACTGTGACTACATTAACTTCCACTGTGGCTACTAACTTCTACTGTGACTACATTAACTTCCACTGTGGCTACTAACTTCTACTGTGACTACATTAACTTCCACTGTGGCTACTAACTTCTACTGTGACTACATTAACTTCCACTGTGGCTACATTAACTTTCACTGTGACTACATTAACTTCCACTGCGGCTTAATTAACTTCTACTGTGGCTACATTAATGTCTACTGTGGCTACATTAACTTTCTCCCACTGTAGTTACTGTCTTCCACAGTGGCTATATTACCTTTAACTGTGGCTACATTAGATTTACTTAACTATGGGGACGTCAGGTTCATTTCACTGCGGCTACACTAACTTTCTTTCTCCCAATGTTGTTACATCAGGTTGAAGTCAATGTGACTATGTTTAATTAATTTTAATGTGGCAACATTATTATTGTTCCTTTTAATGTAGCCATATATGCTCAGTACTTTGTAGTGGGGGGGAGGGGGTGTGTGTGTGTGTGTGTGTGTAGTGTGAGAGGTTCTGGAAGATATTTAACATTGAGGAGAAAACAGGCAGACTTCTAATCAGGTTGCTACTACTGGCATGTCGACCCTCCATTGGCTGCTGAAGAAGGTGATGGATCACATGTGGGAATGCCAAGAGTGCAGTCATGTCAATTCCTGATTCATTCATTCATGAAGAAACAAAGTTTAAAAAAAAATGTTTTGAGAAAATGAACCTGCTAAATGTGGACAACAAAGATAACAAGTGAACACAGACAATGGTATAAAGACAAACAGACAATGGCATATAAACGCAGACAATGACATACCATACGTCTCTGAAGCTGAACGTGTTCCATGTCAGACGGACTATGACCACTTCCATTTAAGAGAGGGCTTGGCATCAGCTGTGGACATATATGTATGTTAACAGATGCAAACGTATGTTACTCTCTCACTGGTGCACATACATAAATGCATGAAAATATAGCACATAAAATCACACAAACATAAAATCATACAACAAGCACACTCAAATACCTACAGTGAGTGGGAAAGGGGGAAACACAGAAAAAAAAAACCAAATAAAAAAACTTGATTCAACAACATAGTGATAAGCGAGGACAATGGCAGCAGTACATCCTGTCACTGACAAACAGAACTTGTGAGCAGCTGAAATCAGCAGCAGGCTAAATATGTGCCACTTGTGGAACACATTTTCCACGGCCTATTCTCAGAGACTAGACACATCCTATGGTTTTAAGAGCACACGTACACGTACATATATACCCTACCATCAAAGCGTAAAAGCCAACCTGGCGTACTCTTCTTTTTCTTTGTACGCTGGCTGTAAGTCCTGGCTGCTCGTCCACCTGGACTCTGGCTTTGTGCCAGGGCCTGAGTTTTGCGTGTACATCGGTTTTATTGGCTTATTTGTGTGCAGTTGGCTCCTCCTTGCCACTAATGCAGATGCATGACTTTGAAATATCTAACTATTTGACTCCTAAGACATGCTGGTTGGGGAGGCAGCGAGTCTATTTTGTTTGTTTCCCTACAATGAGGCCCAGGAACCCATTCGGGGAAAAAGTATGACTATTTTGATCTCTGCAGTAGAAATTCACATGTGCACCTCTAGCATTTTGCAAAGTGAAAAAATAACAGCCTTAAAAATGCACTGATGAAGTGTCAATACTGCACTTAGATGAGTAGTACCAACAATATAATGTACTGATTAACTGATTAAAGAATCAACATCATAGTACATTGGGCATACCCGTAAATACTCCGTCTCCCACAGCAAATGCTAACTGTTCCTGTGGCACACTGATTATACACACGTCATTTTCTTCCTCTCATCCGTCCCTGCTTGCGGGATCCAGACAATTCCTCGTTCAAACATTCTTGTACATGTTATTTCATCTAATCTCTTGTCTTCTGTCACCAGTCGTTCATATATGATCTTGAATATCTCCCTTGTCCAGTACCAGTGTTCCCCGTAGCTATTGCTTTTGTAGCCACAAAATCCGCTCTTTCATTCCTTCGCACTCCTGCACATCCCGGACATTATATCCATGCGATTCCCTGCAATGTTAGCATACTGATGCATAGTATGCACTCATGCTACATTTGTCCATTTTTAACTTTCCACAGTGCCGACTGAGAATCAGATAGGATAATTCTTCTGGTAACTTTGTTTCATGCTATCCATTTCAGAGCTGCGGTGATTCCCTCCACTTCTATTCTCATGTTTGACGTTGTAGATAAAACAGCTCTGTTTTGTTCTGCCACAATCTTTCCCTTCGTTCTAGCTAAAAAAAAAAAATCCCCAGCCAGATCTTACACCCTTTCCATCTATAATATATAATTTTCCTGGTCGGCTACAAACCCTCAATATAATATGACTTACATGTGACTGTGCCATCATAGATGGGGAGGCGACTAGCGGAGATGTTGGCAGGTGCCGATGAGATACATGTGACGGAGTGGAGGTGGCAGGGGAATTGTAGCTTTGACCCTGTGGTGGCAAATTCAATGTCTCTTGCTGACTATCGTCACTGGACAATGTGCCGGAGGCACTCTGATTTAGAAGCTGTTGAATACGATTGGCTGCAGAAGATTTTTAAAATAGATTGGTGAGTGAACAACGCAGAAAGGAATGCATTTTAATACAAATTTCTTTTTGCACTTTCCACAACAAAACAGACTCCCCATAGTAAAATGTAAGTTAGTTCACAGATTATCCGAACTGAACATGGGACAAGCCCATTAGTGCTCAGATCCCATCTTCAATACATCCCTCAGTGTGTGGCGATTGATAACACCAGTTCTGGGATGATGATTTACTTCTCTTCTTTGCCTGCCTATATAGCGTTCATGTTTGGCAACACCTCTTTTGACCTGAAGTTCTTGTGGTCTCTTGAATGTTGCAGACTCACCATTATCCCCAGAACCATCTATTCCTTCTGTCTCCTTGCGAGAATATCAGCCGGGTCTACTGCATTTTCTGTGCAAAACTTGGACCTGCCAGTCTTAACTGAGATTTCAACATCATCGCAATCGGGTTTCCCCATACTTGCTGTTCCTGTGCCAGTGAAAATCTTACTACAGGTCCTTCACTGTTGCTTTTGAAAATTTGGTGAACAAACAATTTGTCCCGGAACAATCCAGAAATATGTGCATGCAGTAAATGGAAATTACAGCTGCTAGAGATGCCAAAGTCAACTGTCGCCACCAGAAATGCAGTTTGTTGTTGATGGAAGTAGTCAGGCATGATATGTTGACTACTATACAAAGGCAAAATTATTACATAAGGTATTTCACCAGCTCATAAGTAAACAGGCTACCAGCGATACTGAATACCAAAACACAGCTCACAGGGCTGCACCAAGCACTAAACTCAGTAGCTCAGGCAGTAAAACCTGCCAGCAAGCCAAGCCAGATCAAATGTATGGCTCAATGATCTATGTTATTTCAGTCAACAGACTTGAATTTGATAAGTCAATATATGAAGTAATAATTTATGTTGTATGCAGCCAATGAGATTCAATAAATTGTCCAATATGCTGTTGACATCATTATTTTCTAATAATTAGATCGTACATACTGTCTGTGTCATTATTTTCTATAATACAACATACTGGTGCGTCATGATTTTCTATAATTAGATTGTACGATATACTGTCTGCGTCATTATTTTCTATAATTAGATTTTACAATATACTGTCTGCTTCATTGTTAAACTAACACAATACAAAATTTATATCAATATTTAACACAGGTAGGTTGTAAAATATACTTAACAATATCTTATCTGTGTCTTCTGAAATCAATGTCAAACTATAAAAAAACAATTCCCCCCCCCCCCCCCCCCCCTCCTTCTTTAAATAAGGCGGTAGAAACATTAGTTACCTTTATCAGGATCAATTTCATACTTTCTGCGTCTGCCACGATTCACTTTTGGTAATCCCATTTTAAAACCTTCACTTCTCTACAAACGAGAAGAAACACAAAAGAAAACAAATAGTAATTCATTTATTTTTCTAACAGTGAACTCTAATTTGAAAAATGCATTTAAGTGTTATTTGTATTTATAAATATTATATTCTTTAAATGTTTAAAAAAAAAAGTAAAGATTGATTAAATGATGTGAATTCTGATGCGAAGAACAATGAGTTTATCCCCAGCAAATTTTCTTGCTTGAACTCACATCTTGATAAGAGGAATTTCTGATAAGATGAACCCTTTCTTGGGTCTCCAGTGAGTTCATTTAATCTGATGTGTACTGTATAAGTCTAAAAACACGGAGATCTGAAACATTTACTAATAAACTAGGAATATATCTGAACCAGTGCCAGCACAGTAGAGGCAACTAGATGGTATGATGGAATCTCTAATGTTGGGACAGCACAGAAGAGGCAACAGATGGTATGATGGAATCTCTAATGTTGGGACAGCACAGTAGAGGCAACTAGATGGTATGATGGAATCTCTAATGTTGGGACAGCACAGAAGAGGCAACAGATGGTATGATGGAATCTCTAATGTTGGGACAGCACAGTAGAGGCAACTAGATGGTATGATGGAATCTCTAATGTTGGGACAGCACAGAAGAGGCAACAGATGGTATGATGGAATCTCTAATGTTGGGACAGCACAGTAGAGGCAACAGATGGTATGATGGAATCTCTAATGTTGGGACAGCACAGAAGAGGCAACAGATGGTATGATGGAATCTCTAATGTTGGGACAGCACAGAAGAGGCAACAGATGGTATGATGGAATCTCTAATGTTGGGACAGCACAGTAGCGGCAACTAGATGGTATGATGGAATCTCTAATGTTGGGACAGCACAGTAGAGGCAACTAGATGGTATGATGGAATCTCTAATGTTGGGACAGCACAGTAGAGGCAACTAGATGGTATGATGGAATCTCTAATGTTGGGACAGCACAGTAGAGGCAACTAGATGGTATGATGGAATCTCTAATGTTGGGGACAGCACAGTAGAGGCAACTAGATGGTATGATGGAATCTCTAATGTTGGGACAGCACAGTAGAGGCAACTAGATGGTATGATGGAATCTCTAATGTTGGGACAGCACAGAAGAGGCAACTAGATGGTATGATGGAATCTCTAATGTTGGGACAGCACAGTAGAGGCAACTAGATGGTATGATGGAATCTCTAATGTTGAGACAGCACAGAAGAGGCAACTAGATGGTATGATGGAATCTCTAATGTTGGGACAGCACAGAAGAGGCAACTAGATGGTATGATGGAATCTCTATTGTTGGGACAGCACAGAAGAGGCAACTAGATGGTATGATGGAATCTCTAATGTTGGGACAGCACATATGCAACAATACACATGGGCGTCCAGTCTTGCTACCCAGACCAGTGGAAATAACTAGAAGTCCACGTAAAAAAATCCCAGCCTTCACCAAGGTCTGAACCCAGGATCTCCAGCATTTGAGGCGGATGCCATGCCCCGAGACCATGCAGCCCCCTAAGGGCCAAAACAAGAAGAAGAGAGGACTATCATCACAGAACTACATAGGTGTCTCCTGCTCCTCAACAATTGCATTAGTAAATCAAAAATCAATCAAATCAATGATCAATTCCATTAGTAAATCAAAAATCAATCAAATCAATGATCAATTGCATTAGTAAATCAAAAATCAATCAAATCAATGATCATGCTGGACTTGTATTGATTATCAAAACATTTGTGAAATGTCTGGTGGTCACAAGCAGGAAACCAAATATATCTGGTAACATTTAACTTTCAGTGACAAACAAGGCACTATGTGTACTAGATATTTACGGGCACCAGTTAACATGTTTGGTGTATTTTTACAGCTGAGATTTAGCCAGGAAGACTAAATCAACCCAACAACACAGGTCACTTAACTATTTGCCAGGTATTCAGACCCTGTGGATGCAGTATACCCATTCTTTTGTTATCATTATTACTTCCATCAGGCATCTGCTATGAAATTATAGGACTGAAACAATTAATGAATCACAGAAGGATTTCTCCAGTCTGCCTTACCTCAGAGACATGTATGTCTTTGTGTGTGTGTTAGTGTGTGTATGTAGTATGTGTGTTAGTGTGTGTATGTAGTATGTGTGCATGAGTGTATGTAGTATGTGTGCATGAGTGTATGTAGTATGTGTGCATGCAATATGTGTATGTGTGCATGCAATATGTGTGTATGTGTGCATGCAATATGTGTATGTGTGCATGCAATATGTGTGTATGTGTGCATGCAATATGTGTGTATGTGTGCATGCAATATGTGTGTGTGTGCGTGCGTGTGTGTGTATGCATATGTGTGTATGCATGTGTGTGTGTGTATTTATGTGTGCGTATATGTATGTAAGTGTGTGTATGTATGTATTACATGTCTGTATTTAAGTGTGCATGAGTATGTCTATTTGAGTGTGTATGATTGTGTATATGCATTATTCTATTTTAAAAAATTTATTTTTATAAACATGCACTCCTGATAACAGGCCTTGGTACTCTGAAAGATGAGTGCTTAGAAGGGCCGAATGTTAGACGGGCCTGCGTGCCCAATTTGTAACCCTTTCAAAATACTTTAATTCTGTGGCTGTTTCTGTGTCTTCCTCTTGTTTTCTCCGGTTTCTCATCCAACTATATTTATTTTCTGTTGTTCGTTCCTTCGTTTCTATGAGTTAACATAATTATATTTCATTACAGAAAGATTTCTCCTGTCTGCCTTACCTCAGAATTTCCATGAGGCAAGAACTCCCTGCTATGTGTCAGGTCGGACTCTGATCCCATCATGCCCTGGCCTGGCGCTTCTAAGCTAGGACCTCCCTCGCTGTGGTCAGAATCTGCCCCTGTGGTAGTGTCCGATTTAGCAATGGGTGTCTCACTTCTGGAGTCCATGTGGTTGGGAGTGCCCGGTGGGAAGAAAGCTTGAGGAGGCCGGCGGGCAAATGGCCATTCTCCGTGGTCAATGGTGTAGCAGATGTGCTCTAGTCGGTGGAAGATGACGCGGTCCTGGAAAGAGTCAAGAAGTTAAGTGTACAAACTATTAGTTCATGTTGATTTTTACCTTTCCCATCAATTCAAACTGATGCAGCATGGAAGAGTGACTTCCATATCAATGTTCTTCAACCCCTAGGCGGTAGGAAAGTTCGGTGGGCTGTGTAAAAGTTTCTGTGACCCGTGGAAACGTTTAGCTTGGCCACCAAAAAATGCTGTATATCCTGACTGTTCTACAGAATGGATGGTGTATATCCTGACTGCTTGTTCTACAGAATGGATGCTGTATATCTTGACTGCTTGTTCTACAGAATGGATGCTGTCTATCCTGACTGCCTGTTCTACAGAATGGATGCTGTAGATCCTAACTGATTGTTCTACAGAATGGATGCTGTATATCCCGACTGATTGTTCTACAGAATGGATGTGGTATATCCTGACTGATGTTCTACAGAGTGGATGCTGTATATCCTGACTGATGTTCTACAGAATGGATGCTGTATATCCTGACTGATTGTTCTACAGAATGGATGCTGACCTCTTCTATATCATGGATGTGTTTCGCCTCTACAGCTGCGCCAGCATGAAAATCAAGGTCAACAATCAGAAACCATTTCAATCAGAGAGGAAAATATGTGCTTTTAAGCTGAAAAGGACAAGTTCCGCAGAATCCTGTTAAGGATGGGCAGCCAGGGATACTTGAGACCTGATCTCATCATAAGACAATTCTGTATACTGTCATAGGTGTTTAAATAACTATATACACCTCCCCCTCAACTTATGACCTATGTGGCTTACATACCATGTAAAAAAATAAACAAAGGTAGTAAATAAAGATTACACTGGTAGGTTGAAAAAGTTCCTGCAACTGATGCAACAAAGTAAACATTTTTTTTAACATTATGTTAGTTTTGTATTCTTTACAGGATTGTTTGACTGTTGTGGTTTTTCTAGGCAAATGTTACATTAAGTAGTCTGCCATTGCTTTCTGAACGACCAGCACTCGGTACCACTGTCAAAAGCAATGCAAGACAAATTGTCCGCAGCTGGGATCGAACCCGGGATCATAGCATTACGAACAGTGTTCTCAAGACCTAAGCCACACACTTACATAACATACAATTCATTATGCATACATATGCCGAATGTGTGTGTGTTATATTTGAATGAAGACAGTGTTGCAAAATATAAAACTGACTTACAACCTGTTAGTTGGACAGACAGTCATAAGTCAAGACCGTGTAGAATGGGGATAGAGAACACTACTGTGCCCACCACCATATCCTACTGTCTGGGTACAGACAAGATGACCAAAACCCCCCCCTCTTACCTTCGGCCATTCAACGGCAGGTCCAAAATATCGGGTGGGAGCTATCTCCCCAGGCTCAAGTCCCTCGGCCTCCAGCAGGCTGGGGTCATCTCCGTAGAGTCCAGGGGCTTCTCCAACGAATGGCTACAGGGAGAAGATAAAGATCACATTATAATGTAACTGCTGGACATATAGGCAACATCAAGAGACACTAAGTTCATAAACATCAGATGCTAAAAATTCTCACTTGAATTGCAAATTGCATCGTATGTTCCTTTCAAACTAAAATGTTCACCCAGAATGCACGTAACACAGAAGCAATTGTTCACAAATATATAAACCAATAAGTGGTAAACTGAACCATTTCAAGACCAAACAACTGATGAGTTTAAACTAATTATGTGTGTCTGATGCTGTCTCCGAGGCAGGGACAGATGCGACATCTATTGTTGACAAGGAAGACTGCAAAAACCCACGACTTGATTACGTCAGATTCCTCATGTGGGTTCCAGGGCAACATGGTGGGGGGGGGGGGGGCGGAGAGGAGAAGGAGGAGAGGAGAGAGAACTAGAATAGACCCGCTGCCTACCCAAAAGAGCATGTTGTGAGTGTTGACTTATTGGGAGTTCTTTGAAGTCACCAGAGCATCTGTCTGAGCGGTAAATCTGAGAGGTAAGGAACTGTATGCAGATAAGCCAGCCAATCTGATGAACACGCAAAGCTCAGGCCCTGCACAAAGCTAAAGTCCAAATGGACGAACAACCAGGACTTTCCGCTGGAGTTTTTAGCCAGTTAACAAACAAAGAAGAGATTATGTCAACATGTGATGTCAAAAGGAAATACATCAGTTACAAGATTTTGCATATTCTTATTCGTTCTTTTGGTGTTGTAAATTTATGTATGTGCTGATGAAATCTTTCTAGCCAAAACATTCACTTGTCCTTGTGTCTGTGATAATGTGAAGCTTACCAATTCTACTTTTTATTTAGTTTGATATCTTTTCATGATACAGGTTCAAACTAAGATAATATCAGAAATTACTATATGTGTAATCATATCTTATACTCATTCATTTTTATTTATAAAGTTAGCAGTTCATGCAACAACACAATGCAGACCAAATATAACATCACCACCACAAGTATTGCACACAAACTACACATTTTACTACCTACCTCCACTCCATTCTGAGCCTTCTTAACCTCTCGCTCCATCTTCAGGCGCTCCTCGTTGATCCTCTCAATTTCAGTCTTGATGATCTTTTCCTTCAGTTTGACGTAATCAGGCCTCAGATCTTCGTTCTCTTCCTCCTCGCAGATATCCACAGCAACCGCAGATGTCAGCTTCTCATCCGTACCTGCCTCGGAGGCAGCATCAGACACCTCATTGCCTTCACCACCCTCCAGCTTCACTAAAACATTCAGTTCTTTCTTAGACCCATCCTTCAATCGAGGTTTGGATTTTACAGGCGGCATGTCTTCTCCCATCTCTAGAGGCCGCAGTTTGGGCATATCAGATGCATCCTCATCCTCTTCAGGTTCTGATTTTATGCTGACATTTACAACTTTAGCATCCTCTGGAGATGATGGCTTTGACGAAATTACTTTTCCAGCGTCTTTAGCTTTATCAGCTCTCTTAAATGAATCTTCATTCTTTATGTCCTTCTCTACTTTTACTACCTCTTTCAAATTCTCAATATCTTTGTGATCTTTGCTATTTAGAGTTGTTACCATATCACACATATCAGTCTCCTTCTTGTACTCATCCCTCACGTCTTCGTCCTCAGTTTCTTCACTGTCAACTTTACTATCATCTTTCTCTTTCTCCTCTTCATCCTCTCCTCCTTTCTCTGTCATCTTCTCCCTCTCCTTGTTTCCTTCCTTGTTTTGATTATCTTTCTTCTCATCACCCAGGCCAGGCTCGCTGCCTGCCAGTGACTCGTCCTTGACCTCCACCTTGCTCGGTTTGGGCAGGGCCATGGCCTCGGCTGCAATCTCCTCCATCTTCAACATGTTCAGTTTGAGATCCAGGTGATGAGAGGCAGGTGTTCTCACCAGCTGCTCCAACCGCTCATGTCTGGGAACAGGTGTGCTCGCTGCAAAGGATCAAACAACGAAAACTATTACACTAAACCAGAAACAACTCTTGTTACATGAAACTACAAACAACTCAAAATGTTACACTAAACTACAAACAAATCACAATATCACACCAAACTACAAACAAGCCAAAATTTTATAACTTTATACAACCTAAAATTTTACACCAAACTGCAAACAACCCAAAATTGTATACCTACACAGAACCTAAAATGTTACACCAAACTGAAAACAACCCATAATGTTACATCAAACAAGCCAAAATGTTATAACAAACTACAAACAACCCACAATATTATACAAAATTACAACAACATACAATCTTACACCAAACTACAAAAACTCAAAATGTTACATAAAACTACAAATAACCCTAAATTTACACTAAACTAACAAACCCAAAATGATACACTAACCCAAAAAAAATGTTACATTAAACTACAAAAAAACTGAAGTGTTACACTTAACTACAAAGAACCCGAAATGTTACACAAAACTATACAAACCCAAAATGTTACACACAACTAAAAACAACCCACAATAGTACACTAAACTAACCAACCCAAAATGTTAACTAAACTACAAACAACCAATGTTACACCAAACTTTACAAACACAAAATGTTACACAAAACTACAAACAACCCACAATAGTAAACTAAACTAACAAACCCAAAATGTAACACTAAACTACAAACAAGCCAAAATGTGACACCAAACTACAAACAACCTAACATGTTACACCAAACAACCTAATATGTTACACGAAACAACCCAAAATGTAACACCAGACAAACAACCCACAATCTTACATCAAAATACAAACCCAAAATGTTACACTAAACAACCCAAAAAGTTACACCAAACTAAAAACAACCTAACACGTTACACCAAACAACCTAACATGTAACACAAAACAACCCAAAATATTACACCAAACAACCCAAAAATTTGCATCCAACTAAAAAAAAAAAGACTTGAAAATTTTCACTACTGAGCAACACACTGTGGATTTCCTGGTTACTCTTTGCATGCTATTTTATGAGCTTTTGATGTAGCTGGTACATTCATCCATTTCACCCAAATTCTACCGCGGCGCTATTGTGTCCTAACCTTATTCGAGCCTGTTCACTATCTAAAAGCAACGACACATACTCATGAGATCCATGCGGGCAGGTCCTAGTGATGGTGTCATGGGAGCTGGATGTCCTCGCAGAGTCCTCAAGGAATTCTCCAGTACCAAGTGGAAAGATAAGGTCTTGTCTCGGAGGATGTTGAAATCAGTCTTAGCTACCCCATGCCTGTTGAAAAAAAGTAAAAGAAAATATTAGCAGGATTATTATTCTGTTCCTCTTTCACGCGCGCATGCAAACATGATAACACACTATATTGCTGCACATATGTTCACAAATTTGAAATCATATACACAAGTTAATTTAATATCTGAAACTGGAAACACTTAAAATTTAAAATATTTATGCACAAAAAAGAACACAATAAAGCTTTTTTTTTTTTTTTTTTTTACAACTATGTTTATATTTGTATAATGAAAATCTACCTGTAACCAAAAGTTAGTTGTGTATCCTTTACATGATTTTGTAGAACTAACCCTTTGGCTGTTGTGGTTTTTGTAGGCATATTTTATATTCAGTAGTTTGCCACCACTTTCTCAATGGTCAGCTCGGGTACCATTGTCAAAACTAATGCAACATGACCACACAAAAACTGTTATAATCTTTATTTCTGTTTCAATATGCCTAACTGACCGGTCAGATCAGAGAATCACCAAACAACAGAGCAGAACGGTAAGCTTCCCTTGCAAGGTCACAGGTAGAGAGCATACTTTGGATCTTTTCTGTAGGCCATGCCGGCATGGTGGGAAATGAACAGGCAGACAGACTCACTGGGTTGATACACCATAAGGCAGATCTGGTCAGAGCCCTTTAACAACAAGTAACAGAGTCGGAAAAGAAACTAGATAATTATGGGCAGGAGAGAATGATGCACCTGCGTATGACCAATGGGTTCGGCCGGCACACTACACTCAGAGGAAAGGCAAGATAGACATACAACCAGATTACGAGTGGCCCCATTAAAATTAGAGCTCTGCTCTGGCTGTGTATGGGGATACCCCCCAGTGCTGTGATGTCAGTTCTCAACACAACTCAACTCACTCAAAGGCACTAACAAGATACATTTTTTCCTTGACTTTCAATTTCAGGCAGATACACTTCAAAGGAAGGTTTCCTAATCAATCAACCTTCAAAATATATGCTTATTAGGAAGGCAGTGGGTCTACCCCACCCTCCCCCCCCCCTTTTCCATGGGGGACCTACAACCCAAACAGGAACAATTAGGTATAATAAACAGGAGAAAAACAATCACTCTGTAGTGTTTACGAATGTGCAGGCTACTTCAATGGTTAATCAAGAGCTAACAAAGATAAACCACTTTCTATGCTAACAAAGATGAACCACTTTCTGTATCTTCAGGAAAACAGTGATTTACCAAGCTGCTTCTATGAGCACAGGCTACTTCAATGGTTGATCAAGAGCTGACAAAAATGAACCATTTTCTATGTCTTCAGGAGAACAGTGATTTAACAAGCTGCTCCTATGAGCGCAGGCTACTTTAATGGTTGATCAAGAGCTGACAAAGATGAACCACTTTCTATATCATCAGCAGAACAGTGATTTACCAAGCTGCTCTAATCAGATATAATGAACAGGGGAAGAGCAATAACTGTTTATAAATGAACCAGCTAATTCAATAGTTAATTAACAGATGAAAGATGAACCACTTTTTATATCTTCAGAAGAGCAATAACTGTTTATAAATGAACAAGCTAATTCAATAGTTAATTAACAGATGAAAGATGAACCACTTTTTATATCTTCAGAAGAGCAATAACTGTTTATAAATGAACAAGCTAATTCAATAGTTAATTAACAGATGAAAGATGAACCACTTTTTATATCTTCAGAAGAGCAATAACTGTTTATAAATGAACCAGCTAATAAAATGGTTAATTAACAGATGAAAGATGAACCACTTTCTTCTATATCTTCAGAAGAGCAATAACTGTTTATAAATGAACCAGCTAATTCAATACTAAATTAACAGATGAAAGATGAACCACTTTCTATATCTTCAGAAGAGCAATAACTGTTTATAAATGAACCAGCTAATTCAATGGTTAATCAACAGATGAAAGATGAACCACTTTCTTTATCTTCAGAAGAGCAATAACTGTTTATAAATGAACCAGCTATTTCAATAGTTAATCAACAGATGAAAGATGAACCACTTTCTATATCTTCAGGAGAACACAGTGATTTACCTGGCTGCTCCAATGAGAAGCTCCTTGTCATGCTGGCCGCAGATCCACCAGCTGGGCATGTCGTAGGAGTGCTGGCACAACTTGACCCTCTCCTCCAGGTGTACGTGCATGAGGATGTCCTGCCGAATCTTGTTGAGAAGGTCAATGCGGGCCAGGCAGCGGCTGGCTCGTTCTTCTGTGATTGGCTCCACAAAAATCATATTCGGTGGCACTGCAAATAACAGATTTAGGTAGGTACAGATACATCGATCTATTACATAACATTACCCTTGACCCATTAGGGTCGAGGAGGTGTATTGATGAAAGTACTAGCACATAAAACCCGCCATCTTCCTCTGTCTTCTGCTTGATAAATGAGTGTATGATAACTTAATCCTGTAAGTTTCTTGAGTTTGTAACTCCAGGTTCTTCTTTGCCTTCCTCTTCTTCGACTACCCTCCAATGTTCCTTGAAGCAGTCTTTGCAATAGAATCAGGTCTGATCACGTGCCCAAACCAAGCTAGCTTGTGACATTTCAACTCTGCCAAGAGAGGCTCCTGATGTCCAGCAGATTTGTATATTGTCTCTAGACATATTTATTAGTTTTGTGTTCTACATAACTATTGTATATACATATCACACCGGTAAATATGGGCCACAATAACTCAACATTCTGTCTCCAGTGACATTACTGACAGTGAGAAATAGTTTCATACTGCTAAACAAAATTTATGCATGTCAAAATCTGCAGATGCCGCTGCTAATCACACATTTTTCTGTCAAACATCTTTCCTTGCTGTAACAACAATTAAAACTGAAGAATTGTTTCATCTAATAAGTTTTATCTTCAAATAGAAGTTGTTTACAGAAGAATGAAAACTCCTTCAATGAACAACTGGCCGATTGGTTAACAATGCTTGGCTCTGAGGCGGGAGACCACAGTTCGAATCCTTGCTATGGACATGGGGTGTTTTTTTTCTGTCGGAGGCAAAAATGAAATCCTAACCTGCAGTCTGTGGCTACAGCACTAGTCGTGGCTACAGCACTAGCCGTGGCTACAGCACTAGTCGTGGCTACAGCACTAGTCGTGGCTACAGCACTAGTCGTGGCTACAGCACTAGCCGTGGCTACAGCACTAGTCCTGGCTACAGCACTAGCCGTGGCTACAGCACTAGCCGTGGCTACAGCACTAGCCGTGGCTACAGCACTAGCCGTGGCTACAGCACTAGCCGTGGCTACAGCACTAGCCGTGGCTACAGCACTAGCCGTGGCTACAGCACTAGCCGTGGCTACAGCACTAGTCGTGGCTACAGCACTAGCCGTGCGGTCCGAAATCCTCAGGCTAAAAAGACCATTACCCCCTCCCCACAAAATGATATACAGGCAGCACGACAGGTTTCTCAGAGGAACCATTTACCACACCATTAGGCGTATTGGGCATAGAGTACTAGAGCTATATATTTTTAGACCAATTAGAATTTAGTGGTTGGTGTGGTGAACATCATGCTAGCAGCCTTTACTTCCCAGGACTTTCCCTTGTACCCGTTTACGGCTGGCCTGAACTGAGTTGTTTATAGACGGTCTTCAAAATAGCAAGGATGAATATATATATATATATATATATATATATATATATATATATATATATATATATATATATATATATATATATATATATATATATATATATATATATATATATATATATATATATACTTAAATGAGGAACTTACTGTCGCCAGGTTTCAGCTTGCCACAGACTCGCTGACACATGAAGTAGAAAGCGTGGAAGTACTCGGTCAAGGCCTCGTCTGGTTTGCGATCCAACCGTGCTTGCTCTCGGAACCTGTCCCATCGAAACCGCCCAGCAGCCCGGCTAAACTCCACACCAAACGTTGAAACTGTGCGATAGAAGTCAGCCTCTTCTCGTCTTGTCCAGCGACTGTAATGAGCCCGAATACTTTACAATTTGGCAAGGCTAAGAGCCTGCCTCTAAACAAATGTGAGTGGGCAGATATACACAGACAAGGGATAGCTAATACACAATACAGACACATCACAGAACTTGGATTATTTGTAAATAAGGAGCTATCTAAATGTGGACATTCTGTAGCCAAATATGTTAGTTGCGTATCCTTTTCAGGCTGTTGCAGAACCAACCCCAGCATTTTATGGCTGTCATATCTTTTCTAGCCAAATTTACATTCAGTTTTTTGCCATACAGAGTACCCATGCAGTGTAGGCACATCTAGGAACAGAGTACCCATACAGTGTAGGCACATCTAGGAACAGAGTACCCATACAGTGTAGGCACATCTAGGAACAGAGTACCCATGCAGTGTAGGCACATCTAGGAACAGAGTACCCATACAATATAGGCACATTTAGGAACAGAGTACCCATACAGTGTAGGCACATCTAGGAACAGAGTACCCATACAGTGTAGGCACATCTAGGAACAGAGTACCCATACAGTGTAGGCACATCTAGGAACAGAGTACCCATACAGTGTAGGCACATCTAGGAACAGAGTACCCTGCATTCCTAGATGTGCCTACACTGTATGGACACACTGTAGAGGATGTGACCAAAATACTCTACAGCTAGCTATTTATCATCATTTCTACATGGAGGTCCCAACATCCTCTGTCCGGTGAGATTACTTCTCTAATGCTAAACATATATTTTTAAAATGTGCACAAGAACAAAGGAACAAACACCCTTAACTTGTATGTGGCTTGCATAATCTATAGAGAACACAGCAATATTTTCTAAATACTATGCTACTTCCTAAAGAGCAACACTCAATTTAGAGCAGAATAGTTTGATAATGTAATAAAGAGACTGCTTGGCATGCATTAGCACTGAGCTGCAATTTTGGTGGGAGGTAGTGATGGCGGCTGCCTTGTGTATTTACTCTGCATGTGCAAGCTTTAAGATTTTGCTGGGACTGACATGTTTTTTCCCAAATGGCTCTCAAACTGGACAATGAAGGACAATTTAGCAATCCATCTCCTGTAAAGTCTGAACCTCAATTAACAACTAATTAAAAAGACTAGCGACTAAGTAAACAAATCTTCTTAACAGGGAACAATACAGTTTACAACTCAGCTTCTGTTTATTTAAAAAAAAAAAAAAAAGAATCCTAAATGAGACACTGCTGTAGTGTGTCTAAGTTAGATATTGTGAGGGCCCTTTGGGAGCAGTGCAAAGACGCAGATAAATCATTATAGTCTAAGGAGAAGGGCGCTGAGAGGAGTTACCAGGGGATCTGGCCGACGTTCAACACTCAAGGAAAGGATGTGACGCATATACAATCAGACGATTATTGGTATCATTGGAATTAGAACTCTTCACTTGCTGCTGAAGATGGGGACTGAGCGCTTATAAGAGTGTCCAGAGTGTTGTGATGTCAATTCAACATTACTGTAGTGTGTAATTATTTAACAGGTTTGTTTCATGAGGCTGATGAACCAAACCATTCCTCGCCACTTACTGTAGGTATTGGTAGTTGTTTGTCCCCTCAAGGATTGCAGTGCACAGCATCAACACCTCAAAGATGAGAAGACCACAACTACAAATCCTAGTAAGTCCCCATCCAACCATTAAGTTTGTTGGTTCACATTTAGCCGCTAAGATATCCAGGCTTGCTTTGCCATTAAGTTTTCTAAAAATGTGGACACCTATCTGAACATGTGAAAGTGAGAGATTACTTTAAAACACACCTATCTGAACATGTGAAAGTGAGAGATTACTTTAAAACACACCTATCTGAACATGTGAAAGTGAGAGATTACTTTAAAACAAGTAATACCTATCTGAACATGTGAAAGTGAGAGATTACTAATTTAGAACGAGTAACCTGAGCACGAATGTGATGTCCCGTCAACACATGTACAGTCACATATCATCCTTGACACAAAAGTCAAACACAGCAATGACGTAAGGCAATGATATTACAAAAGGCTGTAAAATCATTAATTAGTTGGACAATGTTCCTGTTTTGTATCACTAACCTGGTCTGAACCTCCTTCCGTTTAAACTCTCGTTCTTTCAAATTGAAATCTGTTCTCTCCCTGCGTTCCATTCTCTGGAGACAGAGAAAAACAAAACTTATGTGTGAAAGATGACAATACTTTGCAGGGAGACAAACAAAAATCAATATAGAGACCTTCAATTGTCAATACTCATCAACATCATCATGTAATAGGTGCTTTGCAGAAAGTCGCTCTCATCATGGTCTGCCTGAAATAAACTCGGTCTCATGCTAGCTCTCCCGCCTCGTGTGCCTTCATATTCAAGGAGTCACTTACATCTTGTGCTCATCTTCATGTTGGTTAGCCCCTGCCCCCTCCTTCCTGGTACCATGCCTTCTGCTTTCATTTTTTCCTCCAATCAGCCACGGCGCTTGACATGACCAAAATATCTTCCAAGACAAGATGCTGTTGAAGAGCCCATCTTCCTTGATGTTCAGATCTTTAAAAATGCTTCTTCTCTTCTTTGTCCATGGTATTTCTGTGGTATTTCAGCTCAAAATCCTCTATTTTCTTTCTTAACAATACAATAATACAGGGGGAAAAGAAAGATATGTACAGTACATCACACATACGCAGGCAAAACAGTCGACAGCCAAAGTGAACAGAAATACTGGGAACACAATCAGTTTTAGGAGCAACTAGAAGATGATAATTCTCAAGCATTACTTTGAATACTGTACAAGTAGTGAAGACACACAACAGGTGAACTGAGCTGAAAACTGAGCACTTAGATTTCCATAAGTGTTCTGGCACCATCTTCAGCAGCTGTGAAATTTAGTTTCAATAGTGACGTAGCCAGCAGAATTTTCATTTTGCTTCTCCTCTGCGTATGAGTGCAAGCCAGATCCCCTAGCCTTGTCTTGCTGCGCCATTCTCTCCGTAACTGTGACCCCTTTCTCTCTACACTGTGATCCCGTTCTCTCTGCATTGTGATCCTATTGTCCCCACACTGATCCCATTCTTCCATCACGATCCATTTCTCTCCATACCATGAATTCATCCTCTCCACACAATGATCCCATTCTTTCCATACCATGATCCCTTTCTCTCCATACTGTGATCCCATCCTCTCTATACTGTGATCTCATTATCTCCATACTAGGATCTGCACTCAGATCCGCATAATACTAGAGCATTAAAAAATAACAGGGCAAGCATTTTCACTCACAAATGATGGTGATGATGGCGATGATGGTGATAATGGTGATTTTAGTGAGGGTGATTTTGGTAATGATGGGGATGGTGATGGTAATGATGGCCATGGTGATGATGGCGATGGTGATGGTATTGATGGTAATAGTAATGATGATGATGGTGATGGTAATGATGGCCATGTTTATGATGGTGATGGTGTGATGGTAATGATGGCAATAGTAATGATGGCGATGGTAATGATGGCGATGGTAATGATGGCGATGGTAATGATGGCGATGGTAATGATGGCAATGGTAATGGTAATGATGGCGATGGTAATGATGGCGATGGCGATGATGGCAATGGTAATAATGGTGATGGCAATGGTGATGATGGCAATGGTGAAGATGGTGATGGTAATAATGGTGATGGTAATAATGGCTATTGTAATGGTGGCAAGGGTAATAATGGTTAGGGTAATGATGGTGATGACGGTGACTGTAATGATGGTGATGACAGTAACTGTAATGATGGTAATGATGGTGATGACAGCGATGATAGTGATGGTGATGGCGGCGATGGCAATGGTATTGATGGTGATGGTAATGATAGCGATGATAATGATGGTGATGATGGCGATGGTTATGATGGTGAGGATGATGGTAATGATGGCGATGGTGATGCTGATGATGGCGATGACGGTAATGATGATAATAGCAATTATCGTGATGGTAATGGTGACGGTTATGATAGTGGCGATGGTAATGATGGTGATGGTAATGGTGGTGAGGGTAATGATGGTGATGATGGGGATGGTAATGATGGCAATGATAGAGATAGCGGTGGTTATATTATACCCTTTGCATTTGTTCATTCTTCAGCATCCTCTTCTTGTGGTGCCTCTGGTAGTTGGTGATGCACTTCCTTAAGCGCACGTTGAGACTGGAAGCATCAGGGAATGGAAGCTTGTCACTGCCATCTGTTAACAGGTTTGAAAGACAAGTGTGTCAACAACTGAGTAAACAATTGTCAAAACAGGCCAGCAAAAAAACGCTAATAGCACATATTAAATGATGTATAATGTTGGTTTTTTTTTCGCGTTCACCGGCTGTTAAGTCCAGCATAAAGTTCTGGTTGTTCACCCACTTCTAGACTTGTGAACCTGAGTGTTGCGTGCACATCTGTTTTACAGATTTGAACTCTGTATGGATGCTGTTGGTTCCTTGCCTTTCACGCAAATGCATCTGACTTTAAAGAAAACCCCCATTATTGACTTATGACATGCATGTGGGTAATTTCTTTTCCCCGTATTTGGGCCCTAGAAACCAATAGATAATTCTAGTGAACCTTTGTTTCAACTGCTTTAAACTTTTTCACTCTGCGAAGGCTGAATAACAATTTAAAAAAAAAATTTGGGGTTCCAAACCCCAGGAAATTGCAGGAAGAATACTTAATTTGGAGGGGGGGGGGGGGGGGGACATTGCCCTGGTCGCTGATAATTCTTAAATTTATTAAATTTTTTTTTAATCTTAATATTTTATAAACACAACTGGAATATATTCCTGGGGCCAAAAAATGATATGTATTGGGTGGCAAGGGTAATAATGGTTAGGGTAATGATGGTGATGACGGTGACTGTAATGATGGTGATGACGGTAACTGTAATGATGGTATATTCCTGATGATATATTCCTGGGGCCAAAAAATGATATGTATTGGGTAACTCGTTATATGACCCCGTGACCTCTATTACTATGGCGAACGGCGCAAATTTGGCAACCTGGCTATAAAAGAGACATTGGGGTAATAGGAAATAACCACTTTCATACTTTTTTCAGTTAATACATTAATATCCTGCCTTACTAAAAACTGCATAGTCAAGGCATCTAAAGGGAAAGCAGAAGCGGCAGCATAAAAGACAAAGCAGAAGAGTAGAAGAAAAAGTAGAAGCAGCAACAGCAACAGAAGAAAAAGTAGAAGCAGCAACAGCAACAGAAGAAAAAGTAGAAGCAGCAACAGCAACAGAAGAAAAAGTAGAAGCAGCAACAGCAACAGAAAAAAAAGTAGAAGCAGCAACAGCAACAGAAGAAAAAGTAGAAGCAGCAACAGCAACAGAAGAAAAAGTAGAAGCAGCAACAGCAACAGAAGAAAAAGTAGAAGCAGCAACAGCAACAGAAGAAAAAGTAGAAGCAGCAACAGCAACAGAAGAAAAAGTAGAAGCAGCAACAGCAACAACAAAATAGTAGAAGCAGAAACAAAAGAAAAAGCAGTAGCAGCAACAGAAGAAAAAGCAGAAGCAGGAACAGCAACAGCAGAAGAAAAAGAAGCAGCAACAAAAGAAAAAGCAGAAGCAGCAACAGCAACAACAAAATAGTAGAAGCAGCAACAGAAGAAAAATCAGAAGCAGGAACAGCAACAGAAGAAAAAGTAGAAGCAGGAACAGCAACAGAAGAAAAAGTAGAAGCAGCAACAGCAGAAGAAAAAGTAGAAGCAGAAACAAAAGAAAAAGCAGTAGCAGCAACAGAAGAAAAAGCAGAAGCAGGAACAGCAACAGCAGAAGAAAAAGAAGCAGCAACAAAAGAAAAAGCAGAAGCAGCAACAGAAAAAAAAGCAGAAGCAGGAACAGCAACAGCAGAAGAAAAAGTAGAAGCAGAAACAGCAACAACAAAAAAGCAGAAGCAGCTACAGAAGAACAAGCAGAAGCAGCAACATAAAAAGCAGAAGCAGCAACAGCAACAGAAGAAAAAGCAGTAGCAGCAACAGCAATAAAAGAAAAAGTAGAAGCAGCAACAGCAGCAGAAGAAAAAGTAGAAGCAGCAACAGCAGCAGTAGAAGCAGCAACAGCAGCAGAAGAAAAGGTAGAAGCAGCAACAGCCAACAGAAGAAAAGGTAGAAGCAGCAACAGCCAACAGAAGAAAAAGTACAAGCATGAACAGCAACAGAAGAAAAAGTAGAAGCAGCAACAGCAGCAGAAGAAAAAGCAGAAGCAGCAGCAGCAGAAGCAGTAACATAAAAAAAGCAGAAGCAGCAGAAGAAAAAGCAGAAGCAGCAGCATTTAAAAAAAAAAGCAGAAACAGAAGTAGCAGCAGAAGAAAAAGCAGAAACAGCAGCAGCAGAAGAAAAAGCAGCAGTAGAAGAAAAAGCAGAAACAGCAGCAGCAGCAGAAGAAAAAGCAGAAACAGCAGAAGAAAAAGCAGAAACAGCAGAAGAAAAAGCAGAAACAGCAGCAGAAAAAAAAGTAGAATCAGCAACAGCCAGAATAGCAGAGTAAACTAGGCATCTAGGACATGTACATCTGTGACTTACCTTCAGCATTGTCCCCATCCACACCACAAACAGCAACTTTATTCTCGGTGGGAGCATCTTCACTGGTTTTCTCATCAGACGTGACACCAGTGTCGTCAGTTTTGCTCTCACTGACGCTGTTTGCAGCAGTGGAACTCTGGGAACACTCTTCGTCATCCAGGTCATCTTTTGTCATGTCCTCCTCTTTGTCATCCTTGTCATCTTTGTCATCATCATCCCTTGAAGAACACAAAACAAATATGTAGATTGCAATAGGTCATGCTTTCACTGCAAAATGTGTGTTCTGACTTTTGGCTAGTTGTCTAGGCGATGATGGGTCTACTGGACAGTATTACTCACATTCTAAGACGGCATAGCCGTTACAAGCCGACACGGCCTCCAAGATATAAGACTGTTTATTGACATCTAAACACTTACATAGATTGTCCCATCCATGTCCTAATCAACAGCTTTCACGCGACACGTTGTTCAGATGTCAACACGCTGACTCATCACACATTCACCAACCAGTTCTGCGTCTTCAGTTCCACATCGCCGCATAGATGGATCTGGTCATTACATCGAGTTTCATACCACTGACTTGGCTGGTCTTCACTTCGATGGATGTTGTCTGGTCTTCATCACGCAGCAATCAGTTTCACATTCATTCACTCAATCACTCTCACGTCCTCTAGTTCTGACGGTCAACACATACTGTCTGATCAGACAGGGGTCCACGTGGCAACACATGGTTGTTTTTGGTTTCCACGTGGCGACGTGTGGTCGTTCTCCTGAGGTTCCACGTGATAACAGTCGTTCCCTACCTTGAAAACCTCGGTTAATCAGAGTATCTGGCCTTTTTCTGTGTTTTGGTTAACCTAGGGCTTTCCCCCAACCTTCCCAATCAGGGTGAAAATATCCCCCATTACATATACATGTGAGAAACATATTTCACTGAGATTATCTGAGTGAGATTACACCAGTCTATGATGAAGCAGCAGTTGACTGAGAATGTATAGTTTATGTAAGGGTACGGGGTAGCTTACATGAGGATACAGTAAAATTTATGAGGGTAACGGCAATAAATGTAAGGGTTGAGCAGTAAATGTGAGGGTAACATCAGTAAATGTGAGGGTAATATCAGTAAATGTGAGGGTAATATCAGTAAATGTGAGGGTAATATCAGTAAATTGGAGGGTAACAGCAGTAAATGTGAGGGTAACATCAGTAAATGTGAGGGTAATATCAGTAAATGTGAGGGTAACAGCAGTAAATGTGAGGGTAATATCAGTAAATGTAAGGGTAATGGCAGTAAATGTGACAGTAACAAGCAGTAAATGTCAGGGTAACAGCAGTAAATGTCAGGGTAGCAGCAGTTAATGTCAGGGTAATAGTAAGTGTGAGGGTAACAAGCAGTAAATGTGACAGTAAATGTGAGGGTAACAGCAGTAAATGTGAGGGTAACAGCAGTAAATGTGAGGGTAACAGCAGTTAATGCCAGGGTAATAGTAAGTGTGAGGGTAACAAGCAGTAAATGTGAGGGTAATATCAGTAAATGTGAGGGTAACAGCAGTAAATGTGAGGGTAACAGCAGTTAATGCCAGGGTAATAGTAAGTGTGAGGGTAACAAGCAGTAAATGTGAGGGTAAAAAGTGGTAAATGTGAGTGTACAGTAATATATGTGGGAGTTAGGTGTAGTCTATATAATAATTAGGTTTCATTCATTAAGCACAAAACAGATTTCCTCAGTGATGCATAGATTTCAACTCATAGAAAGTCTCCAGAGACAAGCACATCCTGTCTTAAAGGAGATCTCGTCCGTATTAGCATGGCAGGTCATCATTGGAAAACATTTACAGTACATACACTAAACCCGCTTCCCCGTTGAAAGAATATAGTGAAGTCTAAAATTTATGTGAGGGCAAGGAACAGTACTTGTGGAAGTACAGCTGTATATGTCAGAGTACAGCAGTATATGTGGGAGTACAGCAGTATATGTGGGAGTACAGCAGTATGTGTCAGAATAAAACAGTATATGTGGGAGTACAGTAGGATATGTGGGAGTACAGTAGGATATGTGGGAGTGCAGTAGGATATGTGGGAGTACAGTAGGATATGTGGGAGTACAGTAGTATACGTAGAAGTACAGTAGGATATGTGGGAGTGAGGTACTGTCTATATCTCCTCAGTAATGCATAGATTTCAACTCACAGAAAGTCTCCAGAAACAAGCACATCCTGTCTTAAAGGAGACCCCATCCGTATTAGCATGGCAAGTCATCATTGGAAAACATTTACAGTACATAGACATGACATCACTGTATGTGAGGATATATCAAAGTCTGTGTGAGGGAAAGATGCTTATATGAGGATATGTTATAGAGTATGTGAGGGTAAGGAGCAGTACTTGGTGGGAGTCCAGCATTATATGTCAGAGCACAGCAGTATACGTGGGAGTACAGTAGGTTATGTGGAAGTACAGCTGAATATGTGGGAGTACAGTAGGTTATGTGGAGTACAGCAGTAAATATGACAGTACAGTTGGATATGTGGAAGTACAGCTGAATATGTGGGAGTACAGTAGGTTATGTGTGAGTACAGCAGTATATGTGGAAGTACAGTCAAATATGTGGAAGTATAGTAGGAGTACAGTAGGATATGTCGGGGTGAGGTACAGTCTATATAGATATATATTAGATGTGATTAATTAAGTTCAAAACAGATTTCCTCAGTGATGCATAGATTTCAACTCACAGAAAGTCTCCAGAAACAAGCACATCCTGTCTTAAAGGAGACCCCGTCCGTATTAGCATGGCAGGTCATCATTGGAAAACATTTACAGTACATACACTAAACCTGCTTCCCCTTAAAAGGATATAGTAAAGTCTATTGTTTATGTGAGGGCAAGGAGCAGTATATGTGGGAGTCCAGCAGTATATGTCAGAGTACAGCAGTATATGTCAGAGTACAGCAGTATGTGTCAGAATAAAACAGTATATGTGGGAGTACAGTAGGATATGTGGGAGTACAGTAGGATATGTCAGAGTACAGCAGTATGTCAGAGTACAGCAGTATATGTCAAAGTACAGCAGTATATGTCAGAGTACAGCAGTTTATGTGGGAGTACAGCAGTATGTGTCAGAATAAAACAGTATATGTGGAAGTACAGCAGTATATGTCAGAGTACAGCAGTATGTGTCAGAATAAAACAGTATATGTGGGAGTACAGTAGGATATGTGGGAGTACAGCAGGATATGTGGGAGTACAGAAGTATACGTAGAAGTACAGTAGGACATGTGGGAGTACAGTAGGATATGTGGGAGTGAGGTACTGTCTATATCTCCTCAGTAATGCATAGATTTCAACTCACAGAAAGTCTCCAGAAACAAGCACATCCTGTCTTAAAGGAGACCCCGTCCGTATTAGCATGGCAAGTCATCATTGGAAAACATTTACAGTACATAGACCTCACTTTCCACACCGTATGTGAGGATATGGTAAAGTCTATGTGAGGGAAAGATGTAGCTTATATGAGGATACAGTATAGTCTATGTGAAGGTAAGGAGTAGTTAATGTGGGAGTACAGTGGTATCTGTTGGCATGAGGTACAGTCTATATATATATCAGGTGTGAATAATTAGGTACAACACAGATTTCCTCAGTGATGCATAGATTTCAACTCACAGAAAGTCTCCAGAGACAAGCACATCCTGTCTTAAAGGAGACCCCGTCCGTATTAGCATGGCAGGTCATCATTGGAAAACATTTACAGTACATACACTAGACCTGCTTCCCCGTTGAAAGGATATAGTGAAGTCTATTGTTTATGTGAGGGCAAGGAGCAGTATATGTGGGAGTCCAGCAGTATATGTCAGAGTACAGCAGTATATGTGGGAGTACAGCAGTATATGTCAGAGTACAGCAGTATATGTGGGAGTACAGCAGTATATGTCAGAGTACAGCAGTATATGTGGGAGTACAGCAGTGAATGTGGGAGTACAGCAGTGAATGTGGGAGTACAGCAGTGAATGTGGGAGTACACCAGTATATGTGGGAGTACAGCAGTATATGTGGGAGTGCACCAGTATATGTGGGAGTACACCAGTATATGTGGGAGTACAGCAGTATATGTGGGAGTACAGCAGTATATGTGGGAGTACAGCAGTATATGTGGGAGTACAGCAGTATATGTGGGAGTACAGCAGTATATGTGGGAGTACAGCAGTATATGTGGGAGTACACCAGTATATGTGGGAGTACACCAGTATATGTGGGAGTACACCAGTATATGTGGGAGTACAGCAGTATATGTGGGAGTACAGCAGGATATGAACAAATGAACGAACAAACTTTATTTTCAAAGGGTTACAAATTAGGCACACAGGCCTGTCTTACATTCGGCCCTTCCAAACTCCCATCTTTCACACAGCAGTTGTATCTCATCAATAAAGCATGCTATGTTCACATATGTGGGAGTTCAGCAGTATATGTGGGAATACAGCAGTATATGTGAGAGTGAGGTAGTCTCTCTCTCTCTCTCTATAAGTACAACACAGATTTCCTCAGTGATGCATAGATTTCAACTCATATAAAGTCTCCAGAGACAAGCACATCCTGTCTTAAAGGAGACCCCATCCGTATTAGCATGGCAAGTCATCACTGGAAATCATTCGCACAACAAATACTACACCTGCTTCCCTGTATGTGAGTGTATAGTATACTCTATGTGAGGGAAAGATGTACTGTATTTCTCCCAAGTATAAGACACAATTCCCCCTCCCCTCTCAAAAAATAGTGTAGAAACACTTTCCATCTTATACAATGGTAGGAGTTTTTTTTTACAAAATGATGTGTTAGAAAATATCAGGGTCTTATATGGGAATGCTGGTATAGTGGTGACATAAAAAAGTTCCATGAGACAAGGGGAACCAATGGATGAAGCCTTGTGATAACAATCTGACTCCAGCAGGTAGTGTGGGTGGGGAAACTAACGACGGGAGAAGTTTGTACCTAGGTGAAAAGATCCTGGGATAATGTGAAGATCTGAGATTGCTGTCAGGTCGTTCAAAAAGTTGGGGGGGGGGGGGGGGGGGGGGGGGGGGGGCTAAGTGATCTTGAGGCATGACGTCCGCCTCGGGTGCTGGAACTCCTGGTCTCTGGGTAGTGAGATCGGACGCTCGTGTGTATTGCTGTGCACGTAAAAAAAATCCTTTGGCAGTTTGAAATCGACAAGAGTAGCCTAACAGCACTGCCGAGGCACAGTTTGTAGTATAAAATCTCCCCCAAAGTATTTAAAGATCCTTGCTGGTGCTACAGAGTTTGTGCACTGCGCTGAAATTCTTTGCAATCGGGTTTGAGTTAGAAGTAGAACAGAGCACTTATGGGTTACTACCCTGTGCCATGATGTTGATCCGTCGAATAAACCATGAACGAATCAGAAGTGTCGCAGTTCAAATGTCACAGTTGCAACTGAGGATGAGGTTATAAATAAAGACAATTATGAGGACAAGCTAAAGAACCACCATGCTAATGAGTTTCAACAGTGACGAGGGGATTTCTAGATTCTATGATGAAAAAAAAATGGAGAAAAAAAATTAGTTCAATAACTAAGTAATCATACAATTTTTCTTTGTGGAGATGGCACCTGACTGACTGACTGACATCTGGATATGAAACAAAGCTGCACTCACTTATCATCCTCTTGTTCTGCCAACAATGCAGCCCCATCTGGAGGACCACACTTTGTCAAGAAGCATAACGATGGATCCGAACGGATGCAGTTGTACTTCTCATACCCGTACTTGAACACTCCGATGATGAGGGACTTGTCAGCTTCCTCATCCCACCAGGGAGTTGGCACTTCTCCTTCCAGGATTGGTTGTGGAATGTTAATCTCTCTGCCAAGGAAAGATGCAAATGTTATCTGGCAATTCAGTGCAAGGACCAGGGGATCTAACCAACACCCAATGGAAAGGCAAGAGGGACAAACAATCACACTTTTACAGATAACAACACAATTACAACTGCACTTAATGCTGAAAATGGGTACACAGCACTTAAGGGACTGTCCAGAGTACTGTGATGTCAGTTCTTAAACTCCACAGAGAACAGCCAGGGTGTCATTGTCATTACAGTGCATTCAGGGTTTAATCCCACGTGGTAAATATTTGTCCATGTTACTCAAAAAATGGTATAAAATGATTCCCTAATGTTTTCAGAAAAAGTCACACAAAAAAGGGGGGCACAAAACAAAAACTAGACACCACACCTCATTTAGTGGTCTAGAAAGACCTCTGTTTGGTTTAAGCTGGGAAAAGGGGGGGGGGGGTGTCAGTGACCTTTAATAATCATGTTGTCAAAGGAGACTAAGGTTTGCTGAAAGAGGATGTTCTGGGTTAGGTACAGATCCAACAGGATGTTCTAGGTTGGGTAGAGATCTAACAGGATGTTCTAGGTTGGGTAGAGATCTAACAGGATGTTCTAGGTTGGGTAGAGATCTAACAGGATGTTCTAGGTTAGGTACAGATCTAACAGGATGTTCCAGGTTAGGTGCATATCTCAGGCTGACAATCACAACACAAAAGTTCCACTTGCCCTTTAAACAGCATATATGCAGATTTGGGGATGGAGGGAGGGGGGGGGGGGAAGAGAGAGAGAGAGAGAGAGAGAGAGAGAGGAGAGAGAGAGAGAGAGAGAGAGAGAGAGAGAGAGAGAGAGAGAGAGAGAGAGAGAGAGAGAGAGAGAGAGAGAGAGAGAGAGAGAGAGAGAGAGAGAGAGAGAGAGAGAGAGAGAGAGAGAGAGAGAGAGAGAGAGAGAGAGAGAGAGAGAAAAGAGCAGAAAAGCCTACCCCTTCACAACAACATAGTAGTTTCTCACATATGCCCACCATTACCATTAGGGAACACTAGCAGATAAAGACACAGGTTTGAACCATCCGCCTGTTATTGGGTGCATGATTCCTCTTCTCCCTTCGTTGACCTTTCTAGTTATGTGTTCAATTGATTTAGTTTTGTTTTCAGCATGAGCTCTTTGGCAGTCACCCTCTATGTTCAACATCACTAACAATCAACAAGTGTGTCTACATTCAAATACTTGCAGACATGTGTCTACATTCAAATACTTGCAGACACGTGTCTACATTCAAATATTTGCAGACATGTGTCTACATCCAAATACTTGCAGACATGTGTCTACATCCAAATACTTGCAGACACGTGACTACATTCAAATACTTGCAGACATGTGTCTACATTCAAATACTTGTAGACATGTGTCTAAATTCAAATACTTGCAGACATGTGTCTACATTCACATTATCTATTAAATCACATTCTCTACTTCATTACATTTTTTAATCACATTCTCTACTTAATTACATTATCTATTTAATCACATTCTCTACTTAATTACAATATCTATTTAATCACATTCTCTACTTACGTATGTGGTAAATTCTGGTAGACTTTGTCTGCCTCGTCACCAATCAATTCTTGTCTAATATAATACAGCAGCCGGACTCGAAGCAGAACTCTGGCATGGAAAAATTAACGAATTACATGAGTAAAAATTAGCTGACTAGTAATTACATAAGTAAAAAAAAAAATGACATGACTACTTAAAGACTTACAATTACATGATTAACAATTACATGGCTAACAATTACATCGCTAACAATTTCATTACTAATAATTACGTGTGTGTGTTAAGTTGTTCGTCCATCATAAGTGATGATGACTTTCATCCAATGGTGACCGGATTAGGTTTTGTGAGTGCGCAGATAGCTGAGAAGGCAAATTCTTGCACTGAAAGTTCATATGCATTGTGGGCAGGGAATAGAAGCCACATCTCTCTGGTGATTTGCTTCAAAAGCCTTTCCTGGCTGCTCTTTTCTCAATTGCTGCTGCAGTTATAAAAGTTGAGGAATGAATGAAAGGATGACTTGCGCTGTGGCTTTGATTTAAGTGAGGAATTCGTCAACCTCACTCTCTCGCCCAAGTTCAGTGGCAGGATGAATTAAGACGTCTGGAGATGAACTCTGATGCAGTGGATGACCAGGACTTCTTTGGTGCCCTGCCATGCTCAAGGCTCTTAACAGAGCCTTCTGGTAGTCGCCTCTTTGTCCGCCGAACCAAGGTTGTTTCATCCGCACAGTCCGCCGAATCCAGACTTTGCATGCTGGGTAGGCATTTTCTAGCTCACCAATCAATTAGGTCTGATCAGCTACCCTCTCCTGGTTTAGCCAGCCCATCAAAGCTGTTGTCCAGGGAATGGTCGCTGTATAACAATTAAATGATTAACTTTTGACTAGCATGAGACTGCTACACAGCAGTGACTTCTGTCTGTGATCTGTAGACCTTCACTAGACTGCGGAGATTTCCAGTCATCCGCGAAACATTAACGCCCAGTCACGTAGCAGCTCGATGTAAAAGTGAGTAAAGGACTTTTCCATGCCTTTATAGGGCAAGACCTATATTTTATAGCCCAATCGGCACAAGATGGGTGATGTGGTCAGCCTTAACTTCCCAAGCCTGCACCTGGTACCCACCCAAGGCTGGGTTGACCTGGGAGCAACTTCCAGTTACTAAATGATTTATGGTTTATACAGCCATGACCAGGCTACAAGAACAAGTCAAAAGTGAAGGCAGATGAAGCAGTAATCATTGTGCTAACGAAGAAGAACCAACCCTTAACCCAGTACTGTATGCTACAAGCTGAGGGGGATATCATGACTGTATGATCTGCAGTAAGGATGATGTTTTTACTAAAAGCTCTCTGGGATCAAATAGATAGTGCCAGAGAACAAACAGAAAATCCATTCACTTGAAAGACTAATTCAATATGGAAGATATTTCAAAAGATATTGCCAGAGAACAAACAGAAAATCCATACACTTGAAAGACTAATTCAACACGGAAGATATTTCACACTCAAAGCAACTCATTGCATAAAAATATATACAGCAAATACACTACAACTGAACACTAACTTGTTGGAGTGCCGATGTAGGTGTCTCTTGTAGCCATTGTCGAGCACAACTTCTGGGTCAAAGTCCAGGGGCTTGTCCTGGTCGGCAAGAAAGTTGAGGTTTTCCTTCCTCTTCTTTCCTTTGCGACCTCTGGGTACTGGAGCCGATAGGCCTGTCAAAACATAAGCAATTTTACTTCAGCTAATTATACAGGTAACCCCTCGATTGCAAAAGCAAAAGGATCATGTGATTACTCTTAGATTTCCGTGGTGATACATACAGTGTCACATGAGATTATACTTTGTGTAGTTTATTCAACCAAAGTTGTGCATCAGTTTAGGTTTACACAACAGATCAACATCATGGCACAAGGGTAGTAACCCATAAGTGCTCCATTCTACTTTGAACTCAAGTCTGGGTCTGAAGAATCTCAGCTCAGTGCACGAACTCCTTAGCACCAGGCGGTGATCTTGAAATACTTTGGGTAGATTTTCAACTCCAAATTTTGCCCGGGCAGCGCCGTTAGGCTACTCTTCAGTTTAAATCTGCCAAGGGATTTTTTCGTGTGCAACAATACACACAGGCGTACGAGACCAGGAAAATTACTAGTCCACGTAAAAAAAAATCCCAGCCGGGACCATGGACCTCCAGCACTCGAGGCGGATGCAATGCCTGAAGACCCTGCTTCAATATATGCTGATGCAGAATATACTAACTTAGTGGTTTATATAAATTAGGGTAATTTTGTAAAAAAAAAAAAAAAAAGCTTTAAAGTAATTCTTAACAAATGAAATTATGACAATGTAGTGTGAACAAGGGTGAGCTCAAGCACTTGGCACTACAGCCAGCAATGTAAAGGTTGGCTAGCTTCTCTCTGTAGTGGTGAAACAAAACAGGAAAGGCTAAAAAAAAATTATGTCACTGCCAACCACCCCTAAACAACTAAGGTCATCGCCACATCCTCGTAGTGAATGCTGGAAAACTGAAGCTGAGGTTTTAGCATTGCAGGGCAATGGCTTGCCTGAGAGGAGACAGACACCAACCAGGTTTTTTGCTTCTAGCCCTGCCAGGTACTGGGCCTAGCAAGCCACTACAAAACAAGACAGAACGAATTTTAGGACAGATTATTGCAGATACCAGACTGGCAATGCTAGAGGTGCAGCTGCAACTTGCAAACTGATGAGTAAATTCATCACCCAAGCCGCCCTAGAAGCACTTGAGAAATACAGGAAGCCCCTGACAATGGGCTACATATAACATGGAACTAGCAAAAAACAATAACAGAAGTGAAATTCTATATTGTGTTGTTGTTGTTGTTCGTCCATCTCAAGTGATGAAGACCAGAAAGATTTAAGTGAGGAAGAGTTCGCAAATCGTCGACCTCATTTTCTCGCCTGTATCCATCTTGATGCAACGGCAGGACAATGTGAAGACGATTGGAAATTGACCCAGGTGCAGTGGATGACCAAGGCATCTCAAGTGCCCTGCCTTGCTCGAAGCCCTCCACTATATTATACTACTGATGTGAATGAACAAAACACCAGTACTAACAAAGGTCAATGTTTGAAAAGCCTAGCCATGTGACCAACAAATAACAGACAGATGTGATATAACAAAACAAAACCACTAACAAAGGTCAACGTATGAAAAGCCTAGCCATGTGACCAACAAATGACAGACAGATGGGACATTCACCTGAATGGTTCTTCAGTTCACCTTCCTGTTTTATCGACACCAGGTCCCAAATAAAATTTTTGATTTTCTCATCTCCTTTGTAAAATTTGAGGGAATGTGCAAGCTGTAGAGAAAGATCATACAATTATGTTAAACATTTTAATTCAAACTCATGGTCATCAATTTATCATAACTAACATAATGTCACTCAAAATTGTTTTTCAGGTCCCAGGAATGTATATATACTTTATTCTGCCACACATTTACTCATTGTTACCTTTATAAATCTACTTATTTTAGAGAGAAATAGTGTTAATGTACATGTATACATTTTTAACCAATTTCCTAGTGACCTATGTTTTACGCCTTAGAAAAGGGCACGATCAACTTTTCAGCCTCATGTACACACAATTTAAAGTTGGTGAATCAGCCATATGTACATGAGGATTGGCACCTGAGACAACAGATCACATCCTTCAAGGCTTTCACAAATACAACATTTTCAGGCAAAACTTCTGCCCAAGAGAGACACTAATGAGTGCAAAACTTTACGGGCTGCTAAGTGAATTACAAAAACAGTGAAGCTCATACTAGAGACAGCACTGCAAATAAGGACAGTTTATTTCAAACAACAAAAGAAGAAGTGACATATATAAAATTGTGGGGATCATCGTTGGAGCTACAGTGTTTGTACAACTGAGAGTAGGCGATTAGCCAATTAAAGGAGTGAGACCATCTGTATGGAATCAAACCTGTTACAAAGGGGGTTGATCCTTTAAAAATAAATGTAAACTGATTCATCAACATGTACAACTTACAATAGCTCTGGCTATCATGAGGACGTCGTCTTCTGTCAGCCTCCGCTTGAAATGTGCATGTTTCAACAGGTCACACCATCTTCCCCAGCTGCCAGAGTACAAAATACACCACTGAAAAATCTTGTATTTGTCCCTATCAAAAATCTCATCAGTTATAAATGTCACTATCTTCCCCAGTACAAAATATGCTAATGATAAATGTCACTGTCTTCCCCAGCATAAAATGATAAATGTCACTATATCTTTCCCAGCACAAAATACATTACTGATGAATGTCACTATATTTTCCCCAGCACAAAATACATCACTGATAAATGATGAATGTCACTATATTTTCCCCAGCACAAAATATATCACTGATAAATGTCACTATATCTTCCCAAGCAGAAAATACATCACTGATAAATGTCACCATATCTTCCCCAGCACAAAATACATCACTGATAAATGTCACTATATCTTCCCCATCACAAAGTACACCACTGATAAATGTCACCATATCTTCCCCAGCACAAAATACATCACTGATAAATGTCACTATATCTTCTCCAGCACAAAATACATCACTGATAAATGTCACCATATCTTCTCCAGCACAAAATACATCACTGATAAATGTCACTATATCTTCCCCAGCACAAAATACATCACTGATAAATGTCACTATATCTTCTCCAGCACAAAATACATCACTGATAAATGTAACTAGATCTTCCCCATCACAAAATACATCACTGATAAATGTCACTATATCTTCCCCATCACAAAGTACACCACTGATAAATGTCACCATATCTTCCCCAGCACAAAATACATCACTGATAAATGTCACTATATCTTCTCCAGCACAAAATACATCACTGATAAATGTCACTATATCTTCTCCAGCACAAAATACATCACTGATAAATGTCACTATATCTTCTCCAGCACAAAATACATCACTGATAAACGTCACTGTATCTTCCCTAGCACAAAATACATCACTGATAAATGTCACTATATCTTTCCCTGCACAAAATACATCACTGATAAATGTCACTATATCTTTCCTAGCTCAAAGTACACCACTGATAAATGTCATTATATCTTCCCCAGCACAGAATACAATACTGATAAATGTCATTATATCTTCCCCAGCACAGAATACACCACTGATAAATGTCATTATATCTTCCCCAGCACAGAATACACCACTGATAAATGTCATTATATCTTCCCCAGCACAGAATACACCACTGATAAATGTCATTATATCTTCCCTAGCACAGAATACACCACTGATAAATGTCATTATATCTTCCCTAGCACAGAATACACCACTGATAAATGTCACTTTATCTTCCCTAGCACAAACTCTTTTAAAATCCGCAAGCGCCAAAGATTTTTTTTTTTCAGTAAAGGGGGCAAAGCTTTAGAAATGCATCATCTATATCCTTTTTCTTCTGTATTCGACTTAGTTCTATCTAGCTAACAAACAGGATACTACATCTCAGGTCACCGTCACAAACACTTCTCTGAATACAACAAACATACACAACTGTATATCAAACAAATACAATGTCTCTATATTTAACAAATACACCTCTTAAACAAATGAAGACACACCTCTAAATACAACTAACACATACACCTGTATAGCCAACCAACACACATCTCTATATCCAACAAATACACCTCTATAATATACAGACACTCCTCTGAATACAATAAACACACACACACAAATACATCCATCAAATATATATATATCCAACAAATACATACATCTCTATATCCAATACATACAACTCTTAACTAACACACACACACACACATGTATATATCTATACCTAACAAACACCTATATTTCCAAGCTACATCCTTGTATCCAACAAACACACAACACTTCAACATCCAATACACATGCCTCTCTCTATCCAATAAACACACAACACTTCAACATCCAACACACACGCCTCTCTCTATCCAACAAACACACAACACTTCAACATCCAATAAACATGCCTCTCTCTATCCAACAAACACACAACACTTCAACATCCAACACACATGCCTCTCTCTTTCCAACAAATATACAACACTTCAACATCCAACACACATGCCTCTCTATCCAACAAACACACAACACTTCAACATCCAATAAACATGCCTCTCTCTATCCAACAAACACACAACACTTCAACATCCAATAAACATGCCTCTCTCTATCCAACAAACACACAACACTTCAACATCCAATAAACATGCCTCTCTCTATCCAACAAACACACAACACTTCAACATCCAACACACATGCCTCTCTCTTTCCAACAAATATACAACACTTCAACATCCAATAAACATGCCTCTCTCTTTCCAACAAATATACAACACTTCAACATCCAACACACATGCCTCTCTATCCAACAAACACACAACACTTCAACATCCAACACACACGCCTCTCTCTATCCAAGAAACACACTACACTTCAACATCCAACACACACGCCTCTCTCTATCCAACAAACACACAACACTTCAACATCCAATACACAAGCCTCTCTCTCTATCCAACAAACACACAATACTTCAACATCCAACACACGCCTCTCTCTGTCCAACAAACACACAACACTTCAACATCCAACACACATGCCTCTCTCTATCCAACAAATATACAACACTTCAACATCCAACACACATGCCTCTCTCTATCCAACAAACACACTACACTTCAACATCCAATACACATGCCTCTCTCTACCCAACAAACATACAACACTTCAACATCCAACACACACATACCTCTCTCTATCCAACAAACACACAACACTTCAACATCCAACACACATGCCTCTCTCTATCCAACAAACACGTACACAACTTACCCATAAACCAGAAGCAGTTTCTCCACCTTGAAACATTCGGACCTATCGTACTTCTCTCCTGGAATCTCATTTGCATAATCAAAGTCTTCATCAGCATTCCTGGTTCTGCTACGAGTTTTCCGCATCTTCTTGCAAATCTTGCTCCCATTCTCGTCTTCGGTTCCTGACGATGTTTCAAGGTCACTGATCTCCAGGGCTGTTTCATCGTTGCCATAGCGATTTGTTTGTCGACGCTGGCGTGGCTCTGCTAAGATTAGCTCACTCTGCAAAATCCATTCTTTAACATTAGAAATTTGTTTTGCATGTTTTATATAAAACTAATCAGATATACAAAGTTGTAAAACAAACAAAAACACAAACTTTTATTTTTACGTATTCAGGCATAATTATATGTCGGGAACAAGGTGGGGCGGAACTGGTATTAAACTACATTAGGAGACAACAGATCAAATGCATCAGACATGTTTCAAAACTATCACCAGACAGTGCACCACAGAGAGACATGTCAGACATAACGGAGCTAGAGGTCGACACTGCAAGTGATGGACCCACCGAATATCTGAAGTTGTAAATATCAGCATCTATGTAGCACATACCAAGGAGGTCTGAGGAGAATGGCACTGCGAAGAATTATCTGGCCGACGCTTGAACTCAAGGACAAGGCAAGATGGATGTACAATCAGACAGTTACTGGTGCCATCAGAACTTCGCCTGCTGCAGAAGATGGGGATGGAGTGCTTATGGGAGTGGCCTAAGGGCTATGATGTTGATTCTTATTTTCAAAATACCTAGGCTTGCATCTGATGCCCCTTGAAAAGCTGAGTGGCATAACAGGACTAGAGAAGAGAAAATAGGAAGGCACAGGTTTTAAATGCTACACTTGTTTGAGTGTTAGGGTTAGGGCCACAAGAATCTGTCACAACAGTCCAACCACGAAACTAACAACATCAGACATTTCTCGATAATTTGGGATCCTTACTCACCTACCCCTATTACCTGCTCCAAGTGTTTGTAAGTACACGTATATTATCTCTCCACCATCTTCTTCTTCTCAATCACAGTCATGGTCTAACCCCATTCATCTCTTTTGAGCATGCAGTTTCTGTCATCTGTTATTCTCTCTATATGCTCCAATCTTGTCAGTTTATAACCCCCATGATGCTAGTAATTAGTTGTGATTTAAACAGATTATGTCTGCCACTCACCCTTCTAACATTCTTTCACTTCTTTCCCATCCTCAGCCACTCACAAACCTTAATTGTGTGTACACATCAGGAGCAATTTGCTCTTTAAAAAAAGGCAAGAGTTGAGTTATCACAGTATTAGAAGCATTCCCATGTGTGCTTCGTCCTCATCTTCAGTAGCCAGAACAGAGTTTAATACTGATAGTACCGGACACAATCTGGTTATATGTCTGTCTTGCCTTTCCTCTGAATGCAGTGAGCCGGCCGGACCGTCTGGTTACACCCAGGTGCCTGATTCTCTCCAAGCCAGAATCTTGTTTCTCTACTGATTCCATTGCTTGTTCCCAAAGGGCCTTGACCACATCTGCCTTGTCATGTATCAATTCACCACCAATTGGGGCTGATTAAATAAGGCAAGAAAGACAGAGAAAAAGAGAAAATCTAGATTACAGACCTTTTTGTTGTTAGCCTCTGTATCAATGTCTGCTTTCTTGGCCCACTTCTGCCAGAACTCGGGGTCATTGATATCAATGTCACTTCTGTTTTCTGTCATGGTGAAGCTGGCCTACAGAGATAACACAAGTTAAACTGACCAGTTCAATCACATCAAGTAAAACAGGTAAACTGTCCAGTTTATCATTCTAAGAAGTCTATGTCAATTATTTAGTATACAGTCCAGTTTACAATTTTACTAATTCTATGTGAAATAATTAGTTTACAGTCCAGTTTATCATTCCAAGTCTAGGCAAAACAATATATTGTCCAATTTATCACACCAAGTCCATGAAATGTAACAGTATATTGTCTAATTTATCATACCAAGTCTGTGTAAACTAAACAGAATACTGTCCAGTTTGTCAGTGGCAATGGTATATGCTGCAGTAAAGATGTCAACTATCCATTATCTATGGTAATGGCACACAAAGTAACCTAGTAAAATATTAAGTGTATGGCAGTGGTATGTTAATGGCAATATGTGTAGTGATGAGGTACACTGCCTGGTTAGATTAAAGCAACGGTAAGTGGAGTCAACAATATTCAGTTTCCTCATGACAGTTGTGTGAAGCAGGTTAACTATTCAGTTTCCTCATGACAGTTGTGTGGAGCAGGTTAACTATTCAGTTTCCTCATGACAGTTGTGTGAACCAGGTTAACTATTCAGTTTCCTCATGACAGTTGTGTGAAGCAGTAACTATTCAGTTTCCTCATGACAGTTGTGTGAACCAGGTTAACTATTCAGTTTCCTCATGACAGTTGTGTGAACCAGGTTAACTATTCAGTTTCCTCATGACAGTTGTGTGAACCAGGTTAACTATTCAGTTTCCTCATGACAGTTGTGTGAACCAGGTTAACTATTCAGTTTCCTCATGACAGTTGTGTGAAGCAGGTTAACTATTCAGTTTCCTCATGACAGTTGTGTGAAGCAGTAACTATTCAGTTTCCTCATGACAGTTGTGTGAAGCAGGTTAACTATTCAGTTTCCTCATGACAGTTGTGTGTAGCAGGTTAACTATTCAGTTTCCTCATGACAGTTGTGTGAAGCAGGTTAACTATTCAGTTTCCTCATGACAGTTGTGTGAAGCAGGTAACGAATTTTATTTATACAGAATTTAGTTTTAAAATGACTATAGTGATTATAACATTTGTATGTGTGGGTTCCAGCCCCCCTTCTTCTTCCTGTCCCTGGGAGGGGGGGAGGGGGGGGGGGTGATACAGAACCACAGCGCCCTAACAAAGTTGGTTGGGTATTCTTTGCAGGACGTTGCAGAATCAACCCAAGCATTTTTTATCTGTTGTGGTTTTTTTCTAGGCACATTTAAGGTTCTGTAGTTTGCCACTGCTTCTGAATGGTCAGCTCAGTACAGCTGTCGAAACCAACGCCAAGACAAATCGTCTGCAGCTAGGATCGAAGCCTGCACTCTAGCATTACAAAGCGTGTTCGCAACGCCTAAGCCACAGCATGTCACAAAAAGTCAACTAATTAGTGGTGTTTCCTAAAAGGTCGAGGTGCATCTGCCTGAAAGGTAAGGAATCAAGAGTCTGCATACAAAAAAGCCAGATCTGTAAAACAGCTGTGCATGCAAAACTCAAGTTCTGGAACAAGACTTAAATCTAGAAGTGGGCAAATACTTTCCACCAATGAGCGCTAGGAGAAGAATGAATTTACAGTCAGCCATGCAGAAGATGTTTATTCAAAACATCTCATGCCAGTTATGTTAGTGAATGATCTCACAACATTTATAGCCTTGGCTGTTTGTTATGAAACATCACACAAAGACTTGCCTTGGCAAATGTGGATCCCTTGCCTTCAGATTCTATCTGGATAACCTTGGTTCTTCTTTGGAGGATCTGATCAATATCCTCCTCACAGAAGGTGTCCCCAGTGTTGTCATCTTCCATGAGAGCACCATAGGCTCCCTTCTTCAGCAAGTCTTCGATCTCTTTCTTGGACAACTGGCTGGCCTATAAGAGAGAAAAACGCCTGCAGTAATGTATCTGACAACAAAAACTGGGCATACAAAGAAAAACACATGGAGTAATGTAACTGCTTACAAAAACTGGGCATACAAAGAAAAACGCCTGGAGTAATTTATCTGACTACAAAAACTGGGTATACAAAGAAAAACACCTGCAGTAATGTAACTGCTTACAAAAACTGGGCATACAAAGAAAAACGCCTGGAGTAATTTATCTGACTACAAAAACTGGGTATACAAAGAAAAACACCTGCAGTAATGTAACTGCTCACAAAAACTGGGCATACAAAGAAAAACACCTGCAGTAATGTATCTGATCACAAAAACTGGGCATACAAAGAAAAACACCTGCAGTAATGTATCTGATCACAAAAACTGGGCACACAAAAAGACTTATCAATCAATTTTTTTTAAAAAACCGCACTATTAGTCGCAGGGCGCGGGGGTTCATACTGAGGGAAGGATCTGAGCCCCTATAGACATGTCCGGAGTGCAATGATCACATCCCAACTACCAAACAGACGCAGGAAGGTACTTTGCCGGAGAAAAAAAACTGTTGATTCAACCAGCATCCCCACAGGGGGAGCATTAGGTTATAACTGTCACTAGGTTATGTGCACCACATAAAATGGCTTTGCACTGCACGAGACCAAGAGCACTGAAAAGGACTCCTGCAGTGTTGATGCGATCAGAGACAGATCCAAATACTGTCTCAAGTGGGGACAAAGTCGTCAACTGGCGAGCCAATGGGTGACTTGGTCGCCGTTGCCAGTTAACAGTCTCTATGACTGTTTCTTTATTTATAGAGGTGTCTCTGTAGTGCATAGGTCAGGTCGTTTGCCTTGTGCTCTGAAAGTTGTTGGTTTATTTCACGGACTCTTTGACGAATACACTTTTTAAACAGATTTCTGGGGATCATTGCCGGAGCTAAGAAGATAAAGGCTTTGAGTGACACTTTCAGCTGGTTGCTAGTCGTTCTGCAGAGTGAAGACTGAGCCATAAGAGAATAAACCCGGTGCAACGAAGTAGATCCTCTCAACTTCAACCAGAAATATTTAATTTAAAAATCTAAAATAAAGATATACAGACCCTGTTCATGCCTTTGGTACATGGAGCATATTCTGTTAGGCTTATATTTTATACAGACCAATTGGCACTTGATAGGTGGTATGGCCATTCGTTTTTACTCCCCAGGCTATTTTAGGCTGGATTGACACAAAAGCCAAGCGTCCATTATTAGAAAGCTTTTACAAAATTTACCTTGGCTCCCAGATCGACAAATGTATATCAGGTAAAGTCCTAGGAAGTAAAGGTGACATAACCCTAGTGGTCCAAAAAATATATTTATAGCACTATATGCCAAAAGATGTAAAACAGGTCTTTAACTTGATGCAAACTGGAACAGATAACCATCAGGACTTCTGATCATGAAATCAGACCTGCTTGGTGCCACGAGGCAGGCTGGGTCAGCCAGGAAAACACTCAAGCTGGCACTGCATCCGCAAAAGTGCATGCCATTCTAAACAGAATCACCCTCCTGCCATTAAGTACAGTCAATAATATGCCCCAGACACATACAAAACAAATTTCAGGTGAAATCGCAGCTCACAGTACTGCGCCAAGCACCCAACTCAGTAGCCAGGCGATGAACCACTGAAACAAAGATCAAAGGGTGTCAAACAAATGACATGCTTAATGAAGAAACACAACTTACAGGATTAATAGGTTTATCCGCTGTCATGGATTGCAGCACTGCTTTATCCAGACCCAGTTTCAAAGAGGCTCTGTCAAACATCTCCCTCTCGTAGGAGTTACGAGTGATCAGCCTGTACACCTTCACCGACTTGCTCTGTCCGATTCTGTGGCAGCGAGCTTGAGCCTGGAATACAAAAACACCAGATTATTTCATTTTGCAGCTGTCATATAAGATCATTTTTAATCTGCTGGAGTAGAATGCAGCTTTCCTGTGGCAAAATACAGCTAAAATATTTTTGTCATATCAAGGGCCATGGTGGACTGAACAAATTAATAGAAGGCACGGTACAAGGAAGGTAGGGCAGGAGCCGATCAGCATGTAGATTTAAGTGACTCCTTGAAGATGAAAGTACACGAGGCAGGAGAGCTGAAGAGAGACCAAATTTCTTACAGGCAGACTGTGATGACAGCAACATTCTGGAAAGGACCTAGTACATGATCTGAGAGTGTGAGAATGGGAGCTGTGTGGTCTTCAGGCATGGTGTCCGCCTCAATTGCTGGAGGTTCCGGGTTCAATCCCCATTAAGGGCTTATTTTTTTTTTTTTTTTTTTTTTTTTTTTGGTGGGCTTCTAGTAATTCACTTTAGTCTCTGTGTAGTGATATCGGACGTACGTCTGCATTTTTGCTCGTGTATATAAAAAAAATCTAGCAGCTAAAAATCTGCCCGAAGTATTTCAGGTACCTCGCCGGTGCTACAGAGCCTGTGCACTGTGCTGGGCTTCTTCGGACTCGGACTTCCGTTAGAAGAGGAACGGAGCAATTGTAGATTACTACCTGTATCCCATAATACTGATCCATTGTTCAAACCTCAAAGAGTATAAGATTTTACGCAGAAACAGAAACTAGAATACGGAAAACAACATAAATTATCAAATAACGCCACTCTTCAGACATCAAAATAACAACAAGCACACACAAAAAAGCAGCTAAAAATGTGCTAATTGTGCCACCTTTCTGCTACAACGTCAGGCATAAACACCCCTTGAAAAATGCAAAATCACAACTTGTGAAATGAGACACATAAGAAATACAGCTGAAAAATTAAGTTACCAAAGATAAACTATGAATAATGGTAGCTAAGCGGTAACCCACAAAATCTGTGCAGCCCACTTTTCTAAGGGTCAGCTCAGGAAAAGAAGGAACTCACTAGCAAATGTCCACATCACGAGCAAATGTCCACACCACTAGCAAGAGTCCACACCACTAGCAAATGTCCACACCACTAGCAAATGTCCCCACCACTAGCAAATGTCCCCAATACTAGCAAATGTCCCCACCACTAGCAAATGTCCCCACCACTAGCAAATGTCCCCACCACTAGCAAATGTCCCCACCACTAGCAAATGTCCCCACCACTAGCAAATGTCCCCACCACTAGCAAATGTCCCCACCACTAGCAAATGTCCCCACCACTAGCAAATGTCCCCACCACTAGCAAATGTCCCCACCACTAGCAAATGTCCACACCACTAGCAAATGTCCACATCACTAGCAAATGTCCACACCACTAGCAAATGTCCACACCACTAGCAAATGTCCACATCACTAGCAAATGTCCACACCACTAGCAAATGTCCACACCACTAGCAAATGTCCACACCACTAGCAAAATGTCCACACCACTAGCAAATGTCCACACCACTAGCAAAATGTCCACACCACTAGCAAATGTCCCCACCACTAGCAAAATGTCCACACCACTAGCAAATGTCCACACCACTAGCAAATGTCCACACCACTAGCAAATGTCCACACCACTAGCAAATGTCCACACCACTAGCAAGTGTCCACACCACTAGCAAATGTCCACATCACTAGCAAATGATTTCACAGGACATCAAAGATTCAAGCAATCTGGTCATCTGGTCAGAATAAAACCAAATCTCCTAGCAGTTAGAGCCTGAAAACCGAAAGCAAACAAGTGGCCTACCAAGAAAAAGAGGGGTGGACAGCGGAAGAGAGACTAAAGAAACCCAATATGACATTAACAAAGGCTAGCTAAAAATATTTGTTAAAGAGTCAAATGTGTGTGGCATCCCTGGCTTAGGCGCTGGGAGTCCAACTTGTGATTCTAAGGTACCGCAATCAAAACCCACTGCTGGCTGAGTGGATTTTCATCATTGTTTGGGGCGTCACAGGTTGACGCAGCCTAAAATGGGTACCAGGATGGTTGTCCTGGGGAAGTAAAGACGGCCGGCGTAATGTTGACCACATTACCTACCTAGTGCCGTTTGGTCTGTACAAATATGGATGCTCTTTCCATATGCCAGATGCACCTAAAAACGTGAAGGGGGATCTTTACTTCTTCTTTTAATCGAATGTGAAATGCTATAAAAACAAATGATATTCTCTCACCTGTAGATCATTCTGAGGGTTCCAATCAGAGTCATAGATGACCACAGTGTCCGCAGCTGTCAGGTTGATGCCCAACCCTCCAGCTCTGGTACACAGCAGGAAGGCAAACCGGTCAGAGTCTGGTTTGGAGAAGCGGTCAATAGCCTCCTGACGAACAGTGCCTCGGATTCGTCCATCTAGTCGTTCATACAAGTACCTACAAGGAAAAACATCACTGGTCAATAGTTGCTGGTGTCCCCAAGCTAGAGTCCACAGATGTGTGCCCACTGTCCCATAGAAACTTTCTGCAGCAGACCGATTATAACCCTGCTACACAGTTCTTGAGTTAAACTCTGGGTGGCAAGAAATTCATCATATGTTGACTGATTATGCCAAAGATAATATGCTGTTGTTTTTCAATTCTTATCACAGACCTGACAAATTACCCAACTCTGTAAGTGCCGATTACTTAACTGTTTCTGGTCCACAGTGTGTGAATTTTTTTTTCAAACCAGTTATGCTCCATTTGCGGAGAGAGGGGGGAGGAGGAGGCAGCAGAAAGAAAAAAAGGAAACAATAACAGTGACTACAAAAGCAGATGTCTTTACACTGGAACCCACAGGGGCAAAGAAATTAAAGGAAGACTAATAAACAATACAAGGAGAATTAGAGAAGTTAAAAAGATGGAGAGGACATAGATAGAGCTGCATGTGACAGCAAAGGATAAACTAACTTGCCGTGAGTTGGTTGTATGCTCTACTGGGGATTAGAAAGGCAGAAGAAAAAGAAAAGCAGAACTAATGATGAAGGACTATTCATGACAATACTATACAGCAAAGAAGCAATAAATTAAAATGCATTCATTAAGGTTTTTTCTTCTTCTGAGCTCACCTTACAAAAGTAGAAGGCATATTTTGTGGTTTACAGCAACGCTGCGATATCTCTGCCTTTCAACTCAACACGTCCAATCTCAACAAGCACTGTAAAAGTCAGTTTTTACACCATACTTGCTACAGGGCAAGGGGTCAATCCTTTTAACCCCCCCCACCCCCCCCCCCCCCCCAAAAAAAAAACAGGGGTCTGAGAACCCACATTGTAAGAAATGTGGAACTCAACATGACAATGTTGAAGTTACCTAACGCGGAAAGTTGACTCACTTTTTCTGAATCATGTAATCCTCAATGATATCAAGCACCCGTATCATCTGTGAGAAGATAAGCACCTTGTGTCCGGCAGACTTCAGCCTGGGCAACAGTTTATCCATCAGCACCATCTTGCCGCTTGACTGTACCATGGAGGTGACCATGATCTCATGGTCGTCGTAGTGCTTCTCACGGGCCTCTTCCAGGATCTTGTCTTCGGCTCCTGGTTAATAAACAGTGAGGATAGTAATAAAGACAGTAGCAAACAAAGGCATTAACCTATAAAGTTTGGGCAAAACAAAGTAAGGTTTCACTAAATGTTAATGGCGCAACAGGCAGACTTCCTAAGACCTTATTTGGTTTATATTTAGGCTGGCCCCACCTGACAGTCAAGATCACGCTTTGAAGAAGACAAATCTGATCAACGCATTTAACATTAAAATTAAAACATTTTTTTTAAAAAACATGCAAAATTTTTATTCTAGGGCACTATTGTTATTTTTAGGCAGATTTAATAAACAAACAAGGACACGAAAATCAAAGGAGGACATCGACATGAGTACAGAAATATGAAGGTGTGGACAAATGAGCTTTATTTCCAAAGGCATCGGAATTTTAGCATGCAGGCCTGTCTAACATTTTGCCCTACTAATATCATTAATTTCATTTATCATGTCATTCATACATCTTTTAACAGTTAACAGTGCTGCAGGCGAAGTCATATCTCAGGGTAGCTGCAGACACAGACCACCCTTTGCACAAAGCTCTGGGTGCAGTTAAGGGTCAGCAGCTGATAAGAGGAAAGTCATGGATGGCTCTGGCAGAAGACACAACCAGACAGGTTTGCATCCTTGACAACATTAGGCGAGGAGAGGAGTTGGGTCAAAGTGCCTGAGGAACAGTCAGATTTGTGTAGAGTCATAATTACATTGAGCTGGGAGTGCAGAGACTGGCCAGCAGGTGCCACAGAGGTGGATATTTAGCAATTATTTCAAGATAATGCTCGCTCACAAGATCTAATCATTTACACAAAGGGTTCAGTGACAAGAGGCAAAGGAGGTGCTTGGGATTCTTAGCACAAGTTATCGGTCGACGTTTGGTGCAGAAGAGCCCAGCATATGATAACACAACATCCAGCATCATGATTGTAACTGACTCAGAAAGCATGCTGAGGAAGATCAAGACAGGCATGCTTCGTGCTGAGTGGCATGCCTCGCTGCGGAGGACATGGGTGAGGAGTTTTATCTGGATTTTTTCACCAGTGTGTGCCGGTGTGTTGGGAAATGAACAGGCGGACAGACTGGCTGGATCTGCATAGCTTGGTGGAATACTGATGCATGATAAGAGACAGTTCGGAGAAGCAGATGAATCACCAGTCTGGTGAGACTGATGCAGGGGGAAGTGACAAGAGGTACTGGCAGAGGGAAGGCAAGACAAGACGCTTGATCAGAATGCTATTGGTGCCATAAGTATCGGAACTCTTTGCTGGCTGCTTAAGATGGGGACAGAGCGCTTATGGGAATGCACCATGTGCTGTGGTGGTGGTTTTTGAATTAAATCAATCAATTAACAGTTAATAATCAACATGAACTAATATTTTATGCCCACATTTCCACCCACAGAAAATCATAGCAACTGTTTATAATAATCCTAATCTAGGGGAAATATGCACACAAACTTCAACAAACTTTTATCTTTGAAAAGGGCAGGTAAGATGCGCTCATAATTTAAATAGTTTCCAACTGTACGTGTAGGAGCTAGTGGTATTTTTGATTTGTATTGGAAGATGGTTCTATAGTGAGGAAGAAGATGCAGGTAGGAGCTACAGATGGCAGAAGAAATGTAGGAAGGCAAGTTAGAAGGGCAAGAATTAAGGTAAGAAGACAAACAGGAGCTGATAAAGAAAGACCAGATAAAGAATAAAGGAACGAACGAAAAAAAAGGATAAAAGGAAGAAAGGAATAAAGGCAGAGAAGGAGGGAGAAGGAAGGGAGTAAAAAGAGAGGGAAAAAGAAAGGAACAGTAGACTGGCACATAATATAGAAAATACAAGGTACCATTAATGAGAAAGGGGTGGTTGCAACACTTCCTCAGTTCCATCATGGTGTTCATCAGACTTGGCACCGCACTGTTGGTGCCCTTGGACAGGAACTGAAAGTTGCGCTCCAGAATGGCTCTGTAGTACTTCTTCTGGATGTTTGTCAGCTCCACCTCAATGATAGTCTCCTCTTTCGGGGCCAAGTTCTTTTCCACATCCTCCTTAAGACGTCGCAACATCATTGGCTTCAAGATCTAGTAAAGATGGAAAGACAGAGAGAGAAATATAAGAATCCTCACTTAGCACATGTAATAATAATCTACTTATTAACATTAACATGCTGGTAATTCAAGAACTTGATTTTTGCATGCACGTCCGTTTTACAGATCTAGTTTATTTGCATGCAGACTGCTGGTTGCTTATCTCTCAGGCATAAACACTCCAACTTGGATATAAATGGCTCTAATTAGTCAACTTGACAATATGCTTGTCAAAGGGGCAGTTGGTCTATTCTCCCCACCCCCTTAAACTTGGGACCCAGATGTAGGGTAACAATCAAAACATGTAAAAGGTCATGGGTACTGTATGTCTCAATGGTGTTGCTGTGTAAGTGCGGTGTTGAGAAAAGACAGAAGGATAGTTCTTTGAGAAGGGGGACAGCCACATCCTCCTGGTTGGTTGCAAATCCTTAGGCACATTTTTTGTTTTTGAACCTAGCTCTACATTTCACACCCCTGGCAAGTCTTGGTGACTGACTAAACAAAGTGAGCAAAACTAGACATTGGTTGATGAGGCTCATAAACCCTTTTGGGCAATTCATCTTTGTGAAGGACATCACCAAATTCCAAATCACCACTGCCTTGTGGAAGTCCCTGTCAGGACAAGAAAGCTTAAGAGAAAATGTGGGCATGCAGAGCTAAGTAGCTCAGAAAGGCAATCTGCCTACTGGAGGAGGAATCCAACAAAGAATACTTAGACATCGAAGTCAGAAGATGTTGGCTCCCATTGGCACGGGACTGGAAAACAAATATCATCACAACAAATACTGTGCTGTCTATGTAACTGGAGCACTGTAAACTGTGTTCAGCTGAGTCAAGAACTGACATCACAGCACTCAGGGCATTCTCATGCATGCTCCGTCCTCATCTTCAGAAGCCAGAGCAGAGTTCCAATACTTATGGTACCAGTCATAATCTGGTTTTATGTCCGTCTTGCCTTTCCTCTGAGCGTAGTGAGCCAGCCAGACCCTCTGGTTACATCCAGATGCCTCACTGTGAACTGTATGTTACCTCAACCCATTAAGACCAACTATATGGGTTACAAAGCAGCAGCAGCAGATTTGCATGAATTCAGACCATTTGAGAATGTACAATAGTGACAAGAGGATACAGGACTTTTGCAAAGCTTCACATAGGCAATCATAGCTACCACCACAGTGACTGAGCCGCCACTTTATACTAATCATTTCATCATCATGTAGGAAGTCTTGTGCTAAATAAACGCCAATCTTATCATACCGTGCCTGAAGAAAACTGGCTCTCTCGCCAGCTCTCCTTTTTGTAATTCACATTTTTAAAACTTACAAACGGTGAAAACACTGTGCATAAGGCAGATGAACAGTTGTAGATCATGTGGCAGACCAATAAGATGATGGACATAAAAGATCCAGACGTACAAACACTTGGTGTCACCAATGGAAAAGAGAAGGACAATCAGAGAGATGAATGGAGGCAGGTGAGATCTACAGCGATGAACCTTATGGGCTCTCGATGATGAAGCAGGAGAAGATAGCTTACAAAAAGTTCTGTATGACTATGGGTATTAGAAAATTACTTGGTAAGTAAAGGCAGCCAAAATAGACCACATAACCAACAGCTAATAGTGAAACATATACACAACAGGTAAGAGTTGAAGCTATAACCATACAGATGTTTATTTTCTCTGTTACAAAAATAAAATTTTAGCGTTTGTTCAACATCACAATTCTTCTTCGCGTTCCAACAACTGTAAACTGGCAGAAAATTCTGTTAATTTGCCCACCTCCAGACTTCAAGTGTTATTTCAGAAACAGGGTGTTGCGTAAGCATCCGTTTTGACAGATCTTGCTTATTTGTATGCAGACTGTTGGTTCGTTGCCTCTCAGGCAGATGCATTTTGACAAATGCCTTCAACTGCTTGTTGGGAAGGCAGTGGATCTCTTATTGATTTACCCACAAAGGAACATACATGAGGAAATAATACAATTAAACAAGATCAAACAAAGCTCAAAAAACAAAGCAGAAACCTCTTTTAGTGAATCCACTTGTTCCTCAGTCTTCAAATCACCAAACTCTTTGATGAAGCTCTCGGAACAGTTGAACTTGTTGGGGCTCAAGAAGTTCAGCAAACTGTACAGCTCCTCTGTGTTATTTTGTAAGGGGGTGCCTGTCAGTAACACCCGATGTTCCTGGAGAAACACGGGAAAGTCAGCTGATGAACTTGGTAGACAAAGATCAACCATAGCAGAAGTAATGCAGCAGGTGTCATTTGTTACAATTATTTGTATATTCCATTATAAAACACTGCATTGGACACACAATTAGGAAGATAAGACAATCCTTCTTCTTCTTCACATTCACGGGCTGTAAACTCTGGCGGATAGTTCTGGTTGTTTCTCTGGACTTTGAGTCCTTTTCAAGAACCTGAGTGTTGCGTGGGATCCGGTTTATAGATATGACATTTGCATGCAGCTGTTGGTTTACTTACCTCTCAGGCAGGTGCACGCCGACTTCGAAGGGAGCTCCCAATTAGTCGACTCTTACGACATCCTTTTGGTCAGGCAGTGGATCTATTCTTGTTTTCCCTCAATAGGGCCCCGGAACCCACACAGGGAGAACAGATATTGTATGTTATATAATGCAGCATTCTTCAGAATGTGAACATCAAAGAGGTCTGGCATGCAGACATTGTGTCATGTACATTTCTTGAAATAGATTATATCTGCAATGTTGTCTCTATTGTGAATTTATCTGTCTTTTGTAATTCTCTCAGCGACTCATAAAGTTTGGCTTGCACCAATGTTTCATATGGCCAGAGGTTTTACCTTGATATGTCATTTTTAGGACAGTTTTGGAGGACGTGATCTGTTGTTTTAGGTCCCAATCAACATGTCTGATTATCATGTCTAAGAGATCAGATGTCTGTAATACTTAGGCTATATTAAAAATGTAAAAATGGTTTGAACAGACTTATGGGGGGTTTGGTACATCAAGAAAAGGAGGCAGGAGTCAACCAGCATGATGGTGGACCCTTGAAATAAAAGATACCCTGGGGGTACGAGTTTAAAAAAGTGAGAAGTTGACAAGGAACCAGATGCCTTTCTAGGGAAGTGACATTTTGCAAAGAACCTGCTAAGTTATAAACAAATCAAAGACTAAGTGATTTGATAAAGATAAAATCTCATGAAAGTGAGTATTAAAAAAACAACTGCCAAGTACTGCCTTTATTTACAACTTCTGCGGGGGGGGGGGGGGGGGGGATCAGAGCCTACAACTCAGGGCCACATGGCACAGTTTTATTTTCTGCATCCAACAGAAAACAAATCCATGAGGCTCCTGATGTTTAAAACATGAGAGCCCAGTGCAGTGTGTGTGTGTGTGTGTGCGACCCTGCCTGAAGAGATGAAGCGCCGCGTTTGTAAATTTCTTAGCCAGATTGTACTAATTCAGAATGATTGCATTCCAGGTGACTTTAATTTGGAGGGAACCAAGCAACTGTTAGCAACACTTCTGTGGCAGTTAACGCATTGCCCTTCCAGTGCCTTAGTGTGATACAAACAATACAAATGGTGGGGGAAGACAACTTAAATTTTAACTCTTAAGTATCTGCATGCCTTCTTTAATAGTTCCACAATGTTTAGTTGACTTTTCTTAATTACTGCTGCAGCACCCAGTTCGAGAACCTCTGCGCTAGGTCATCATTTGCACAAAATAACTAACAGGCTGAGATTTTACCACTGTTGATCATCATATTTCCTTTAAAGTCTTCCACTAGCACCTGTCTGCCTTTCCAAAAGACTGCTTTTCCAACTGTGCTATCCAAGGCATGGAAATCAGAGCCCAAGACCTATTCCCTTCAATTCTGTGACCCCCAAAACGTTCAACAGTATCTAAAAACTGTCACTAGAGTCTTGTATGTACCACTTCTTTAGGGTGTTGTTGACAGGGGGTCGTGAGCCTCACTCAGGTTTTAGGGCTGCAAAGCTGGTGATGTCGCCTCAGGCTGTATAGGTTGGGATGTTTAATTCTGCCGCAACAGAAAAAACATTAACTTTCCGGGGGTCGAACTCAGGTCACTGGCACTGTAATCGCTCGGCCAGCCCTTCCTCAGTTGTACTGATAATCTTATTTACAAGATCATAGCCAGCCACTCCTCAGTTGTATCAATAAGTCAGTATCAGACAACACTATACCATTACACAAGTCAGCAGAATCTGAAAAAGCTGTGTCCTCACTTTAACAAAGGAAGGTTCTCAGCCTAAGTGTAATGTTTCCATTTTTATTTGTTATTTTCTAGCACTATCTTCTTCAATGTTAATGAATAATGTATGCATGGAGTGAGGCCAGAAGGGCAGAATGTGTGCCCAATTCTTGTTAATCCGTTCATCATTTCTCTACTCCTGGAAGGCCTTGCGGCACCAGGGCAGGAAGAGATCTCTGGAATGGGCCCTTCTGTTCGATTCAATTTTTGGGTTCGTTACCGCTGTATGTGTATAACATTGCTCTCTGTTTACTTTCTGATACCAATCTTGTTAGATGGCCAAATGCTTCGTTGTCTGCCTATAAAGCTAAGTATTGGTTCTGTGCTGACTCTCCTACTTTACTATCAAATCTCATATATAATCAATTTTAACTCACTTCGCTGCTTAAATCTATGGACAACAAACAGAGATAAGGTACTAACAACTTGAAACTAACAGATTAGGCCACTAATTATGAGACTGCATTGAAAAGACAGATTAAGTAATAATTGTTTCTAACAGTTTGAATAACTATAACAGAGACTAAGGAATGAGCGTTTGTAAAAGAGAGATTATATTGCTGAAAGACATAGTAACAAGTGCTTTAACAGGACAAGATTTAGGCGACAGGTTTTTAACCGAAAGAGAAGTAATAAGTGCTTGTAACAGTAGGAGATTAAGTAAGTAGCACATGCTTGTAGCAGTTTTGAATTAAATAACTAACGGAAAGATACTGAAATAACTGTTTGTAACAAACATAAAGTAACAAGTGCTTTAACAGAAGGAGCTTCAGTAACATATGATTATGACAGAAAATGATTTTAAAAGTTGGAAAGTTTGAAAAAAAAAAAAAAAAAAAAAAAAAAAAAAAAGGATTATCACTTATGCCAAGTGCTTGTATCAGAGGGGGATTAAGTTACAAGTCCCTGTAACAACAAAACGATTAAGTTAAAAGTCCCTGTAACAACAAAACAAATAAGTAATAACTCAAGAATTGAAACATTCTACTAAACAAAAACTAAACTCACCAAATCAAACAGCCGAAGACCTTCCAGGAGTCTACAGTTCTTGTTTTTGAGTCTGTGAGCTTCATCAATAATCGTACATCTCCAATCAATGTCCGCCAACAGATCAAAATCTGTGAGGATAATCTCAAAAGTGGTGATCAAGGCCTCGAACCGATAAATATCCGGGATCCGCTGCCCCTTATCATCCTTGTAGAACAGTTCGTATTCTTTGATCATGTTACGGCTGAGCGACGTACCATGAAACACTACCACATTCATGTCTGTCCAGGTTTCAAACTCACGCTGCCAGTTGCCCACAGTAGACAAAGGAACAATGACCAGAAAGGGGCCTTTAATGCCATACTGGTAAATTTCGTTGAGGAAAGTAATGCTCTGAATGGTTTTTCCCAAACCCATCTCGTCGGCCAGGATACAGTTCTGACCATTGTAGTAGCAGAAGGACAGCCAATTGACTCCTTCCAGCTGGTACTCCCTCAGGGTGTTGCCATTCTTGTACACGGGTGTCTCCTCCAGCTTCCGCCACTGACCAGGTCTTGGCCGAGCAAACACTTTCCTCTCCTCCTCAGGGGGAGGAACTCGAAACTTCATATACATCTCCACTTTCTTCAAGTCTACATCCTGAGCCAGTTCCCAGGTGACCTCCTCGTAAGAGAGGCTCCTCCACTTCACGAGGTAATGCTTCACCTCCTCATCCGTGTCCGGATCTTTTGACACCATCATATCCAACACACGATCCACTTCCACATAATCGGGATTGAACAATTCATCCTCATCGTCTTCAAAGTAACTCATAGCCTTCTTCATTCGATACCGCTTAATCTTTGAGAACACTCTGCGGTCACCTTTTTCTAATTCTGCCTGAGTCTTCCACTCACAATGCAGGTATGAATAATTCTTATACTTCACATAAAATTCAATTTCCCCTTCTTTCACATCAGCTTTAATATCTACCAGATCTTCTAGCTGATCATCCTTTTCCTCTCCTTTAGCACTAGGATCTGTTTCTGGCTTTCTAAATCTCTCCCCTAATATTTTCTCTATCAATAACGCATCTTCATCCGACTCCCTCTTCATGGTAACTGGCGCATCAGAAACATCCCCATCGTCATTCTTATCTTCATCAGACAAATTCAAATCTATGTCATCGACATATTTAGTCCGTTTTGTATTTCGAGCTGACCTTCGTTTTTCAATATTTAGGTCTATTTCCCCCGAAGCATCAGCGTCACCGCCACCGAGCTCCACGTCAGAACCTGAATTATTTCTTTTCCTTTTCTTCCCCTTCAACAACAGCGCTGCTGGGGTCCTCTTCTTCTTTGTTTTGATTTTTAATGTTTTAGGCGCTCTTGGCTTCTTTGTTTTGGGAGTCTTTACCTTCTCTACTAAAGTGTCTGGGTCTGTTACCAAAGACATGTCCACAACTTCCTCAACAACCCCCTCCTCTGCCATAGAAACAACAGATATTATAGAAACATCTGCCATATTGCTTGATTCTAGAGAGCTTTCAAGTCCACACACACTAACATCACTTCCTGTCGCTGCCACAACATCCTGCACAACAATATCTGGTACAACAGCTGGAGTCTCATCAACAGGAGCAACAACAACAACTACATCCACTTCGGATGCTTCTTTCTCTTTCTTCTTACGAACTCGTGGCGTCTTTGGCTTGGATTCCTTAGGTATTTTGGGTTCTTTCGGTTCCTTTGGTTCTTTTGGTTCCTTTGGTTCTTTCGGTACTCTGGGCTTCCTAGGTTTTGGTTCCTTAGGGGGCTTTGGTTCTTTAGGTGGTTTCGGTTGCTTGGGTGGTTTGGGCTCTTTCGGTGGTTTCGGTTCTTTCGGCTCTCTGGGCTTCCTTTTCTTCTTTTCTTTTGGGATCTGCTCTCCGTCTGGTCCCAATTCCTCTACTGCTTTCTCAGGTTTCGGCTTACGCTGCCTTTTTCTCTTTGGTTTTTCTCCCTGACCTTCCTGGGCCTCTGCAATTTCTGTGATTGTTGTGGGCATAGAATCTGAAGAGACAGCCATCTGGCCGATGCTAATGTGGGATAAACCACAGCTTTGGTCCTGAGTGGAAGAGAGTTCGTTCTCTAGCTGGTCAAGCAAGGGCATGTGAAAGCCATCCAGCTTTGGTGGGCTGATCTGTAAACTGTCTGGAAATGATGGGGCAGAGTCAACTGTCAGTGAGTCAGCAGGCTGGATGGTCACTAGGTGTGCCTTAGAGATAGGCTTCTGCTGACCACTGTCCATCTGACTTGTAGAACTTGGACTCTGTGGGAATAAACATTTTTGCAATTAAATTTTAAAATACAGGAATGTGCCGTGGTGTGTGTATGGAGATGCAGTCAAAGATCACTGTGCAGTGGTGTGTGTATGGAGATGCAGTCAAAGATCACTGTGCAGTGGTGTGTGTATGGAGATGCAGTCAAAGATCACAGTGCAGTGGTGTGTGTATGGAGATGCAGTCAAAGATCACAGACTGTGATGGGCATGATCAACCATGCCAGTCAGCAATGCACTTGATGGTGATGGAAATCTATTGAGGGTATGAGATGACTGGCCAACACCGCTGACTTTAGAGAGGCAGAGAGAGAGATACAAGAGAAAGCTTGAAGGTCTGAACAACGGATCAACATCATGGCACACGGGTAGTTACCCATAAGTGCTCTGATTTTCTTCTAACTCAAGTCTGAGTCCGAAGAAGGTCAGCACAGTGCACAGGCTCTGTAGCACCGGCGAGCATCCAGAAATACTTTGGGTAGATTTTTACTCCAAATTTTACTCATCACTGTTACGCTACTCTTTTCAATTTCTAACTGCCAGGTAATTTTTTTTTTACATACCCAACAATGCACACGGGGGGGGGCGTCCGATCTCACTACCCAGAGACCAGGGGGAAATTACTAGAAGTCCAAGTGAAAGGGGATTGAACTAAGATCGTTTAGCACTCGAGGCGGACACCATGCCTCGCGACCACGCAGCCCCCTAAATAAAAGAGAGAAAAAAAAGAGACAAGGTTGTGGGGACAGAAAAAGAAGAGACAGATGTGCATGTGAAAGAGTAGTAGGAAAAGGAAAGGAGAGTGAAATCAGGGACAGCTGAAGCATCTATCAAGTATGGAATTTCATTTTTAAAGTGTTGCAAACTGAGCTTCCAGTCTGGTCTGAACTTACAGTACTTCCAACCAATTATTTTGAGAGAGAGAGAGAGAGAGAGAGAGAGAGAGAGAGAGAGAGAGAGAGAGAGAGAGACGACACAGAGAGAGAGCGAGCGCGCGCGACAGAGAGAGAATGAGAGAGGGGAGAGCAAGCGGGGATAGGAAAGATTTTTTTTAAACCCACTTACTTAAAAATTACTATAAAATAAGCCAAACTAAGGAAGTAAAACAAAAGAACCCAAGGGGGGGGGGGGGGATAGAACAGTCATAAGAAGCACAATGTTCCGATTTATAAAGAATGCATTCACCACAAAAAAGGGTGGGTCACCCAGTGCTAACAACAATCAAGAAAATCAGAGTAATTTATGTCTGGCTGCTGAATGAACTGATTGGCTGAATGCATACAGTACGTCTCAAGTTGCTGGGTAGGTCACATGGGTTCCTGCTTAAACGTCGTGGAGCTCTTTATAGCGTTGAGAGGGCTGAATCTTCTGGTTGTTCGTACATTTCTGGACTTTTAGTCTTGTTCCAAAACTGAATTCTGTTTACTAGTATAGGCAGACTGTTGGCTCGATACCTCTCCTGTAAATGCCCCCCCCCCCCCCGATTTCGGAAGACATCGTGGCAGATGTTCAATAATCATGTTTCGCTGGTATGTGATTGTATTCCGCCAAAACAGCGAGGTCCGCATATCCAAACACCATGGCTGTCTGTTCCCCTGCCCTGCTGGTTGTTAGTCTATCACACAAGTGATGCTGGCCAGTCACCTCATCCGATACCTCAGTCGGATTTATGGGCACAGTAGTGGACACACCCCTTCACAACACAGGTATAGGTTAGTTGCGTATCTTTTACAGGAAGTTGCAGAACCCACTGGCTGTTGTGTGGTTTCTCTAGGCAAATTTACGTCCAGTAGTTTGCCATTGCTTTCTGGATCACAACCCAGACATGACGTAAATAATATGATAGGATAGAAAATGCTACTTTTTTTGTATTGTTTGGAAATAGGCGAGGGCTTATCACAGAAGACAACTGATTACAAACATAAAAGTAACTGGAAAGATATGTGGAAGAGACGGGGGAAGACAACGCCAGGAGATTCTTGACAGTCTTTTGTCATGGTATATGTGGAAGGGGGTGTCTTAACTGATAAATGCTGTTGAGGGTAGCAAATTGTAGAAAGCCAAAAAGATCTCCCATGGCAGTCGCCAAGGCAACTGATGATGATGATGAAATGTTGCAAATATGTACATGGGACGAACATAGGATCCACTGATGAAGTCTACGTTCGGAACGTCGGGTTATATATTGCATTTTTCTGCGTCTTTTCCAACACTACTACCACCCAACTACCCCGTTGAGCTTTCCAGTCAGTCTGTGTTATATTCAGTATCTCTTGAGTGAACAACAGTAGGTTTCTACAGCGCTCAACACAATCTATTTATAGAATGCGTTCTTGTGTGCAGATAAACAACTCCACAGAACTCATATAACATAACTTATAATTCTGGAATAAATTCCTGGTACTCATTTATCTGCGAGGAAAAAAAATCAATACAACGTATTTCTATGACCTGTTCGGAGTACAAGCTATGTAGGTCACTCGTCAAATCTTTGTAGTACCAGGGGCTGTATGGGTGTGAGCGTTCAGCGCGCTGGCTGTGTGCGCTTGAAATAGTGCGCTGGCTTAGTCAGTTGGGGAGGTATCTTAATAGTCAAACATATCGCGATGTTTTTGCAGACTCCATCCAGCCCATTTTGCTAGACTTGTGCGTTTTATTAAATATTAAATACATCGGGATGTTTTTAATAAACCGTGATGATTTTACAGAAATGACTGGGAAAAGACCGCGATGTTTTGACACTGTTTTGATGCTGTTTAAATTTTAAATAAGATTTACATACATCGTGCTGTTTTTATATGGATACGTTCTAACATGAATCACGCTATTTGAAAAAAAAAAAAAAATGCAATCCTATACAGGCATGGACTAAATGTGGACATGTTTAAATCAACCACAACGTTTTAACATGAACCAAAATATTGTAACATAAATAAAGATGTTTTATCGCGAAACACTATCATTTGAAAAGATGCAATCGTGTACTAACCGAGATGTTTAACATCACCAAGCACGCTGTTTTCAACACACGAGAGAGAACACTGTTTTAACATGGACAACTATGAAGTGAAAGGACACAGCTGAATACCCCGAGAAACGTCGACACGTTTTAACATCAACGACCTTGTTTTGATCACCAACCGCGCTGTTTTTGACACACACAAATGCTGTTTAACATGGACAACTGTGAGGTAAACAGATACAGTCGTATACACCCCAGCCTTGTACAAAATGTCGAGATGTTTTAAAATCAACGACCTTGTTTTGTCATCAACCACGTTGTTTTTTTTTTTTAAACACATGTATACACATAGTGCTATGCTGTTTAACACATACAACTATGAGGTGAAAGGACACAGTCGTAATTCACAACCAGTCTTAGGACATATCAGACCTGAAAAACTAAATATCTCAACATATGAACTGGATTTTTTTTAAACAATTAACACCAGAAACGGGACCTATGACTGCCTATTCTAGTTAGTATACCCAGGTCCGGCTGTATACAGGTCCTTACAACTAACTAGAGAAGGCAGTGGTACACCCAACCCTTTGTCATCGCCACCCACTTCTGACCAAATGATCTGTAATTATCTGTGTAACAGGCAAGCCGACAACGACCAGAATCGGCATACGACGCAAATCTTAAGACTAAACACCAAATAAAAATATATGGGCCAGGTGTGAACAACCCAGACAGATCGCGCTCACAGGCACTATGGATGTCTGTGTGTGAGTGTGAATGGTTAAGGGATATAAATGATGGAGTAAACGCGTGCAATTAAGATGTCAGTGTGTGTTAGATATAAAACCGAACGAAAAGTAGATCTGCGAGTTTCACCATATAAAAAATAAAAAACGACAAGTGAACGTTGCGGCTAAAAAGCCTTCATCAGCATACATAAATCAAACAAAACTACAAATACACAAAAGAGTTAACTAACTGACGTTTCCCAGTGGCCTCAAGAATGATACAGAGTATTTTGTGGGGAAAAGGGGGGGGGGGGAGAGAAAATTGCCAGCTGTTTATGCTTATACAGTAAAACCCCGTTTACACGAATTCAACGGGGCAAAACAAAAGACATTTTAAAGAAGAGGGAGAGAGAATTGTAAAAGACGACTAATTGGGGATTTGCTTAAAATCGGGTGTGACGGTCCGAAGGGCACATATATGACAGCCCAGATGAGAGACGTGCCAATCGCCGTTGCAGAGCGAACAAAGAAGAAAGAAAAAGAAGGTGATGACAGAATCTGTGCAGTGGAGGTGGGAAATGAGCTAATCGTAGAACGACAAACAGACAGAGGTCAGACACCAAGACTTACCCGAAACACTGCTATAATCTTCCACATTTTCAGAAAGTTTACAATCTCAAGTTGAGGACAGAATTATCCACACACTGAATTGGGCCCGACGTAACTCCCCGACGGCCGGCATCTGTTCTATGAAGGTGACGTAGAAACTAACCCCGTTGTCATTCCTCAAAAATTTTACCGGCACGCCGCTCCCCCCAACAACACAGATATAGGCGATTCGGATAATAGCAAACACAAACAAATTCCGGGTGCTCCAAATCGAATGTTCCAGTTTTGATTGCGTCAGGAACGCTGGAACCTGGGGGGCTTGAAACCCCTGTCTCAAATTAAAAATACTGTTAATTGGCTTTATGTTATCTTTTATTACACTTTCTTGGACTCCCAAAATTCTCTACCCTTTTTTCCACTAAAGTATTATTTCAAATGATTTGCCCTTCAGAACATTCATACTGTGCACTGAAACAAGACGTAGGCACATTGAGCCCCAGAAAAGGTATGCGGGAGGGGGGCCCTAATCCCGACGTTTTTTTATTTGTGTCAGCGCCCTTCGGTACTGTATATTTTGGATAACTACAACTACAAAACCCACAAACGTGAAAAGACTTCGAGTAGCAAGATTGGGCACTAGCAATGTCAACGAGAGCAAAGGATCACTTTCCACGTGTCAAGCGAGAGGAACCACTGTGAACGACTTGTGCTGCGTAACATGAGAAGAACACCTTGATGGAAAGTGCGCTCATTGTGAGTTCACTGGTACTATTTCTGGAGGAAAGGGGGGGGGGGGTAAAAGAAGAATGAGACATTCGAAAACAAGCGTGTCGTAAGAGGCTACTAATTAGGGGTTTGCTGAAATCGAATGCGTTGGTCACATTACATGTTAAATGTCTTGGGGGGGGAGGGGGGGGGCAGCTGCTGGTGAAGAAGTAGCCGGGACAGAAAAACAAGGAGGATAACACAGTATAAGATTATATGCTGCTTAAAGCCAGCAACAAGTTCGACAGTGATCAAACAGGCACACATATCTAAACACATCCCTGTAGGGGTTCAGGGGTCCCAGTGCCAAGGAAACACAGACTGCTGTCTCTCCCGTTTTCTCTCAAACAGTCCATGCATGTCTGTAAAAGTCGACTAGAGGTGTTTGAATATCACAGATGCCTGAGAGAGGATGAACCAACAGCCTGCACACAGTTAGAAAATATCTGCAAGTCTAGACGTTGACAAACAACCATTACTTTCCGTCAGAATATTACAGCCAGTAAACTTAAAGAAGATCTAAACGCCCCAGATTCAATTTGACGCACTGCACATTTACGTACACGGCTGACGCATAAAAGCTGCAGACTTAACCAAAGTTACTTCCCCTGTGTTGGGATACCTGACGATCGTACATTCCTAACTCGTCTGTCATCCATCTATTTCCTACATGATATGATCTGTTTACACAATCACCTTTCTGAACTTTTCTCCACATACGCACTACCAGTCCCGCACAAACCCCCGTGTTAGATGGCAAGTGATACAGGACTTTCAGCTCTGCCCTAAATGACTTTAGGCTTCTTGGTTAACGTCGTGTCCTATACTCTCCTATAAATGAACACACGAGGTCTACGCTGATTTTGAGAGTACCAACTAGTCATCTCCTTGTGGGAGGCAATTTTTCGTTATTTTGAAGCCCCACCCTGGCTCTTGCCAGGGGCCGCAATGTAGCCCGGCCATAAATATGATCTAATGGCTGAACGCGATTTCCGGGACCTCTCCACAGGTGATCCTCATCCTCATGGTGGCACTTTGTGTCATCGGGTGTTAATCGCTTGTGGGATGTCCTAGTGGGGTAAAATGTCTTACCACTTCCATGATTTTCATTGGCGTCCGGGCCGCCTATTGGCTGGCCAGCAGACGACTTTGTTGCCGGTCAGGACAGTATTAAGGTCTCTCTGATCACATCAACACTTTGAGTCCTTTTCATGTCTCTTGGTGGCGTGCATTGTCAAGCAAGTTTATATGGCGCAAATAAGCTAGTCACAATTATAACCTAAAGCTCCCTCTTAGGTGATGCTGGCTGAACTTGACTATTTTATTTTCTTTCCAGCAAAGCACCTATACTGATTTTATTTAACCTCCAGTAGTTTCGTCTTGGACTATCCAGAGAAATTCTCAACCTGTGTTATTTAAACACGCCTATCCAATTACCGGTACTCTGCCACTGTCCTGCCCCTCGCTACCCTGATACACATTAAACCAACATTAACGACATCAGGTTCAACATTTACGACATTGCTCGTCCAGCGTAACCTATACACACTCGGCTAAACAAAAATCTGCCTTCGCTGCTGTCACATCTAAACGTACTCTTCGTGTTCGTATCATACCTTACACAATGCGTGACCTTGTTTTTCAAAGACCACAATAAACAGCAACAAATTGACTAATACACACGAACCACCAGTGCTATGCCAAACAAAGAATTAAATTCTCGGAAAACCAAGCCGACGAACTAGTAGTTAATGCACCAATGGATAGGGGAATTATGGACGCAGCTGACTTGCATCAAAGCTGTACGAATCAGGCTGTAAAATATTGATGAATCCCGGATGCTAACACGATGGCGTTGTCTGAGAGTAATGAGTGGTGAAGCCGGCCAGTGCCATATTTAAAGTCAAGACAGGAGACATGATCAAGGAAACCAGCAGTGGCTGCTGCATCGGAGGACTGAGCCCGCATGGAAATGCCCAATGTGCTGTGATATCGACTTGACAACATAACATACAACACAATAAGAATCCAATTCAAGAACTCCCCCAAATGATGTATCGATTTCAATTAATCAGGAACCGTCACCACAGTGAAAGTTGGCTGAAGTGGATTTCCAAGTCTCCCGTGCTGGCGATATACTGTGCGAGACTGCTGTTAGTCTATCTCTTGGTGTGTCTAACCATCTACAACAACCATTGAAAATAAGCATACTGTCCATCTAGCCAATGACTGACAACTTTCCAGACGATAGTGTTTTGCTGCACTATGAGGAGGCGATAGCGAGTGTGACTAGCAAGACCCGCCCGCGTTAAGAAGCGTCATCCACAATTATAACATGGGATTTCAGGACCGTTGTTGTCAACATTTGTGTTTAATCTTGTTTCTTCTCAAACGCTCAGCTCTCATCCTTTCTGCAATCATTTCTTCCTTCATTCTTATTCCCTTCCTAATGTGCACCCTACTTACAACACGGCCCATTGCATTTTGTTCAAACGTGTCTACCTTAATAAATTTACCACTCATGTACCCAGTATTACAACCATAAACGTTTAAGGGAACTACACCGTTCGACTGCTTACCACCTCTACAATCACGACTGCTTACTTATCATCATCAATCAACATATCCTTTACAGAACGTCGCTCTCTTCACGGCACGCCTAAAGGTCTTTCTCTAGCCAATTCTTCAGCCATGTGTGCTTTTACAGCCTCTGCATCCACATTCGCAGAGGTCAGAGGCCCTGACTCGTTTGACTGCTTACTGCCGCTAGTATATAATAGAACATAAGTATTTCTATATATAATTATAAACCCACATGATACCACACGCACACATTGATAGCAATGTGTGTGTGTGTCGGGGGGGGGGGGGGGGGCACTACAAGGCATCAAGTAATCTCCGGTTATGCAGATACTTATTTCACCCGGAACGTGTCTGTGTAATTAGAAAACAACAACGACAACAAAGGCTGCATTCTGACGGGGCGATCAGCGTAAAGCTGGAGGCGTCCAGTCGCTGTGCATTCTGACGAGATATGACAAAGGTGTATATCAGGGCTGGATTCGCAGGACCGATCGCCTAGACCAGTGGCTCCCAGGACAGACTGAAGGGATCCGTAATGTCATTTACTAGAGAGGAGAGAACAATAACCCTTATTCTCTTTTTGTTTGCGATTCTAATACAGATCTGCTGTACTGTAATGCGAATCATCAAAACAGACAATGAAATAAGAAACGGTGGAATATGGAAACGAGGATGTCTATCACTATCACACTTAACTTTAATGCGAACGTTGATTCTAGAAGCCAAAGGGGCGGCTGGGCGGGATTTCAGCCATCATACCGAAGTGACCGCAAGGGACAGACAGAACGGAATGGGGCAACAGGCACAGACCCGTGTGACAATCAACTTAAAAAGTATGGGGGACTTTTGAAACTACGAGTGGTCCACCGGCTTGATCTTACCGACAACCACTGACTAGACAAATGACAACTGCTTGTACCGTGTCTGCTCTTTTGTTATTGAAATTTTACTAACATCGATAAGAGACAAGAGTCTGGAATAAATACGCAGTGATACGTTTATAATGAGAAAAAGAATTAAGACAAGCACTGGAGCTGTCATATAAATAAAGGGAGAACAGAATATGAGTACATGCGTATCAACAGATATATTATCATAAGAAAAAAAAATCTGATGCAGACATACAGAAAAAAAATGGGAAAATTAAACGAGATGTACATGCAAAAATCGAGAGGTACATGCAAAGATCGTTAGACGAATATTAAAAGATAAGATAAACACACAGACTTCAGCACAATATGGATTGAGTCAGATGTGGGTATATGAGATAGGCATACATGCATGTCGTACAAGGTTGATTATTTACTACGGATTTGCTGAAATCAAATGTGTTGGGTTCAGGGTATCCATTAGGCTCACCAAACATGTGCGTAGGGCATCACAAAGTCAAGTAAAGGTCCCTTCTAGGCGTACAGGGATAGACCTATAGTTTTATAGACCGATCGGCACAAGATGGGAGATGTGGTCAGCATCACGCCGGCCGCCTTTACTTCCCAGTACTCACTCCTCGGGAGTCAAGGTTATTTTTGAAAAAAGTCCGACTCAGCCAGGGAGCGAGCGGCACGACCTTCTGATCCGCGAGGGAGAGTCTAGCCGCTACGCCACGGCGACTTCAGCAAAGAGTGGGACACCACCTAAATTTCCAAGTCTTCGAAGATCAGCGTTTACTAGAAGCAATTTTTTGTTAAGCCGTCAGAAAAACTAAATATGACAGGCTGGATATGTTATCTCTTTTAAGTATAGAAATGTATGTTACATACGATCAGATTTCAGGATCTCTGTAAATAAACAAATGAAAGTGCTTAGGGTGCACAAAAGAGTACTTATGGGAGCCATGATTTGTCGCCTGCTATGACATGCTTGTTGAGGCAGCGCCCCCCCCCCCCCCCCCCCGGAATGATTGACGTTCAACAAGCGACCAACACCATGTAACACAATGTGCCACCCCTGGGATGAGGGACCCCCCCCCCCCCACATGTTACACAAGCCCCGTTAAACCGTTAGTTATATTAGTAGGGCCCCCATTGACAGCCGTAATGGGCATGTGACCCAAAACCGACAATGGGAGTTACTGACCTGGCTGAAAGGGGGGGGGGGGGGGTGGATAATAAATGCCTGCTGATTTTACGTTAACTTCTGAAGAAAACGACAACCATGAACACATCTTTAATGTTATATGGGTGATCAAATCACACAAATGTGGCAGGCTGGTCAAGTGAGAGATCGATAACTGTCTAGGACAGAAAGGTCTCTCTGGGCATCATATCTACTCAGCGACAGATGAAGCGGGCGGGCCGTGCAATCTTGTGTGTGTGTGCTTCAGTATCGGAGACTACAGCGGCCTCGACTATACTCGGCACGACAACAGTACTCACAACGTGCAGTTAGCGATCTTTCTATAAGGTAACAGTTAAGGGCCCTCTTCCCACGCGTTTTGTATTTGGCTTTTTAAAAGAAAGTCCGACAACGTTCGTATTTAAACTCACAACCCTCAGACCTAGCAACTACGCCAAGGCGGCTCCCGACTAAGTCACAATAGGTATAGAATACTGGATTAGTTCAGGTAGTTTTAACTAACCCCCCCCCCCCCCCCCCCCCCTTTTTCAAAGATATTAAAGCAATATATAATAACCTAACAACCTGTCCCCTATCAAACAATAAAGCATACGCTGAAAGCTACATTATCAAATGCACTTTTCCCCGTGTGGGTTTAGGAACCCCATTGTGGGGAAACAAGAAGAGACCCAAAAGCACGTCCCATGAGTCGAGTAACTGGGAGCGTTGTTTAAAGTCGGAATACATCTGCTTGAGAGGCAAAGAACCAACACTCTGCGTGCAAATGATTCAGACATGTGAAACGGACGTGCACGCAAAACTCATTCTCTGGAACAGAGTCCCAACTTTCCGCTGGAGAACACACAGGAGAATTCAACTTGTTAAGAGACGCAGGTATCAACATTGTGTCTGGTGGGTAGCAATAGCTATGGTTATTCCGTGTCCTCGGGAATTTTCCCGAAGTCGGTGTGCATCTGCCTAAGAGGGGGGGGGGGGCACTGACAGAAATAAGCTGGATTGGTAAAATTGATGTGCATGCGAAATTCAAGTGGACGAACACCCAGACCTTTCAGGCGGGGTAAGGTCTAAAGCCGGTGGATGCAAAAAAAAAAAAAAACAAGCTGGATCTAGATCAGTTGTACTTTCAACCATTAGTGTCTTAGTATTCCAAGTATTACAGGATAGCGCAAGCTCAGAGAAAGAGCCCCGCAGCGACCGCGGGAACCGTAATACGTGCATACAAAACAGTACACAGTTGTACACATCAATTTCAAGTTAGAGAGTTGAGTCGAATTTAGAACCAACATCACATGATTGTCTTTTTCAATCTAACCAGATGTCCAAATCGAAGAATGAAATGGTTTAGTCATCTAGTAAGAACGGAAACATAATCAGCCGATAAATAGAGCTTACTGCTTGGGAACAGGCTACAAGGTCAAGAAAGAGGTGGGTGCAGGGTGTACAATAGAAACACCGAAACACAATATGACATTAAACACAAGCTACGCAAATACTTTTTTTTTAAAGAAGGACCTGTTAACGTTGCCCGGCCCATTTACACTTTCTACTGTAATGAGTTTCGATTAGGGCCAGTTCTATCAATCCATCTGGTGGTCATGGGGGGGGGGGGCATGAATAAAATAAATTATTTATTGGGGGCGGGGGTGTAACACTCCCCCACCTCCATTTCCCCGACAATCTGACATCGATCAATTGACTGGTTTTCTGCGCTGAAGCGTCTTCAGTTTACTTAAATCATCTATCAACGCTGCCACCTTTTGTTTAGGTAACGTGATATTCTTTCAACTAACGAATGAAGGTCTATGACAAATTTTTTAATCTTGCGATTAACCTGTGGCTCATCGAAGATGACAACAGTAATTAACAGGGCACAGCCGATTACGCAACCACATGTACACACAATTTAAGATATGCCTATCAGCCAGGTGAAGATGTGCAATGATGCTTCAGACAGCAGAACCGATCTAGCACCGATGAAGAGGTAGCTACTCTGTACTCAGTAGTGTGGTACCGACTAACTCTTCAGAAAACCCATCATCGCTTTTTGTGGCGACCTTCTGGTGGCAACGATAAGTTCATTCTTTCCGGACCCCTGGTCCCACACTGAGCAGGCAAACTGACCACACCACATCGTAAAAAAAAAAAACCAGATATCGTAAAGGCACACCAAAAAATTAGAGTTGAATATCTACCTAAAGTATTTCAGGATCCTCGCTGGTACAACGAAGTTCATGCACTGGGTTGAAATACTTTAGACTAATACTTGAGTTAGAAGTAAAACGGAGCACTTAAAGGTTACACCGTTGTAACAAGATGTTGATCCGTTGAATAAAACTAGATATCGTGAAGGCAATAAATATCCCATAAGGAATTACCTTCACCTTGTAATCCAGCGTGTAAAATGTACAATTGACAAGGCGTAAGTGCGGGTGTGTGTGTGTTAAGGTTAACTGTTAATCTAGCTGGTGATAACACAAGTGTGCCCAGTCCGGTCGCTACTGTTACACATCAAGCGTTATTTATTTAGTACAGCGTGAGAAGTTAGCAGCGGTGCAGTAAGTGAGTACTGGTGCTTTTCATGTTTCAGCAGTTTGCCACGGCACCCTAAACGACAGGAGCTCCAAATCGTTGTAGAAACCAACGTAAAGCGGTCTGCTTCCATATCACCGACAATTGCAATGGAATTTTGAAGGCCGTTTACAACACCTAAGCTGCAGATAACACTTATGTTACGGCTACACGTGTGTGCTAGAACGTATGCCTGTGAGATGTGACTACCTGTTTCCATCATTATCATCATAAACCACTTCTGCCGTTAAGTGTCGTGGGGAGGAACAATTTGCGTTCCAGTGCACGTTGGCTGCCACTGGCTATTGTCATGCCGTGAAGGCGTAGAGTGTCTTTAATGTTGTCGATCTACACCGGCCGTCCTCTTGCAGTTGGTCTTCTGAGATTTAGTGCTTGTGATGGTATTTACCTGTTTCCATACCCTAACAAAAAACAGCGCTCCTAAAATATAACGCAGGAGGGGGGGGGGTGTAGTCGGTATTAATATATATAGTTCATATACTGCATTTAAATAATACAACTATGGGAAAGAACTAACTAATGCATGAGAAAGATTTGGAACCCAGAAGAAATGCATAGACTAATCAACGATTAGCAGACCACTGCTGCTGGAAAAAGGATTCCTAACACAACTAGGGGATCTCTGACGTTTAAAACATGACCCATAACTCATACTTGATGAAAAAGAGTGGTCATCATCATCTTGATGGACAACACACACGACCCACCCCTCAGGACCGACTGGGACTAAAATAGTTACGTCACACCACGTGGTGGTCAGCAACCCTATTACGCCCCCACCCCCTCCCCACGTCACGGTTAACGAAACACCTGCAGCATATACCAGTTTTAACCGGCCAAGACAAATGTAAATCCACAGGGTACCCCCCCCCCCACCCCTTCCCCCCCCCCCACAAGTGAACAGATAATTGTTGCCCTCTAGTACTGCTGACGGTGAGACTGACACCTCAAGGATAAGACTCAAACAGAAGCAAATCCCATAGAACCTGTTCCCCCGTTCAACAGTTATACCATCAACCGTTTAAAACCAACTCGCAAACTATATATAATACTCATCATATGATTCAGACAAGCGTCTGTTATCTTTATTTATCGACTTTAATCAAGGAAACAATTCTGGTCACTCTCCTTTTACAACACGCTTGTTGGAGTCGATTCTCCACCCTCACCCCAATCAGGGCCTCGGGACCCACAGAGACGCATTATTGTGAACAAAAAGTAAATAACGTTACATGTGGAAGTATAAGTTAGACCCACTGTTCTTCCGTTTTCTTTTCCTTCTAATGTCCATGTGAAAGTTTGAGGGGTGGGTGGCTGGGTGGTAGAGAGAGAAAGAGAATGAATAACCGGATACATACATTATCTTATCTGGCAAGCGGATATTTAGTATTCTTTTAAGACATGAAATTTGTCAAATCCTTTATAGAGCTACCGTTGCTTTCCAACTCTCGCATCTGGAATCACACAAGAGTTCGTGTTTTGTGTGTTTTCTGAAAGTCTCAGACTTCCATATGTTTGACAGTTTGTTAAAGGCACTAGAAGTAGAAACCACTGCGATTCTAGATGATATTTCTGGCGCTAAATCTCCAATTGATTGGCACCCTTCAGTCTTTCCAGATGATCGTGTTATGTTGCGCTAGGAGGAGGCATGGGACTCACAGCCCATGGCGATGGCGAGTGTGACTAGCAAGACCCGCCCTTGTCAAGAAAAGTTTTTCACAATGATAACATGGGACTTCAGGACAAATGATGTCAACATTAGTGTTTAATCAGTTTCTTCTCAGACGCTCAGCTCGCATCCTTTATGTTATTATTTCTTCCTTCACTCTCATTCCCTCAAATAGATATCTTATTACCTAGGTAAGCAGAGTTGTTGAATTCCTGCAGACCAACTTGTTCCTTATTATAGGCAACTATCACAAATGTTTTACAAATCTGGCTTATTTGTATGCAGATTGTTGGTTCCTTGCCTCTTATCATAAAACTTATGTACCTAAATTCACACGTTGTCTTATAAAGATTCGGCTTCCCCTTGTGGGTTTCGGGGTCCTGTTATATGGAAAACAACGTAAGAGTCGACTAATTGGGAGCTTCCTTCGAAGTCGGATTGCATCTGCCTGAGAGGCAAGGAACCAACAGTCTGCATACAGATTAGATCTATCAAACAGATGCACGTGCAACATTCAGGTTCTGAAATAGGAGGACTGGAGTCCAGAAGTGGACGAACAACCAGAACTTTCCACCGAAGTTTACAGCCGGTGAACGCGAAAAAGAAGATTATTCGGCTGTATAAGCTCACATATTATTAAAGCAGACATTTACGTAAATCACAAATCCCCCACACACTGACTGATAGAACAGAACCGGTTTGATTAGTCAGCTGAAACAACAACCCCACCCCTAAAGCTTGAAGATCTGATTGATACAGGTCTCACATACATATAATATTGTGGGGTGGTTTGCTACAGATTTACACAAGTGTCTTTAGTTACAAATAACACACACACACACACAAATTAGTAGCTGAGTTGGCACAGAAAATATACCCCTACATACATGGTGGGATTGATACTACAATTATAAATAATATCAGATTCACACAGACAAATGAATTAGGGATATCTAAATAAATGAAAGTAATAAAGCAGACAAGTGAGTGTCTACAAATATTCTAAATCCTGTCAAAGACATTTAAATTCACATATACAATCTAGTCTTCTTCTTCTTCCTGGTCTTCACCGACTGTAAACTTTAGTTCACTTCTGGGCTGCAGTCCTGTTCCAGAATCTTAAGTGTTGGTGTGCATCCGTTTGACATCTGAAAAATTTGTATGCAGACTGTTGGTTCCTTGCCTCTCAGGAAGATGCACTCCGACTTCGAAGAAAGATTCCAATTAGTAATTAGTCGATTCTTACGGCATGCTTTTGGGTAGGCAGTGGATCGTTTACTTCACTTACTGTGTGTGTGGATTAATAAATTATCAGTATCAGTATGTAATAGACAGACGGATTTACTACTATAAACCACACACGAAAAGATATAACCAATGTACTGTTAATAATACACAGGTTGCTTGCTAAAACAACTATGAATAACACCAGCACGATCATATCTAAATGTAAAAAACGAATAACACAGTCATATAACTAATAATAAACAGCATACATAATTTTACTTCTATAAATGAGAAGAAAAAACAAGGCAACTGGACGACGATAAAAATATGAAAAATGTAAACTGACCTGAAATATGACCATATTCATGCTAGTTGCCAAGCTCAGAACATGTGGGTACATCCAGAGACAGCGATGAGTGTAACAAAAGCGGCACAAACACACGTTGTTGTAACTGTTCCACTTCAAGGTACATACCGCTTCTTGTCTTTCCCCCCCTCCCTACACAGCAGGCAAACCGTACACAACGAGTACAAGCCGGCGTTGTTAGTCACACACACCACCACCACCACCCCCCGGCCCTACTACAACAAGGAGCAGTTACACTTGTCCACGAGTTAGCTTAATGTTTTCGCACAGATAAACTAGGCCGGGCCAGGCGTAAGAAGCAGCAGCAGCAGCACCCGTTCTTTGTTCATTCAGAAACCACCACCACCACTAGGGCCCCGTTCATTCAACCCTGGTTTGAACTACGATTTCCAATTTCTCGTTTTCACGTAGACGAGATAGGGCCAGGTGAAGTTTGGGGAGAAACACGGCGTCGGGGTGTGTCATGGAGAACACAGCGCGTCTTTCACAACATTGCAGACCCGACAATGGCTACTGGCTATACACACGCACACAACAGATCTGCTTTTGAGAATTATGATAGCTAAATTCATTCGAAAACACAAGCCTAGGAAAGTCATAGAAATTAACCCTTTCAGTACTAGGTTTCACATTAAGATTTAACAAACACGAAGAGAAAACTTAAGAAAAACCGCGAATACATTACTTTCTGAATGGCAATATAGGCAGAGTTAATGATCGGTAGATATTTCTTTATTTAGTACAGTGGTTTTCAACCTTTCTAATGCCGCGACCCTTATATAGGCCATCAATAAACAATAATTTTCCTTCTTAACTTAAATCAATGTGTTTCCCTATAGACTTAGGCAGCTAACGTGAAAGGGTCATTCGACCCAAAAGGGGGTCGCGACCGACAGGCTGAGAACCGCTCCGCTGCTTTAGTATGTTCCTTTCAAATTTATATTTAAAAAAAACATGCAAGCAAATCATGCTATCAGAGGCAAAAGGGTGGTGGGGTGGGTAGATTCATTAACACACGATGTGATATAGTAGGCACATCCAGAGGAGCAGCGAACGTAAAATCACCAAACAGGTACTGAAACTGGAAAAAAATAGAAGACGAGGTCGTCTAAAAGAAACCCTAAGACGAACGTTGATGGGAGAGACCAAGGGTTCTATCCACGGCACAAAAAACTGGGCAAGACACAGGAATGGAAGAATAAACTGCAAGTCTCGTGTAACGTATACCGGCACCAACGGATCAAGGCAATGATACAATAACCATATGTGTAATACGGCAGCAACATATGCTGTATTCTAGGATTTTCTATTCGTCGACCAATATTACTTTTCTATCCCATATATACACCATCATCGTTCCGAGCCCTTGAGGTTCAACGCTGCAGATATCACCGGTCTCCATTTATCTCTCTAGTTGGCTTCCTCTTTCCAGGTGACGACACCAAGTGTGAGTAGGCCTGTCTGGACATTACCTCTCCATCGTTTTCTTGGTCGCGGCACGCCAAGCATTCCCCTGGATCAAAGCTATTGTTTTGGTGGGCCACATTTTGTCCGCGAAGACCTAACAGGAGGCCCGCAAAATCACCTATCAATTCCATTACTGATCTATTCTGGGGCTCTGGTCTGGGACGAAACCTGCTTTCCCATAATTTGGTCCCTTAGTAAAATGTTGAAATCATGAAATCAGACGAATGCTAGGAATAAAGCCAGTCTTACAGGTCATCAAAGAACAACAAATGAACTGGTCTGGACACCTAACAAGAATGCCCTGGTACTATCCGCCACAGCGAGCCACACTAAAATGTTACAACGGGTATAGAGCGAGTGCAAGACCTGGGAAAAGATGGGGTGATGGCATTAAAAACAGCCTTACAGAAATGAACATCAGTCTTAATAGTGCTCTTGACAGAGCTCATCAACAAACATTACATCTCCCCCCGACACTTCGATGAGGTACAAGGTGGAGAAGACATAAAATGTTGAATTAGGAATCGGGAAACTCCCATTAGTGCTCCGACCCCATCTTTAGCAGCAAGCGAAGAGTTTAAATTCCGATGGCACCAGTAAATTGATTGTATATCCGTCTCACCTTTCCGCGAAGTGTTGAGCGTCAGCCACATCCCCCTGTAACTCCTCGCAGCGTCATTCTCCCCAGACAGTAATGATCTATAATCAGTAAACTTAACTACCATAGATGCTTCGTTTCCCGCAGCAAACTGGTGTGGATGTAATACTTATGCATTCGCGCTTTATATCCATGTCACATCTGTCCACATTTCACTAGCCCCCAAGCCACATTGTTACGTAACTGAAGTTGAATTTATAACAAATTAAAAGTTATCTTGTTTTTTCATATATCAACTAATAATCTGTTGCACTCTTTATTCAAACTAGTTTTTTTAATCTTAAGAACCTTCCAAGCGTGTTCACCTCCACTGGATTTGTTTTCCCTAACGAAAGTTACTCCTTAAAACATCTAGCTCTATTAGACTAGATCTGTCCTACTGTCGTTACCCGCTGAAGTCTTCTACTTCCTCCTAACCAGCTGTCCGGCGGAAAGTCCTGGTTGTTCGTCCACATCTGGATTTGGTCTTGTTCCAGAACTTATTTTATGCATGTATATTCGTTTTCCAGATCTGGTTTATTTGGCTGCAGACTGTTGATTCTTCGCATCATAGCCACATTCACTCCGACGTCAAAAAAATATACTATATAGTGGCCATTTTTAGTCCATAATACAGCTCTCGAAACCTACACAATAATAACAATAAAAATAATAAAACGAATCGTGACACATTTGCTTCATCTGACTCAACAAAATAACTATTGTATAAATATATTAATAGGTCGCACACATGAGTAAAAAAAAAATGGTTGTATGAATACAGAATTCAAATTCTCACGAAAGGAATGAATGGAAATTGCAAACGTGTATAACTTCTACCATTAGTGAGTAAAACTCCACTAACACCGGAGAGGAAATCAGCAACTGTTGGACAAACTGCACGGTGCAGAGTGAACTAAATTAATAAATTCACAAGTTGAAAAACACCACTCAGAGGGGCCCTGCACTGTATAGCCAAGTCTAGCGAGATGATACACCATAAAAAGTGTTCAGAATGTCCTTTTTCGAACAGTTGGCATCAAACCCGTGATGGGGGAAAGACAAAGACAGGTCGTCCCAACAGCTGACAAGAGTCTGTGTGTACTAGGGGTTGTTGTTGATAGGCTCGCAACGATAGCGGCTGGGACAGGAGGCTGGGGCAAGAAACAACGCCGCACCTGAATGGGACAATCAACATGAAAAGCGAGCTCTATGAAAGCCCTGGCATATTCTCATTTATCGATTGCTTGTATGTGCACTATACAATTATCTTATTCTCCCAGGGCTGCTCGCCCAGGGAAGCATATACTACTACACAACGCCCGCACACGTACAAACTGCGGGAAAGGGGTTCGGACAAAAGTATTGCTGCCACAGGAGAGGTGGGAGGGGAAAGCGCTTGAGGGAGAGGAGGAGGAGGAAGACGGTGGGTGCCCGCGAAGACGAGAGAGGAGGAAGCTTGTAGTTTAGTAATAGTTGATCCCCGGGTACATGAGGTTCCGTCAGTGGCGCGGTCGCCCTAGTGCGCGTGAGTGTGTAAGGCTGTACCAGCACGCACCGTATCACTTCATATTTGGCGGTTACCATTAGCGTGGCTTTATTGAAACTTGAAAATCTAAACGGGGGAATTTGCCAAGGAGCGGCTACGATGTCTGCTGAACTCTTTATTTTGACATTTTGGACGAATTAAAAAACAAATGTTCTCCCGTTGTGAATTTCAATAACGTGTGGACACAAACAACACACTCCAAATTTATGCCTGACATATCTGGCTGTGTCTCGCTTAACATATAATGAAGAACAAAATGAATCATTTTCTTGCTGAAATACATATACCACATTGCCGAGTTGCTGTACATCTACGTGCCGGAAATTCAAAATCAGTAACGTGTTACCATGGTTACTTCAAATTGATCACGTGCTCTTTCTGTTTACATAAAATAGAAGAGTAGTTTTTATTGATACAGCCTCAATCACTTTTAGCAAACGTCTTTTCAGTGTGTGGTAAACACAGAATTATAATTTGATAATAACCTTCCATTAGAAAATACATTTTATTGACGTCACAATAGTTAAGACATATGGATGATAGCAATCGAGATGGTCTCCAGGAACCACTAAACCTTCACTATATGAAAAAGGGGAGGAGCCTAGGAGAGAAGCCTATCTGATTATAAAGAACACCCCGCATTGGTTCCGCAGCTGCGCTGTCCCTTTAAGTATGTCGTAAATATTAGTTAGCTTATATCGCATCCTAGCGGTAAACCACAACATTAAGTACCGATAGTGTTTAAGGGTGAAGAAATAGTACTTGAATTTTAATTCACTCAAAACAAACCTGGTAGCTATTTTTAGCACAGGTTAGGTTTAGTAAAACACACACTATATAAAGACTACTGAAATAAATCGGAAAAGAAAACACCTTGATGTCACGTGATGTGTTTGGAATATCCCGGGAACTCCAGGATATTTCGCTGGTTTGTAGTGAATTAAAACTAAAGTAAAGAAGAAGAAGAAGAAGAAGAAGAAGAAGAAGAAGAAATATTACAATATATACAATTAGCCACACAACAGACAAGAGAAACCCTCGACTGTAATCCATTGTAATCGACACGAGTTTGCGATAACACTATACCAAGGTTTCCAGTTAATTATGACATCAACATTATTCACAGAAATCTGTAAGAGGCGAATTCTAGTTTTTTTATGAGCAGATTTTTTTTTTAAATGTTTAAAAGCAGCACTGCAAATGAACGCTGTCAAACTTCAATACGGAAACTAGCGAGCCAATACACGCTTGTCCCACAGCAGAACAGAAGCACTGTGATGTTCATCAACCCAGCCCTGCGGGTTTATGTATTATACACACACCGAACACCACCAATGGCAGCTGTAGGAGACAACTGGCGAATTAAAAAAATATAATTAAAGAAACGACAAGAGAGAGGTGAGAGAAGCGGCGGCCTGAGAAGAACAGATAAAGATCGCAACTCAAAGTAAAATCTAAACTCATCAGTTACTGTATCGATTACTTTATTCCCTTTCGGAACATCGATGCCAGCGCGACGCGCTTCCCGCGCACATTTTTGTCTCTCCTCCCCATTTCCCCCCTGAAAAAGATCCTGCCCAACAAGTATTTAATAACCATGTCTAAAGTCGGTGATTGACTACACACCAATCGCTGGAGCAGGCACGTACTTCACACATCCCTGACACACGCTGTCCTACAACGCCGATGATCTTCCCAGTGCTCATCAAGGCTCTATGAACTGTTGGAAGAAAGCCATGGGCCAACGGTGTCTGCACTGACAAAGTCAGATGCGATTATACCGACCGAGTGGCGGTTCCTACTACATCCATTTAGAAGGAATTGCAGACAACCAGCGTTTGTGAAACTTCACTATTGCAACCTAAGTTATCGATCGAGACAATACTCAAACAAGAAGCCCCCCTTTCTCAGCCCCATCCCTCCCGAAGAATTTAAATATTCTACAATGCGGCGTAAGAAAAGTCACACTTGTATTAATTACTGCACTAGCAGTTTCTTCATATGTTGGGAGATAATAATAGGTCGGTAGTCGAATCGACGTATGATATGAGCATATGCATGCAAGATGTCTGGAATATGTGTGAATGCGGTGACGTTTTTTAGGAATCTGTTACGTACATCAATAAAACACAGAAGAAAATTCTTTCGAATTACTACCAAGCAACCAGACCAACTAAAGTAATTACACAGCACAAACATCTGCTATTCTGAAATAGTCATGACAGACATGAAATGTTTACGTACTTTGCGAGGTGTAACGAGGAAAGATCGACGCAGCAACGATGATATCAGGAGGAGAGTCGACACAAAACGAATACGGAACTTTATTGGTAGACAACAAATCAAACGGTTTGGTCATGTAACAAGACTGACATCAGACAGTGCACCACCGAGATACAGCGGTAACAGAGCCAGAGGTTGACGGCGTAGAACATGGACCGCAGAAATATCAGAGACATTGAAAAGTACTTTATACGAAGCGAACACAAGGGCCAGTTCCAGAGATTTCTTCAAGCCCTGACGCCGCGAGGTATTCCAGGTAAAGTAAGTAAAGGACCCTTTCCACGCCATTAGGCATATAGGGCTAGCCCTACATTTTTATAGACCAATCGGCACAAAAATGGGTGATGTGGTCAGCATCACGCCGGCCGACTTTACTTCCCGGGACTGCACACGGTACCCACTCAAGGCTGGGTCGACCTGGGAGCCAAGGTCATTTTTGAAAAAAGTTCGACTCCTCCAGGGAGGGAACCTACGACCTTCTGATCGTTATTCCAGGAGTAGTAAAAAAAAAGAAAAAGAACCATCTGCTTGTCCCACGCAGCGATCTATGCCAGCTTGTTGTAGTAACCAGGGCTGCCAATAGGATTTTTTTTAAACCCAGCTAAGTTGACAAAAAAAACCAAGCAATAGATAGGCAAAGAACAAAAAACAAAATCAGAAAACCCAGATTGTTGAAAAGTACAAATTTTATAGTTACGAAATATTTACCCAATTTTATATATTTTTAACACACACACACACACACACATATTATATATATATATATATATATATATATATATATATATATATATATATATATATATATATATATTAATAAAACCCAGATTTCAAAATTTTAACCCAAGGCGTCAAATAAAAACGCAGATCTAGGGGTAAAAGCCCATCATTGGCAGCCCTGAGTAGTAACTATGAATGAGAACTTACATCACAGATCAGAAGACACGTTCAACCTGCCAACTTTTCCCCTGTAGGTTCCGGGGCCACAGTTGTGGGGTAAAATAATGAGCCCATTCCTCCCGCCCCTCACACATCATGTCATAAAAGTCGACTAATAAGGGGTGCGTGCTTCGATATCGAAGTGCATCTGCCCGAGAGACGAGGAACCAACAAGATATGTTAAACATTATTCACGCAAAATCAAATCTTGAAAGGAGCCCAGAGGTGGACGAACCAGCAAGCAAAGCTTGCCGCCGGAGTTAGCTGGTGAATACGAAGAAGAAGAAAAGCGAGTGACATCCACAACTGGAAAGATATGTGAAACAGAGGGTAGATGCAGACCAAGAGAGATGATGCTGGATGGGCTGAAACGATGGCATAGGGGGTAGGGAGTATCAAGAGAGCTGTCCCATGCAACCAGAGATTGTGATCTGTTGTAAAGCGCCTACACCAGTTGGCAGGGCATATGACGATGAATAATAACTATTTAAAAAAAAAATTAATAAACTTCAGTAGTACCCACCATACAGTTGTAACGGTGCTAAAACAGATTCACAAACTAGATCCGTCAGACAAAAATCAGCGAACAAGAATTCCTTGCATTAAAACAGTGAAGGAACCGTTTCACCGTTATTGATTATGCATCAAAAAGAAAACGTTTTTTCTCGCGAAGCAATGGGCAATGGTTGCATGTCGTTCCAACAGTAGTAGTGACAACTTGTGAAAATGTTTACGTGTATGAATACACAACACACAAAGACTGGCTGTCTACGGCAGCGGTTGTCAAACTGGCTACTGCGAGGGTATGCCAGGGGTGCCGCGTCAATTGTCAAATTTTTTTTTTTTTAAATCTGAGATCAGTGAAGACAGCAGTTTAAAAAAAATACCACGAAGGAAGCCAAGAAGAGTTCTGGATGCAAATGTATTTAAAAAAAATTGCTTTGACAAGGCTGCAGTGCATTAAAAAAAAAAAAAAAGAGATAAAGGAGCTACCTTCAAGTGATTTCGGGGTACAATTAACTAAACTTTCCACAAACATAAGGGAAATCATGAAAAATCCATCGCATTAAAAACAAGTGAACATTACATTTGTCTGCATACACACATACACTCAAGGCAGCCGCATTGATGTAGCCGCCAGACACTCACCCCCGGGTCGAAAGTCCATGGGTTCAGATCCTGATGCAGCAGGACTATTTCTGTTTTTGTTTTGTTTTCGAGAACGCCCCAAAGACACCATAAAACGCGCGTTGCTGGTGGGCCGGACTTCATCCAAGATAGTCTGCGTAGAATAGCAGAAGTCGAGCATTCGACTTCCTCTGATAAGTACAATGCAGACTAGCCTAAGGCACATCGCATCACCATCCAGGTGCCGGTAAAGTGGCACGAAAGACTACCACTTGTCAAACTTACAATGAACACGCTGCAGAGGATCAAGATCTCCTGCGCCGCTCGGCATAACACACGACGCACCATTACACACATATAAAACATCAAAATGACTCGGACATCAGGACTTTCTCCGTGATTTCAGAAAACACAGAGAGATGACCACAAACGAAGAGTTATTACATAAAAGTCACCAGCAGTGTTCAAACAGAATAGTCGATGAACATCCGCTCGCCTTGGGTCGGCGTGTAGGTAAGACAAGAAATTGTACGCTGATGAATCGTCCTGTCAGACGCCCTCCCATCTTCTCTTCAACCCTGTACAAATTCTCTTATTGTAAAACACTGACAGCACATTTAGAAGTCGCGAGTGACTCATTCACCCAGCGTCTGCAACAAGATCTATACACAAGACAGATGGGACGGCTACAAGGCAATATATCACTGCGTATAGGGGGAATCTACAACGAACAAATTATTAACGTGCCAACAGGCCGTCGTTCGATTTTAAAAGTAACGGCGCATTTAAAGATACATACAATAATGGCAATTATCACAATCATTTTTACCAGCATCGCAATGTTCAAATATTTAGTTAGTTACGTATCCTTTACACGACGATGCAGAACCATCCCCAGCACTTTTTGGCTGTTGCGGTTTTTCTAGGCAAACTGTACTGCTTCTAAAATGTCAGCTCTCGGAACCAGTGTTGAAACCAACGTAAGGCAAACCGTCCGCAGCTGGGATCGAACCCAGCACCTCGACACTACGAAACGCGTAAGACACAGACGCCGACCAAATATTACACTAATGATAACGTCTGTGGCCTTTCCTCAGTGTTGTAACGACAGCAGCAGTTGCAGTCGTTGCTAAAGTAAATTTTTTTTTTTTTAAAGTAAAGGTCCCTTTTCCACGCCTTTACTCGTATTTGGTTAGACCTATATTTTTGTAGACCAACTGGCACAAGGTGGGTGATGTGTCAACATAACACCGGCCGCCTTAACTTCCCGGGACTGCACCCGGTACCCACTCAAGGCTGGGTCGACGTGGGAGTCAAGGTCATTTTTGAAGAAAAAAAACGAAAAACTCTGGCTCCGCCAGGGAGCGAGCCCACGACCTTCCGATCCGCACGCGAGCGTCTAGCCGCTACGCCACGGCGAATCCTGTTGCTGAAGTACAGGAACAGTATTTTATCCTGGGATTAGTAGTTACCAAAAGTAGTCACAAAGAGAATATGTCGTTCTTCGAGTAATTGATGACAGAATTAGCACAAGCAGAATTAGTAACAGTCGCATCAACAGAAGCTGAGTTTTTTTCCTAACGACATCATGGCATTCGCGACGGATCTGTTCACGTTTGATGGCATATCTACACACTTTCTCAGTCTGATCTAGGTCAGAGGGGTGTCACACGTCGTACTGCTTTCTTCGAAAAGAGCTCTCGTGTGACTGTGGGGGGGGGGGGTCGATTAGGGCAAGTACTACATGTTCTGGGGTCGTTGAAATATGTGTCGTCATGTATTATTGTACATCAGCGCTTATGTAATAATTGGTTGGAAGACAATATGACATCCCTCCGACGTAGAAGAGTCTGAGAAAGTATCAATGAAAGGTCATGCAGTGTGTAGATGGCCCGGGAAACGTTAACCGGACTCTCGCGACATTCTGTAAGCACTCGGTCGTCGTTTTCAGCAAGAAAAATAAAAGAATTAGTAATAGTGGCAATAGGAAAAATAGTAATTAACTGCAGCAGCAGTGTTATAATCAGTAAGAACAACAGCATTATAGTAGTTGTTGTAGTAGCAGCATAAGAAGAAGAACTAAATGCAGTAGTAGTATAATTAGTAATAGCAACAGCTGCAGCAAAGGTATCAAGAGTAACATGAGCAGCAGTATTTTTAAAACAGCTGCCTTAATAGTAGAATTGTTAACAGCAGCGCGGCAAGTTTTAAAAAAACTAGTAAAGATTCCTTTTCACGCTTTCTAGGCATAGGGAAAGAGCACCCATATTTGTACAGGCCAATCGGCATGACGTGGGCAATGTGGTCAGCATTACACCGAGACAGCGCAGTAGCAGAATAATAACAGCAGCAGTAAAAAAAAAAATTTACAGTAGCAAAAACTTACCTTGATTCCTAGATCGACCTCGCCCAAAAAGGGTATCGGGTAAAGTTTTTAGAAGTGAAGGGGGCCGGCATAAATGATCTAATCATCCATCGAAGTGATTATAATGAATCGTTATATATAATGGTAGTTCCTAAATAATGAAAATACTTACCTTCAAAATGATAATTTATTTAATAACACGTGGTGCAAATTAATTAAACTGTAGTTAAATTTGTTACCACCGACCGGCACGCTAGCCTCACAAAAACGGAAATTCCCGTTTGAGCTGTAAGGCCTTATATCTGAAGCTGGCCGTGTGCAGACCTCATTAGATGTTACAGTGTTTTCTGTTTTAGACATTTTCAAAGACTGAAATACGACGATGAGAATTATCATTGTATGATTTTTTCATTATAGTTTAAAATTATTTTTTTTTTTAAGTTGTTTCCTTTTTTGAGTGTTAGCGGTAATGTTCCGGGTTTTAAGACCATTATCGGTTGAGTAATTAGCCCGTGCACCCTGGTGACCTATAAAGAGAATATTATTGGAATGTCCTGTTTTCAGCTCGAAATATTAGTCCGAACCATACAAGATGGGTTTTTATAAAACACAGAAAAGACCAGTTATTCTATATGGCTATACAGTTGTAAAAAAAAAAAAGTAAAGGACCGTTTTCCACGCCTTCGTAATGTACATATAGAGCTACATCTATGTTTAATATGCCAAACTGCACTTAATGGGTGATATGGTCAGCATCAGGCCGACCGCTTTTACTTCCCAGGATTGTACCTAGTACCCACTCAAGGCAGGGTCGACCTGGAACCAAGGTCATTTCGGGGGCGGGGGGGGGGTCCCGGCTCCGTCAGGACCTGAACTCACGACCTTCTGATCTCTGAAGTACAACTAAAAGACACTAGGCCATCTTATACACATCTGGAAAAGTCTAACGACGAATTTTTGGGCCCATCAAGGACGTAAACTGCGGACAATGAAAAGTGAGAAATGCACATTCTGCTTAAATCACAACTAATCACTGGCACCACGAGGGCTAAACGACTGCAACGGTTAAGCCCTACAGAGAGAACGTGGCAGATAACAGAAAGGCCCCACAAAACATTTCTTCTTTGTTCACCGGCTGTAAGCTTCGGTGGAAAGTCCTAGTTGTTCGTCTAGCTGGTCTTTGGCTTTGTGCCAGGGTCTAAGTTTTGCGTGTACATCCGTTTTACCGGTTAATTTGTGTGCAGTTAGTCGTTCCTTGCCGCTCGAGCAGATCACTCCGACTTCGACGGCAAGTTAGTCGAATCCTACGACATGCTTGTAGGGGAGGCAGTGGGTCTATTCTTGTCCCCCCCCCCCACGATAGGGCCCCCGGAACCCACACCGGAAAACAAGAGTTGAAAAAGGAGCAGACCACAAGGCAGAAGAAGAAGAAGACGTCGGAGAGATAATATACAGAGCTACTAAGTGATTCAGAACCTTCCTACAGAGCTACTAAGTGATTCAGAACCTTCCTACAGAGCTACTAAGTGATTCAGAACCTTCCTACAGAGCTACTAAGTGATTCAGAACCTTCCTACAGAGCTACTAAGTGATTCAGAACCTTCCTACAGAGCTACTAAGTGATTCAGAACCTTCCTACAGAGCTACTAAGTGATTCAGAACCTTCCTACAGAGCTACTAAGTGATTCAGAACCTTCCTACAGAGCTACTAAGTGATTCAGAACCTTCCTACAGAGCTACTAAGTGATTCAGAACCTTCCTACAGAGCTACTAAGTGATTCAGAACCTTCCTACAGAGCTACTAAGTGATTCAGAACCTTCCTACAGAGCTACTAAGTGATTCAGAACCTTCCTACAGAGCTACTAAGTGATTCAGAACCTTCCTAATGCCGCGATCCTTCAATACAGTCAATTATGTTGTGGTGACACCCCCCCCCCCCTTTTTCCCCCAATATTTTTTTTTTTCATGGCTACTTCATAACCCCAGTAAATTTATATTTTCTGATGGTCTTAGGCGACCGCTGTGAAAAGGTCGTTGGACCCACAGGTTGAGATACGCTGTACTAACAAGTCGCACAGACACTTTCTCTACCAGCTACTTATATTAAACTGTAATATGCCAGCAAACTACAATTTAAATTTACCATTTGAAAGAACACCACACGCGCGATTTCTATTCCATCCCATAAGCACTTCAGATATAACAGCTCCCATCAATGCTGGTGAAGAAAGAGACAAAGACTGCGCGAATACAATTTCCACAGAATCATACACACACGCGATGAGTAAGAGATATAAGCATTTTTTTTTTACCCCCAATATAAAACCAGACACGTCAGAAAAACAGAACACGAGAACTGTATTGGAGCTTGTGGTTGTTATATACGCAGAGGGCGCACCTGTCTTTTTTCATTTTCTGTTTAACACACACACACACAAAAAACATTTTAAACTCGACCCAGCTAGCTCCTCTGGTACGACCAAGCTGGGGGGAAGGGGAACTATCTTGAACAAAGAGTCACTTTACTGCTAGTTACGACGTACCCCAAAATACCCGCAGTTTTCCCGCACGTGCCGGGGAATCCGCCCGTGTTTTGTGTTATGCGGACATATTTTTGTGTGTGCGTAAGAAATAATGGCGACTACGACATGGTGTAGGCGCGAGTTAACTTCAAGACCTGCATGCGGCAATAGCTTCAAGACTTCCCAAGTTTCTTCTACGGCCGGGTCGTGCACTGGAATGTTATTCCAGGGACACAGATGAGTATCATTTATTTAGTACATAAGAGTCCTATGTGGTCACTTCATGGTTAGTGCGTTGTGTTCTTTATGTGCCGATGAAGGCTAATAGCCGCAACGTCCTTTGTTTGTTTACTGTGATCTATTTTGTAAAGCTGACATGACCTATTTGTTCTTTCTTATCTCTCAGTTAACTTTATGACATTTAGGAGATCGGATGGCTTTATCTGACGGGAGTCGAGGTTTGAGGACAAGATATTCTACGTCATTAACTCATCATCGAGCGACGGCTGGCTAAGCGGTTCAGATAGTGTGAGTTTTTCCATCACTGGGGAAAAAACGGGGACGGAAAGAAAAGTAAAAATCATAGCCATCATAGTCCGTGGCGATCGCCCTAGCCGACCCCCCCCCCCCCTTTCCCCCCCCCCCCCCCAAAAAAAAAGTGGCGAATAGTTTGTAAAGAAATGATTTGATAAATGCTTATTTTGACTAGTCAGCTTTGTGGTTAAGTCGATGCGATCGCTTCGTAATGCCGGGTTCAACCCCAGCTGCGGGCTATGCGCCTTGCGTTGGTTTCGACAGTGGTATCAGGGAGCCGACCGTCCAGTAAGCAATGGCAAACTACTGGACGTAAATTTGCCTAGAGAAACCACACAACAGCCAGGGGCTGCTGGGATTGGTTCTGTAACGTCCTGCATAGGATACGCAACTAACCTTTTTTTTTGAATCACGTTCTACGTGAGAACTTCGACTTAATTTGTTTTTCACACACTGTACAAGGCGATGCTTTACACCAGTTTCTCTCAAGCCGTCACCCGCGGACCCTGAGTCGAAGTACACTGCTTTAAACGGATGTCTTTCATCCTGTCTACACCCGCGGCCCCTGAGTCGAAGAACTGTTTTAAATCAGTGTCTCTCAACGTGTCTACACCCGCGGCCCTGAGTCCAAGAACTGCTTTAGATCAGTGTCTCTCAACGTGTCTACACCCGCGGCCCTGAGTCGAAGAACTGCTTTAGATCAGTGACTCTCAACCTGTCTACAACGGCGACTCCTGAGTTGAAAAACACTGCTACAAATCGAAAACAAACTGCGGTCACGGCAGTTAAGCTGTTTTGTCTCGCGCCATGAGAAACATGGGTACGTTTGCAATGCCGATCATCCTGACTCTTAACTTTCTTTTTTTTATAAACACCTCCGATGCCCCTGGACTAACGTTATGCTGTTGATCCACCGATACTTCTCTTTATAGGAACCGCACACGGTATCCGTCGATGCTTCTGTGGCGTTTAATATGGCCAAAGTTTGTCAGTTTCCAACAAAAGCAGCTGGGATAGAATTCAGCACTCCGGAATTACGAAGCGCATCCGCAACACCTAAGCTCCAGACGCCGATGTTAGCTAAAACACGCACCCACACACACTGGACTACATATGACTTCATAAACTTTTTTGAGGTTCTCCAATACAACAACTATGCTATTTAGCAATTTAATGGGGGGGGGGGGGGCAATACAACATGAATATGGTGAAAACAGATCCAGAACAAAAGAAAACCTCCCTATGTGAGTTCTAGGGCCCCAATGAGGTGACCACTGCCTCTACAACAAGCAAGTCGTAGGAGTCGCCAGACCCCAGAACAGACACAGAAAACCGCCTGATTCTATAAATTAAGCTGGATCTTTTAGCCCATGACACACCGGCACTTTATTACAACTGTTTTTTATTTAAACTACTTAAACCCTGAAAGTGTCACGACATCGATACAAAAAATTCACATCTAGTCGGCCCTCTCCTTCCTTTGACTCAACATGTCAGTACAGGCGATCCGCTGGAGCAAGTGGCTACAGTTCGATCTCTTCAGGGCGCCCTGAGATTGTAGCAGACGACAAGCAGAAGCAGCAGCTAGGATGACACACACTTCACCATGCCACGTTTACGAAGGAGACTGAATTTACACAGAAACTAGTCAAACTGTTAGCGACCCTGCCGCAATAAATATATCGATTATTATTCTTCGAAAATTCCATGATTTATTCTAGTAGGTGGATCGCTGCCGTTGGTGATAGTGAAGGGCGCCCAGCTGTGTATCGTGCGTGTGTTAAGAGTTGAATGACTGTAGCAGCATCAATCAATACATGGTGAGCATACAAAAGCAATCTAAGCATTGTAAGGATAGGAGAGCGCTGCAAGACAATGCTTCTTTTTAATTATAGCAAACCATGTTACTTTACATTCTCGATTGCTTTAACTCTCGCAGGACGCCCACTCTACCTTCTTACCTGAACCTAATCAGTAATATCATATTCATCATCATAGTCCAATAACAAGCGTTTCCTTTGACTGATCATCTGCATCCACTTAAGACATTTAGTTGCAATGGACGTCTGAGGCCTGTCCATTCAGACTCGAAATCTACGTTTTCTTGATCTGCATATTTGAAACTCTGCCACACGCTGCTTTGTTTGTTAGTGGCGACACGTATATCTTTCCACTAATGGTAAGAGGTTCGTAATTTGCTGTCGTTAATGACTACTGATGAAAGATTCCACACCAGAACATACCGGGCTCATCTATCAGTAAATGGCTCAAGGTCCCTAAGCATACTGATTATACACATATCTTTGTCTTCCTCTCGTATGTCCCGTCCCTTCTCGCCGGATCCACACCCAATTCCTCGTTGTAAATGGTCTTTTAGAACGTCTTCTATTGATCCAGTGCGAAAATAACTCTTACCGCAGCTATAACACGTAGAAAGAACAATTCTACGGCCTGATGAAAACACATATGACTTAAAACCAGTGTAAAAGCGTGCATAATCTGCAAAAAGATGCACAGTATCAAGATATGAGCATGTGAAAGGAAATGAAACAGCAGACATACTGGCCGTGTCTGTAGAAGACGTATGGACAGGGCAGGTGCACTGATCTTGCCTTTGGACAATCATGCAGAACCCAGCTTCAGGGCCCCACACACAAAGATATGTCTCCTACTGAGTACAGTGAGCAAAGAGACAATAAGATGGTTGATGCATTTAGAAGATGGAACAAACAATGGATCGGAATGCTGCATTAGGATGTCGATTCAGATATCCAATAAAAAATGCTTTTGACAAATTTTGTTCATATTTTTTTTTCAACACGTAACAAAGTCGGCGTCTATGGCTTTGGCATTGTAAACGTCTTTTGTAATGCCGAGATATCCGGTTTCATTCCAGTTGCGGATGATCAGACAGCAGACCGCCATGCGTTGTTTTTGACAATGGCATCTATACCCGATGGTTGAACAGCAAAGACTACTGAACGTAAAACTGCCTTGTAAAAGCACTAAACAACTCACAAAATCCTGGGGTGGGTTCTGCAAAGTCATGTAAAGCAAGCATGTAAAACTGGCCCTCTGCAAGCACACATGCAGCCCGCATTAAGGAAATATTCTGCCATTATTTTTTTAATGACTTAAATTAGTTGTCATGTGTGGCCCTCAAAACGAGAAATCTGGACCCACATGGAGACCCTCAGTTTGACATGCCTGACATTAAAAGACAGGCAACTAACTTTTTTCTGAAGTAAGAACACAAACTCGTGGACAGGTCCCAGAAACCCCTTTCAGCCGTTGGGCCATATCTATATTCAGGGCCCCCAGCAAAAGCCAGGATAGGGCTTTAAAATAAAATAAAATAAAATAGCGTAAGAAAAGGGACGACTATAGAAGCCCCAATGGTAGACGCCCTAATTACAAATTTAACAAAACCGACGGAACTAACACATGTAACACTGATGTCAATTCATCATAAGGGATCAATCGAAATGCACTGAGAACACTTGTGGACACTCCGATACAGATCGGCGCAGCACCGCAGTGTAGGAGAATCTGGGAATAGTGACACACAACCCGCGCTGCAACAGCGGTAAAGATAGTAAGGGCAATAATTACAATTAGAAAAACTGTCTACTGCCTAGCATAGTTACTTCCCTTTTAACTGCAGTATTTACACTCTGGACAGCTGAAGTGCCAGCCCAGAAAGTCGAAACTGAATGTTTTGATCGCCCTGCCTGCCCGTCCGAAAGTCTTAGGTTCGAATCTACATCAAGCCGGATTTTTCTTATTTTTTAAAACTGACTTTGGCATCTAGGTCGACACCGCCAAAAATGCGTACTAGATAAAGTCCCAAGACGTAAAGGCAGTCTTGCATTAATGTTGATCACATCACCCATGTTCGATGTGCCATTGGTGTGACTATACTATTATTCCTAAACGGTTTGATAAAATCACTCATGTAGAACATTAGGGAAGATCCAGTGAATAAAGAGGTGAGGAAAAGATGCCAGCATTGGATAGACACATTGCGAGAACACGATGACCTATGTAATTGTGGGATTACTAAATGCTTGGGTTCCTTAAACATATTTGAGTTCTCAAACGGCTTGACTGAAAAAAATGAGAGCAAAAGTTACAAGATAAGCTCCACTCAGGGTTAGTTCAGCATTTGCATTTTAACTTCATTAGTTTCTTTGTGTTTTGTTTCAGTGTCGAGAGGGAAAAAAGTGCCTGGGGGTTTGTAATGAAAGCAAACAGAAAATCTTTAGTGCAAGACAGTCTGGCATACGGTAACTGCAGCTCTCCAGTGGTTACAGAACAAGATGCATACACATGTTGTAATTGTAACAGACTTTGAAATGCAGAGAAAGGTGGAGACAGGGATGCTTCAAGCAGAGTGGTAAGCTTTACTGGGAAGGTCACAGGTAGTGAGCATACTTTAGATCTGTCTCCAGGCTATGGCAGCGCAGTGCATAATGAACAGGCAGACAGATTGGCTGGACCTGCAACACTGGGTGACGAACTGATACATGACTAGGCAGATGTGGTCAAGGCCCTTTGGGAACAGGCAACAGAATCAGTAGAGAAACAAGATTATTATGGCCGGAGAGAATGAGGCACCTGGGTGTAACCAGAGAGTCTGGCCAGCTCACTACACTCAGAGGAAAGGCAAGACGAACATATAACCAGATTGTGACCGGTACCATCAGTATTGGAACTCTGTGGCAGCTGCTGAAGATGAGGATGGAGCACACATTGACTCAAATCAATCAACACTGTTGGGGCATCATAAGTGGACTTTCAATCAGGTTGAAACTGATACTATAGGCCAGTCACTGACTCCTTGGCTACTGAAGAAGGGGCCAGACCAGGTCACAGAATGTCCTAGAGTGCAGAGATGACAATTCTTGATTCACCCATTCCGCAGGAGTTTTAAAGCCAGTGAACATGAAAAAAAACGACTCTGCAGTTACACACACAGACATTCAGTTTGTGAACCTCAGCTTATTTGACATAGTCTTTCCAATCCACCTCAATGAAGTATGGACCCTCAACCGACTAACACTAAGCTATCCTACCATTTGCTATCACCTGCAGCTCACCCCTTTTCCTCTCCATCTTTTTTTCCCCACTTCACTTTCTAGTTCCTCTCTTGATGTGTGTGTTTTGTGGGTATTTTTGGAGGGTCTACCTTTACTTCTATGTCCCCTGTGGGTTCCAGTGCAATAACTTGCCTCTCCGGCAGATATACCCTGACTCTGAGCAATCCTCCAATTAGCATGTGACCTGAGGAGGCAGTGGATCTATTCTTGTCTTCCCCCAGAATGCCCATGAGGACAGGGTGAAAACAATCTAATTATATATACTGTACTCAGATCTTGTCTTAGGCAACATTTAATGAAGTGCTGTAGGTTTAAAGCTTTGACATCTAGTCTATTCTGTGATAAGGAGCCTATGATTATCCGCATGGAACATGCTGATGCTATCACTAGTATCTGCTGTTCAGTTAAAATCTGTGATTACCAACTGGCCTACTTCTACCAGGGCAACACAGAACTTGCTCACTTATACTAGCTAGATCCAATCTAGCACACATTTTGAATACATGCAGAGCAGAAGGTTAGAAAAGAAATTCTAACATATCATAAAGACATATCCCACTCCAAGACGTGGGGTCGTACACCTATTTGATCAGCAATGTAGCTAAAGATGGGGGAAATAGAATGTTGAATGCTGAATTAAGAATCGACATCGCAGCACTCAGGACACCCAAATAAGTGCTCTGTCCCCATCTTCAGCAGCCAGTGAAGAGATTTAATTTTGATGTCACCAATAAATGTCTGATTGTATATCTGTCTTGCCTTTCCTCTAAGTGTTGAGAAAAAATCCAAAGGATGCTAACTATCCAGACACTCTGAAATGATGCTTATCACTCTGCATGGAGCAGATGAAGAACTGACATAGAGATATCAAAATATGATAACGAAAGGCAAGAGAAGTTTTACTAGCACTAGGAAATCTGAGGAGGTGAGTGGAAAGGCAAATAAGAAGAAGAAAAATCCTTGTTTTGAAAAGACTGCAGAATCTATAGATGAAATGTTTGTAGTTACTATGGACAAAATGGATGTTGTATAGTTACCCAAATCTACAGAGAAATCTTCTCTAGTTACCCAGGTCAGTAAAGAGAATGTGCGTTGTATAGTTACCCAGAGGACTGAGTGGTCTCGAGGTATGGCCTCCACCTCGAGTGCTGGAGGTCCCGGGTTCAAGTCCCGGTGAAGACCTAGTAATTTCACCTGGTCTACCCAGAGGTAGTAAGACCGGACACCCGTGTGTATTGTGCATGTAAAAAAAAAATACCTCCACAGTTGGAAATCAAAAAAGAGCAGTCTAAGAGAACAGCTCGGGCAAAATTTTGAGTTTAAAATCTGCCCCAAATATTTCAGGATCCTCGCTGGTGCAACAGAGTTCGTGCACCGCGCTGAGATTCTTCAGATTACACCCTTGTGCCATGATGTTGATCCGCTGAATTAACATAAAAATAATGTCTGTTATACTAATGAAGTGGTTTGGACACCTAACAAGAATTCCCTGGTACTATCTGCCACAGCGAGCCACACTAAAACGTTACAACAGGTATAGAGCGAGTGGAAGACCTCAGAAAAAATGGAGTGATGGCATTAAGAACAGCTTTACAGAAATGAACATCAGTCTTAATAGTACTCTTGACAGAGCTCATCAACGAACATTACATCTTCCCCCGACACTTCGATGAGGTACAAGGTGGAAGAGAAGAAGAAGATGTAGCTATCCAGATATGTAGACAGAATGAATTCAACTGTAGTTACCCACAATTAGACAGAATATGCTGTACCCCAGGTCTGGAGCCAGAACACGAGGTCCAGTTACCCAGATCTATAGACAGAACATGTATGAGTGCTGACCTGGATGGTTAAGTCAAGAGATATGGACTATATGGTGATCTCAAAATACACTCACCTGGAAGGGTTGAATCTTCTGAGGTGATGACATGGACTGCTGATTCATAGAACTTGTTAACTGGCCTGCTGACATCTGGTCAAGGCCCAAACCTGGACTTCTGGAGAACATCTGATGCTGTATTTGGATCGACTGGCCATTTAACTGTGACAGCTGCATGTGAGGGTGCCCTGCTCTGATGGGTCGGATCTGAGTTGTCTGAGGCATCATCTGTTGTTGCTGCGGCTGCTGCAAGCGGACATTTCCCCCAGGCAACCGAGGCAGTTGCTGGGGAGATGCATGCTGAAGCATCTGTATGTTCTGCTGGTGCATCTGTGGATTTGAAGCAAGCTGCTGCTGGGGCATGTGAAGCTGGTGCTGCGAATGAAGGATTCTCAGTCTCTCTTGAATGTCCAAAATCTGCTGTGAAATTTGCTGGTTCTGTGGCAAGTTCACGAGCTGTTGTAACTGCTGCTCCAGTCTTTGAATCTCCATGTTGTTCTGGGGGATGATCCCTTGATTGGGACTTAAAGGGCCACTGGATTGTGCAAGTATTATCTGGCCTTGAACTGGTCCTGAGAAGACGGTCATGGTAGGGTTGTTCTGCATAGTTAGTTGTCCTTGCATGGCGAGGTGTCCCTGATTAGTGTTCATGCCACTAGTAGCTTGCATACTACCTCCCATGGTGACTGTCGAGGAAACCGTAGTGGTTGGAAAGTTTGAAGTGCTATATATTGGGCCCTGTGGAGGCTGTCCTTGCAGGACTGAACCCCCTGTGGGGGAGCCAGAACTCTGCTGCATGAGCTGCTGGTACGGATTGCTTCCTCCAACGCTGGGTGTGACAAGCTGCTCCAGCTGTTGGAGACTGGACTGACCGTAGGATCCCTGAGAGCTGCTGCTGTGATTGGGTGTGATTGATTGTGGAGGGGGAGTGGGACGTGGGGAGGAGGTTGCATTGTTAGGTCGGGCCTGGGCAACAGGGGGATAAGGAGGACAGTAAGTTTGGGCAGAATTCTGACCTGTGTAGTGAGACACTGCAATGGAGCCATCTGATCTTGGCTGCTGGTTGCTAGTATAGGGCGGGTAGTGCTGGGCTATGTTTCCTGAGTTGATCTGGCTCTGGTTATGTGAAGTCATGATGTCACCTGCATACTGTGAAGCAGCTGACATGCTTTGACTGATCTGCGTGTTGTACCCTCCCTGTACCATGGAGGTATGCTGAGGGGCAGGAACCTGATGCGGATATGAGCCACCTCTAGGAGGTAGCTGATTGATCATGTTTACTGAAGCAGGTGGGCTTGCCATTCCTGTCTGCATGGGATTGGGTGAATGTATGTATGGAGATACAGTTGATGCCATCTGATTTGTAGGAGTGTACGCATTCATCTGAGACATCTGCTGTGGGTGGTAGCCCTGCGGAATCTGCTGTGAGTGGTTCATAAAAGGAGACATGTGACTCTGGGGCCCACTGGACATGAACTGGCCGTGCGAATGATTAGGACTAGTCTGGGCCTGGTTCCAGCCTGCACTTGGGGACATCATGGGAGACATCTGGGACATGGCTGGCTGCTGGGGGTGCCCAAGTGGACCCATCCCATAGCCACCATATCCTGCTTGCTGCTGAGTCATCATGCCCACAGACGGACTAAAAGGTCCTTGCTGAGGTTGCATATGTTGCTGCTGCTGCTGTTGTCCTCCAGGTACTATCATCATCCCTTGGGTATGACCAATCTTTGGCATAGGATTGGAATACTGAACATACTGGTCAGCTGTATACTGCTGATGGCCTAACATGCCCACCTGAGAGCAGTGCATGTCCCCGTAAGATGGTCCATCCTGACCGATGCCTGACTGGTAAGAGCCTGCCATACTTGTCCCTGGAGTTTGGTTTTCCAACATCAGGCCTGCAGTAAGAGATAAAACAAAAATTATGGGATGCACACAAGACCCTCATGAGAAATCAACCAGCTGTTCCTTTAAAGAACGTCGCTCTCGTCACGGCACACCTGGAAGTCTATCTCCCTCTAGCCAATTCTCTGCACCTTATCTGCCTTCAGGACCAATGCATTTTTTAATGTCTTACATCCACGTTCGTAGAGGCCTGCCTTTGATTTGTCAATCCTTAAATCTTTACATACAACTATAGCAATTATCACAATTATTTTTACCAGCATCGCAATGTTTAAATAGTTAATTAGTTGCATGTCCTTTACAGAACGTTGCAGACCAGCAGTTTAGGGCTGTTTAGTTTTTTTTAGGAAAATTGTACATTCAGTAGTTTGCCACTGCCGTCTAAACGGTCAGCTCTCGGAACCACTGTCGAAACCACCGCAAGACAAACCATCTGCAGCTACCTAACCCGGCATATCAGCCTTATATGCTTTCATGACAAATGCATTTTTTATGTCTCACATCCACGTTCACAGAGGTCTGCCTCTTCTTTGTTTCCAGAAACTGTACCCTTCACCACTGTTCTCTTTAGGCCCTCGTGTTTAACAAGACCAAAATACTTCAGCTTTGGCTACAGAATGCAGTCTATGAACCTATTCTCTTCATTGTCCAGACTATAGGGGATATCACTGTTTTCTTATTTATGGTCTGTGGCATTCTCTTAATTTTTTAGTAGTATTAAAAAAAGAAAAACACAGTCAATCGTACAACAAGCAGTGCTTTACAAATATAGGACCTTTTTTGCGCAAATGGTGTATCTGGCACACGATGGCAGGCCCATGTATTGTGTAGACCAATCAGCATTTGGTTGGGGATGTATCAACAACATGCTGGCTGCCTTCACTTCACAGGACATTACCTGGAAACAATTAGAGTAGTGGTTCTCAACCTTCCTAATGCTGCAACTCTTTTTTATAGTTCTTCGCGTTGTGCTGATGCTTTCAAAAGTTCCTTAGACTGTAGTGACTCCCAAACATACAATTATTTTCGTTACAACTACATAACCTCAATGAATATGTGCTTTCAGATGGTCTCTGGCAACCCCTTAAAAAAGGGGGACCTTTGACCCGAAAAAGGATCATGACCCACAGGTTGAGAACCATTGGGTCGACCTGAGAGCCAAGGTCATTTCTAAAGAAAGAAAAAAAAAGGCCAAATGTGGATTCCAACATAAGAGGTTTAGGTCAGTAGGTGAGTGTCTAAATGCTATAGTTCCCAGCCTTAGGCCTTCACAGTGATTCCTCCAAGAGATGGGGTAACCAGCCCCCCTCCCTTAAAAAATAACTTTGTTTTACAACTGCGCTGAGACATCTTATAAAGCTTGGGTGGCCACTGAATATATGCTGGGATGAAACAAACAGATAACTAGGCACCGATGGTTAACTTAATGACTTTTCACTGGAATCAACAGGGACACAAAAATAAAGGAAGAACAAAAAATACACGGAGAAGGGAGCTAGAGAATAAAGTTGTAAAGACGGCAAGAACAAGGGGGAGAGCTGCATGCGATAGCGAAAGATAGAACGACTTCATGTGAGTTGGTTGAGAGCCTATGCTCCACTGGAATATTAGAAAGGCAGAAGCAGAGAAATGATTAACATAGCATTATCTGGTGGAGAATAAAACAGAATCTAATTAGATAACCATTATTAACTTAGGTTATCTAGAGAGATTTTAATACAGATAATCGGAAACTAGGGTTGAATTAGTACAATCCGCATAATCATGGTTAAATTAGTATTATCGGGAGACAGCAGAGATATTTGGTTAACCACTGTGTCATGTTGAGAGGAAGACATATCTGGTTAACCATTGTGTCATGTGGAAAGGGAAACATATCTGGTTAACCACTGTGTCATGTGGAGAGGGAGACAGATACTTGGTTAACCACTGTGTTATGTGGAGAGGAAGACAGATACTTGGTTAACCACTGTGTTATGTGGAGAGGGAGACATATTTGGTTAACCACTGTGTTATGTGGAGGGGAGACATATTTGGTTTGCCACTGTTTTATGTGAAGAGGGAGACATATTTGGTTAACCACTGTGTTATGTGGAGAGGGAGACATATTTGGTTAATCACTGTGTTATGTGGAGAGGGAGACATATTTGGTTTGCCACTGTTTTATGTGAAGAGGGAGACATATTTGGTTAACCACTGTGTTATGTGGAGAGGGAGACATATTTGGTTAATCACTGTGTTATGTGGAGAGGCTAGGGAGACAGATTTTTGGTTAACCACTGTGCTTTGTGGGCAGGAGGAGGTAAAACAGACATCTGGTTAACCATAATGTTAATAGTATTCTCAGGTGAGAGAGAGTAAAGAAAAACATATCTGATTAACCACGGTGTTAACAGTATTATCTGGATTTTTTTTTTTTAACAGATAAGTGGATAACCCTGGTTGACTCAGTATTCTCTGGAAATAAACATTTATAGAAGGATTGCGTTGGATAGCTGCTAACTGTCTTAGTGATCATCCTATGTGTAGCTTGCAGGTTACCGCCGACTGCAGAGGCAACTTGTTGTGGATAGAAAGTTACAAGTGCTATGCACTGGGTCTTGTCAGGCACCACAAATAGCAAGTCCTATTCTAACCATGATAATATGCTCCCTCTTCTAACCATGGACAGCTAATACCCTTCCAACCATGACAATATGCTCCCCTTCTAGCCATGGACAGTTATTCCCCTTCTAACCATGACAAAATGCCCCCCTTCTAACAACGGACAGCTAATCCCCTTCTAACCATGACAAAATGCTCCCCTTCTAACCATGACAAAATGCTCCCCTTCTAACAACGGACAGCTAATCCCCTTCTAACCATGACAAAATGCTCCCCTTCTAACAACAGACAGCTAATCCCCTTCTAACCATGACAAAATGCTCCCCTTCTAACAACAGACAGCTAATCCCATTCTAACCATGACAAAATGCTCCCCTTCTAACAACGGACAGCTAATCCCCTTCTAACCATGACAAAATGCTCCCCTTCTAACAAGAGACAGCTAATCCCCTTCTAACCATGACAAAATGCTCCCCTTCTAACAACGGACAGCTTATCCCCTTCTAACCATGACAAAATGCTCCCCTTCTAACAACAGACAGCTAATCCCCTTCTTACCATGACAAAATGCTCCGCTCCCAACAACGGACCGCCAACCCCCGTCTAACCATGACAAAATGCTCCCCTTCTAACCACAGCTAATCCCGTTCTAACCACGGACAGCTAATCCTGTTCTAACCACGGACAGCTAATCCCCTTCTAACCATGACAAAATGTCCCCCTTCTAGCCATGAGATAAAATGCCTTCCTACCCCCCTCATCTAGCCATTAATAGCTAATCCCCTTGTAACCATGAAAAAAATTGCTTCCCTTCTAGCCAACAGAAAAATCTTTCCACACCACATACAGCTAATCCCCTTCCTTTCCAGCCATTAATAGCTACAGATGCTTCCCCTCAAACCATGAGTAGCTTCTCCCCCCAACCACGAAAGGCTACTTCTCCTGAAATAATGAGCAGCTACACACCCCACCCACAAGGTATTTTCCCCCTCAAACCAAAAGTAGCTACTCCCTCCGGTCAAATACTCATGGATACACCATTCCCTCTGGGTAATCCACCTAACACACAGATTGGGTACCTTGTGTTCCCATTTAATGTATACACTGGGTACCTCACACACTACTCCGTGTCCCCCATCTAATGTATACATTTCGTACCTTGCATTCCAGCGTCTGATTCTCCCATTAAACCTCCATGGCCTAACCCTGGAGAGCTGCCCAATTCTCCAGTAGCAGACCCAGTAAGTTCGTCTAGAAAATTGGTCTCGCCATCAAACAGCCCTAGAATGGGCTCATCTGCCATTGTCAGGCCTTAGGTACTTACCTGGGCAGATACAATCAACCGTTTATTAAACAGGCAGATAACTGCTACTTTACTGGGTAGGCAAGACATTTATTGTTCCTTATACAGGCATACAACTACTACTCTTCTTGGCAGGCAGACATTTACTGTTCCTTAAACAGGCAGACAAATCCTATTCTACTGGGTAGGTACACATTTACTGTTCCTTAAAGATTCAGCCAACTGCTATTCTACTGGGTAGGCAGACATTAACCGCTCCTTAAACAAGCAGACAACTTGCTACTCTAGTGTGTTGGCACACATTTACTGTTCCTTAAACATGCAGCCAACTGCTATTCTACTGGGTAGGCAGACATTAACTCCTTAAACATTCAGCCAACTGCTATTCTACTGGGTAGGCACACATTAACTCCTTAAACATTCAGCCAACTGCTATTCTACTGGGTAGGCACACATTAACTCCTTAAACATGCAGCCAACTGCTATTCTACTGGGTAGGCAGACATTAACTCCTTAAACATGCAGCCAACTGCTATTCTACTGGGTAGGCAGACATTAACTCCTTAAACATTCAGCCAACTGCTATTCTACTGGGTAGGCAGACATTAACTCCTTAAACATGCAGCCAACTGCTATTCTACTGGGTAGGCAGACATTAACTCCTTAAACATGCAGCCAACTGCTATTCTACTGGGTAGGCAGACATTAACTCCTTAAACATGCAGCCAACTGCTATTCTACTGGGTAGGCAGACATTAACTCCTTAAACATGCAGCCAACTGCTATTCTACTGGGTAGGCAGACATTAACTCCTTAAACATGCAGCCAACTGCTATTCTACTGGGTAGGCAGACATTAACTCCTTAAACATGCAGCCAACTGCTATTCTACTGGGTAGGCAGACATTAACTCCTTAAACATGCAGCCAACTGCTATTCTACTGGGTAGGCAGACATTAAACTCCTTAAACATGCAGCCAACTGCTATTCTACTGGGTAGGCAGACATTAACTCCTTAAACATGCAGCCAACTGCTATTCTACTGGGTAGGCAGACATTAACTCCTTAAACATGCAGCCAACTGCTATTCTACTGGGTAGGCAGACATTAACTCCTTAAACATTCAGCCAACTGCTATTCTACTGGGTAGGCAGACATTAACTCCTTAAACATGCAGCCAACTGCTATTCTACTGGGTAGGCGGACATTGCCGCTCCTTAAACAAGCAGACAACTGCTATTCTAATGGGTAGGCACACATTTACTTTTCCTCAGACAGACAATTGCTATTCTATTGGGTAGGCACACATTTACTGTTCCTCAAACAGCAGACAACTGTTACTCTACTGAATAGGCAGACATTTACAGTGCACTGCATAGACAAAACCACATTTACAGAGATACAAAATAAGTTACCAGTGATTTATAACAAGAAAAGTTACAAAACATGTATATCTCCAAGCTTCACAACAACAAAAACACAAACAAAACGTGAACGTTGCGACTATGGAGACTTCATCAGCACACAAATACAAAAAATCACTTAGTATCTTAAAGCAGCCAGGTCGATGAGTTACCAGTAGACTGGCAAGACAGTGGGACAGGAGATTAAATACCCCAGGGAAATGCCAAGGGCTGTAACTGGAGGGTTTTAGATAAAACTGTATGGGCAGTTCAATCCCCCAAGATTTTAGATGAAACTGTGTTAGCAGTTCAGTCCTTTAAGCATTAACATGCCCAACCAAAGTGAAAATAAAGTGATTGCGGACCAATTATCTATAGCAATGTTCCTTCTCCACAATAAAGGTTTTATGCAGTGCACCCATTGTCATCTCCAGGAGTAAGACACATGAGGTCCCAATCTTTTCCATGGAGCAACCCTCATATGACAGTCCAAAATTAGCCAAAACAGTCTATTTTTTTAAAAAGAACCTAGCAAAATGAGGATCTAGACATTGTGAAGGGCACTGAGCCATACAGCCGCATTTGCCAGTTTTTCAAGGGCAAATAATTAATTTTCTTTTACATAAGAAACACAATTACATTTTTTTAAATACCTGGACAATTACTTTTTATTATTTTTATATTACATAAGCAAAACAACTTGTTACACAAGGCAAACAACTTGTAATAACATAAAAAAGCTATGATGATAATTATGTTGTTATTTTACTGCAAGCAGAAACAATGTTGCAAAGGCAGAAACAGTTGAACATGTCTGAACAAAACATATGAAAATAGAGATTGTCGCAGACTAAACGCACAGCAAAGACAGATCATTAATACAATACAATTAGCATGCGATCCACGCGCTATATGCTAGGCCTCTACTGCCCAGATTTATCCCACGGGCCGCTAGTTGAAAAGCCCTAAAACAGAGGGTTAAAGTACTACATAGATCCTGTATTTTTATATGCATGTGAGCAATGGACATCAAGCAAAAATGCTGCAAAAACCTAGCAGAGTTTTTTTTTTTTAAGAATGCAATAAATATCATGTAATGATAGAGAGAAAAAAACAGAGGTTATCCTCAAAACAAAACAAAAACTAGAGAAATTAGGCTCATTCAGTGTTGTTGTTTTTTGGGACATGTCATTAGAAGAAACTGACTCAAGAACTTAGTTACAATGGCAATAGTGATAGAACAAGGATCAAAGGGAGGGCAAATAGATTAATATCTCGATGACTTAGGCACGACCAGGACTTTCTTCTGTCAGCACCCAATTGTACGCAGTACTGACACCTTGGTCAGCACCTATGCAATAAGCACCTTTTTAAGATGGTGAGAACCGACACCTCTGCTCTAAAGAAAAAGCCCTGGGTGAGAGAGCATTGACATGATCACTGATTTTGGTAATCATGTGAGATGATGCCTACGGTCATCAGCAGGGCACATGATGATGATAAACAACTTTTCCCAGATTGCTTCTTTATACTTGAGAGACAATTTAAAAACAATCAAATGCCTGTTGTCTTTACAACAGAGACAGACAGCAGTGGATAAAAGTCGCATCAGGGAATATTAATTCGTAGGACCTCATTTCTCTTCCACAGTGCAACTCTCCTTCCACTGTCAGCAAACCATAAGAAGTCTTTACTTCAAATGCTATATTAAAAACTCAGCCTTAAATGGGTACCAGCTAAAGTCGTAGGAAGTAGACACGACCAGCGTGATGTTGACTGCATCACCCACCAAGTGCTGACTGGTCTATAAACTATAGGTCTAGCCCTATATACCCACAATGCCTGAAAATGTGAAAAAGGAAACTTTACTTTTATGTTTTATGTCTGATCAGGAATCAACATCAAAGCACTCGAGACATTCCCATAAGCGCCCTGTCTCCATCTTCAGCAGCAAGCACCGAGTTCCAATTCTAGAGCTTTCCAGAGCTGCAGAGTTTGTGCTCTGTGCTTGATAACATCTTCAGCAAGCAACCCAGAGAGTGGGGAAAGGAGCAGATGAAGGAATGCCGAGATGAAAAAGTAGTTTTTTTTTTTTCAATGGTAAAGTGAATAAGAAAGGCAGACTACTTTTCTTTTTCCTTGTCTATTTAGACAGACATTATATTATTCGGAACTTTTTCATGAAGATCAACTGCCACCGCATTTCAACAATCTTATTCTTCTTTTTCTTGCTGTCCACCGGCTGTAAACTTTGGCAGACAGCTCTGGTTTTCATCCAAATATAGGTTTTAATCTTGTTTCAGAACTTGAGTTTTGTATGCACATGTTTTTTTCTTCCAGATCTGGCTTTATTGGATGCAGACTGTTGGTTTCTCACCTCTTAATACCTCACAGGAAGAATCCTTACTTAGTTGCCTCCTACGACATGCTTGCTAGGGAGACAGTGGGTCTCTACCCCCCCCCCCCCACAAATGGGGCAACAGGACCCACACAAGGAATGAATGAAATGGTTTATCAGTTGCTCCCTTTTCTATAAATGCCAGTTAATATCTTTCAGATGTACAAACCTTATTAACTTACATTATAAGTTTAACTGGATAGTAGAAAAACACAGTTACCAGAGGAATTATTGGGTCTGATTCTCAGTCGGCACTGCAGAAGGCTCAAAATGGACTAATGTGGCATGAGTGGATACCATGCATCAGTACGCCAACATTGCAGGGAATCACATGGATATACTGTCTAGACATGCAGGAGTGTGTGGAAATGAAAAAGCGGATTTTCTAGCTGCAAAAGCGAAAACTACGGAAACACTCGCACTAGACAAGCGAGATATTCTGAAGATCATATAGGAACGACTGCTGATAGAAGACACTAGATTAGAGGAAATACTATGGGTAAGTGTGGATTAAGAGTGGATCCAGCAAGGAGACAGATAGAGGAAGAGAACAACGTGTATAATTAGTATGCTACAGGAACAGTTAGCATTTACACCTCAAGACATTTACTGCGGGATAAGGAACATCTATGGGTACGCCCTGTGTGCTATGATGTTGATTCTCAAATCAGTAACATAAATTATGCTTTAAACAGATAATTAGGACACAATTCTCACAAACAAGAAATTAAAAAATGTAAGAATAATACCGGAAAATATCTAAAGATGCAAACAGGAATACAAAGCTAATGTTAGATATGACAAATACAGTGTGAAATTTGAATGGCAAACATATCACACAAACAAATCACTCACCGAAAACAAAAGCTCACTAGCGTTGCATTATGCATGCAAGAAAGTAACAATTAGGTACCAAGTCTGTACCTGGGGATGAGAAAAATGGCCAATTAATTTCTTCTTTATGTTCACTGGCTCCAGCAGAAGGGGATTTTGGTCTTGTTCCAGAATTTAAGTTTTGCATTCACATTCATTGTACAGATTTGGCTGTTTACTGTTGGTTTCTCGCTTCTCAGGCAAATGCAATCAGACTTCGAAGGCAACACCCCTAGCTAGTCGACTTTGACTACATACTTGCTAGGCAAGCAGCGGGTCTCACAGCAGGGTCCTGGAACCCACGAAGGGATGTCCAATTAAAGATTGTTATTATCTTTTTACATACAAAATGCAATCAGCAATAACATTATGTTTATTCATGTTTATCCAACTGATCAACATAATGGGTGTAACGGTGCTCCGTTCTACTTCTAACTAAAGTCTGAGTCTAAAAAATCTCAGCAAAGTGCACAAACTCTGTTTCAGCAGCGAGGATACCAAAATACTTTAGGTAGCTTTGGTCCGGGCAGTGCCATCAGGCTATTCTTTTTCGATTTTCAATTGCCAAGGGATTATTTTTACGTGCACAACAATACACATGGGCATCCGGTCTTACTACCCAGAGACCAGGGAAAATTACTAAAAAGTCTACATGAAAAAATCCCAGCCTTCACATTACCCGAGGTGTTCCAGTGCCTCATTATGTGAAAAACAATAGACTCACTGACCCTTAACAATATGCTGGACAAATAAAAAAGTTGACTGCAAGTACATGAGACTGAAGGCTGTGGATAGACATGACTACCAACGCCACACGGCATGGAATTTAAGAAGACCCTTTTCAAGCATTTTGTAAAGAGTCCATTAATTAGGGGTGTTTCCTTCAAAGTTGGTGTGCATCTGCCTGACATGTGAGGAACCAACAGTCTGCATACAAATAAGCAAGATTAGTAAATTCCATGTCCATACAAAACTCAAGTTCTGGAATAAGACTAAAGCCGAGAAGTGAATGATGAACAACCACAACTTTACGCCGGAGCTGAGGTCAGTCAATGCAAAAAATAAGCAGCAACATATGTTTTGCATCGTAATACAGAAAAACTCTACGTATCACACATATTATAAGATATCATAAAGGTGAGTTCCTAGTCCCAGTAGGCAGAAAACAAAAATAGACCCACTGCCTCCCAAACAAGCATATCGTAACAGCGGACAAACTTTGAAGTGGGAGTGCATCTGCCTGAGAGGCAAGGAACCAGCACTCTGCAGCAGACAATTAAGTCAGATATTTTAAACGGATGCGCACGCAGCACTCAGGTTCTGGAACAAGACTAAAGTCTAGAGATGGACAAACAATCAGAACTTTCTGCCGGAGTTTACAGCCGGAGAAGGTAACAAAGAAGAATAAGATCATAAAGGAAAGCCGGCAATGGTTATCTCATCCCAAAGAAAACTTAGCTGTACAATACAACCAACCAGCAGCAATAAAACAGTAAGGCTACTTGCTGTAATAAACTCTTACATTTCACACTCCTGCAAGAGCATTTGATAAATGGATTTTCAACTAGTCATTGGCTGCTGTTTCATAGCATGAATCTTTTTTCTACAGAATGTAAAGCCCTGGGCTCAAACTTAGTACTGTTATAGCTGTCAATTTGTATTCCATTTTACACTTTCTATAACAAGGCTATTTAACTCAAGGCTCACGGGTCAAATCTGAGGTTCATTGTTGCTGTTATCACCCGCCTCCACCCATCTCTCTGGTTGGCCTTCTCTTTCCAGTTGGTGACATCATGACCAAGTGTTTGCAGGTCTGTTGGAACATTATCTCCTTGATCTATGACCGTTCAGCTCCCTTGTGTATACAGGAAGTGGTCTTCTTCTTTGTTAGCATTCCCGAGCCCTCGCGGTTCATCACCCGCCTCCACTATCTCTCTGGTTGCCCTCGCTTTCCAGTTGGTAACACCAAGTGTTTGCAGGTCTGTCTGAACATTATTTCTCCAGTCTTCTTTATCTATGACCATCCAGCTCCGTTGTGTATACAGGAAGTGGTCTGCTGAGCTAATCATTACCAAAACAGTGATCTTTCTACACTGGGGCTTGTACCTCTGATGCGATCCCTATCTTTACACTTTAACACTTTGGACCCTGAGTAAACAGTTGAATAGCCCTGTTATTTTTTTTCCTTGTTCACCGGCTGTGAATTCCGGCGGAAGGTCCCGGTAGTTCGTCCATTTTGACTTTTACCTGGACCGGAGTTTTGGGTGTGCATCCATTTAACGGGCTTATTTGTTTGCTGTCCGTGCTTCACCAGCAGATGTACTCTGACTTTAAGGAAAATCCTGTTCTAAAATATATAGTAGAATTTCCTTTCTGTGTTGCTAATGTTTATGTTTATTCGACAGATCAACATCATGGCACATGGGTGTGGCGCATAAGTGCTCCGTTCTACTTTTAATTCGAGCCTGAGTCTGAAGAATCTCAACGCAGTGCACCTCCGTTGCACAGACAGGATCCTGAAATACTTTGCGTAGACTTTTAACTCCAAATGTCACCTGGGCTTTGACGTTAGGCTACTCTTTTATATTTCCAACTGCCAAGGGATTTTTACATGCGCAAGAATACACACTGGCGTCCAATTTTAGTACACATAGGGTAAATTACTAAAAGTCCAGGTGAAAAAATCCCAGCCTTTACCAGGGCTTGAACCCCAGACCTCTAGCACTCAAGGCCGACACCATTCAGCCAAACCAACCAATATTATTATTTTTGTCTTCTGTCCTTAATTATCCCACTCCTGAGTGTATTAGCCCTCAACCCACACCGTTGTTCTATTCTTTGCTATTAAATGAAGCCTCCCCATCTGTATAACTTAGGCTTTATTTCCCTAAATGTGAGGGAAAGAAGTGTGTGCTACCTTTACTATTCTTATGACCCTGTGGATTCCAGTGCAAAGAGATTTTAGTTATACTGATTATCTTATCAGGTTAATTTATGATTCCAAAATGTGCCACACCATCATGTTAATTATCATTCAATCTTCTATCAACTATCAACATAAAGGTAAAGTAGTGAAATTATTATGCCAGATCAAATCAATCACTCACCCACTTAAAGTAAACAAACAAATATCAATATTTATATTAAAATAATTAAGTGCATGGTATAAATAATATATAGTATATAACTCACTGCATCATTTATATATTACTAAAACGAACTTTTGAATGATATAAACTTTATGGTTAAGGATAAAGAGTGGACTCACGACTGAATGTGTAAACCGTAACTATAACTAAAAAGCAGTGTAACCAATACACACACACACACAGCCAGCCATTTTAAATCAAATAATTTTTATGAGTATAGGACTATAGGAAATGAATGACAGGAATCCCTTCTCCAAATACATTAAGTAACTTAAAATGAAGCACTAATCAACTAACATATCACCAGATACACACCACTGCCTACATGGGTCTCAAATTCCGGCATGTTGGTTATTTATTCAAGTCGCCAGTTGTCTGTCTTCGCTATCAAACTTAAGCCGATTTCTCAGTCAGAACACATGAACTTAAATGTTTACATATCAATCAACAACACGTGCAAATGTGGGAGATCTGTACACGCTGACCCAACACTCAACTTGACACCGATGAAAGAATAACGCACATAAGCAATATCGCTCGCCATCAGACTGTCCCCCCTGCAAAATTTTACAAGCAGAACAAAGGCAATGTTGTCTTTAAACGCCATTTCTATTCAAGTTTGGAAGGAATTTTTTTTTTCTTTGCTGAACCCAATCGGGGGGTGAAATTTGACTCATAGTGGTCAGCGAGTACACAACTGAGAGGTCAAGTTTAATACCGTACAGACATCGATGAATATGAATGTTAGATGTAAGAAACAGATAAAATACCTGATAATATCCCGAAGAAAAAGCGAAAGTCGACAATTGATGATTTTGAAGACTACGGCCACTCAACATCTTTCATTTATGAATTCAACGCGTCCCCTTACAACGCTATTCCTGATTGGCCGTTCTTAAAATAGCACGTTTTGTGGTCACTAGTTCCAAGGGCCCAAATTGTACAATTACGCACAAAAATGAAAATTTCTCAAATGCAAAACAATTAAAACATCTTAAAGACGTTATTTATCTTGCTACAAATTGATCAGACTAACAAAAGGGTTATTTATAAGCGTTCTTAGAGTTTTCCATACAGAAGCAAGTGTGACCAATGGAAAATTCAGAGACAGGATCACCATGGCAGATTTCGTGTGACCTGAACCGAGTTCTGACCAATGAGAGCGCGTAATTTCGGAGAGTGCCCGGATGCGGGTTCTATATTTAGCCCTGCAGGCGTGGGTTCTGGGACTGGGGGTCTTCCACACTGCTGCCTCTTGTGTCTCTCGGTCCTGCTGCCTCAGCCTGTCTTACTTGCCCTATTTGTACCAACAATGGCGCTTCTTATTTTCTAACTTCACCTTCTCTGTTCTCTTACTTTTTTGTTTAAAGTCACAAATCAAAGCAATATGTGAAGCAAAACAAATTACATACCTGCCTTATATTTACACGATATAGCTGAGTTAATTCAAGAACCACGGCACTCGGGGCATTCCCAGAAGCACCCTATCCTCATCTTCAGTAGGCAGCGCTTCTGCGTTCGATATCAGTCATGCTAAACATTGAGTCCCGTCTGGGTCACAAATAGGATTGTGCGTTTAAAGAGCGCAAAGTTCCAATACCAATATGCCAGTAGCATTCTGATTATACGTCCGTCTTGACTTTCCTTGAATGCTGAATTAGGAATCGACATCACCGCACTCGAGGAACTCTCATAAGCGCTCCGTTCCCGTCTTCAGCAGCAAGCGAAGAGTTCCAAGTCCGATGGTACCAGTAGCTGTCTGACTGTATATCCGTCTCGCCCATCCCCTGAGTGTTGAGCGTCGGTCAGATCCCCTGGTAATTCCTGTCCCAATACCAATGGTGCCAGTAGCATTCTGATTATACGTCCCTCTTACCTTTCCTCTAAGCGTCGAGTGTTGGCAACACGTCCGACTGCATATATCTCAAGATGGCCGTGGTTGGCAATATCCCATCGTCCCTCCTCGTTGCTTCACTCTAACCAAACTGTGGAGATCCATTTGCTCCTCCGAACTGTACACGATACATAAAAAAAACAAATGTATACTCTGAGAACTCGACGAACACTGAGTGGCCTGGTTGTGATTGAGTGACGCTCAACCACACAAAGACCGTACAAAAGGTGATAAAAACCCAGTGTCACCACTCAGATGGGAATTCCCTACAGGCACAATCCCAGAAACCCCGTTCAACGGTTAAGTTATACAGTCGAGTCCACTTAAGTCGAAATCGGATAAGTCGAATTTCGATTAAGTCGACATGACCAGCTTAGTCCCGACAATTTTCTCTATTGTGTGTGCTGTCTGGAAAAGTAGAAATCCTGATAAGGGGAAGCATTTCCTTAGGTCCCTGCGACTTCTACTTATCCAGACTCGACTGTATTAGGGCCCACGACGACAGCCGGGAAGGGGCTTTGAAAAAACAATAACAAATGCGTCCAATATCAGGACGGACTTCTAACCCTGGTTGTACTTATGATTTGGTATTCAACTTCACAGTCCACATCGGCGACCGGATCGCCAACTGGCTCGCCTGTAGACGACTTCGTTAGAGACAAAAATCTGGGACTGTATCCGGTCAAAACCTTGTCACAATTATAACCTACAGCCCCTCCTACGGGGATGTTGGCTAAACGTGACCATTGTTCTGCCCAGCAAAGCACCTAGCACTTACCTTCCAAGCCATCCGTACATGACTGCAGGTAACACCGGGCTGGTTACGGGTGTCATAATGTCCTTAGAGGCTCAGCCTGGCATCTGGCCTGTTGATCTCCCATCGGGTTAAAATTTTTATTTTATTTCAGGGTGGTAAACCTTCAAGAAGCATCCTGAAGAGGACATATCGTCGATCGATCAAATTTTACCTCTTTTTGTTTTGCATTTCGAGCCCTTGAAGTTCTTTGCTGCAGCTCACCAGACTCCATTCGTTTCTGTGTTTGGCCTTCTCATCCAGTTGGTGACTGCAAGTGTCTGAATGTCGTCTGTTTACTTTCTTTTCTTCTTCTTCTTCTTCTTCTTCTTCTTCTTCTTCTTCTTCTTCTTCTTCTTCTTCTTCTTCTTCTTCTTTTTCTTCTTCGTCTACTACTACCACCACCACAACCACCACTACTACTACTGCTGCTGCTGCTACTGCTGCTTCTACTACTACTACTACTACTACTACTACTACTACTACTACTACTACTACTACTACTACTACTACTACTACTACTACTACTACTACTGTTTGGCCTTCTCATCCAGTTGGTGACTGCAAGTGTCTGAATGTCATCTGTTTACTTTCTTTTCTTCTTCTTTTCCTTCTTCTTTTTTTTCTACTACTACTACTACTACCACCACCACGACCACCACTACTACTGCTGCTGCTTCTACTACTACTACTACAACTACTACTACTGTTGCTGCTATTGCTTTTGCTGCTGTTGCTGCTGCAACTACTACTACTACTACTACTACTACTACTACTACTACTACTACTACTACTACTACTACTATTACAAGGGTCTGCGTGGCGAAGTGGGCAAGCCGTTTGCCTGGCGATCTGAAGGTCATGGGTTTGTTTCACGGCGGCGCCGTTCAGCACACGAGTGCAGTTTTTACGGAGATCCTTGTGGGTCGTCACGGGCACCAATTAATTCATGTTTGTAGCTTATTAATAAGTGCTTTAGTTGTTCTCTATGTCTTATGTCCATACTGCAGCACTAATGTGACAGTAGAAGTAAACATTTTTAGTTTAGTATTGTAGAAATTAACTTAACATGTGTTTTTATTTAATGGATTAACATGACAAAATAAAACGAACTACGGAAATGACGACATTTCATATGTAGGGTATACACACATGCACAAATGTGCAGCAAGCTGTATGATAAGGAAAAAGTAAGTAAACTTTTTAAGTGCGATGCAGCGCGACATTCTGGTTGTCTACACTCAGAAAATGGTTAGCATCTAAGTTTCCTCCTGAACTACCCGTTCAACTACCCGTTCACCAGGGCTGGGGAAGTTGGTACTTTCCTACAAATTTGGTACTATCTGAAGTAGGCCGTCGCCAGTGTCATAATTATAAAGACTTTAGAAGTTGAACCTAGCATCTGGCCTGTTGATCTACCATCCGGTGATTATTTTTTTAACATCACAACACTTCACAACAGCTTGTGTGGGAAATGTAAATTCAAAGCAAAGTAACTACACACATAAAAATCACAGGTCCACCATCACTTCACTCCGAAAAACTAGACACTTTTTCGTGGCCCACGTTTAACAGCTGACAAAAAGAGCCCCACAGCCCATACTGCAGACGGCCTTGGGTACTTTAATTTTAGACGACAATATCTCGTCTGCTTCGAGATTTGGTACATAAACCCACAGAATGTCTTAAAGTATAGAAGGGTTAGGGTTAGAGTCAGTAGTAGTCACTATTAATTTAATACTAACCCTGACTACCCTATAAAATGGTACTGTCAAGGGAAATCCCTAGGAAATCACGAAGCCGACGTGATTTGTTCGCCTACAATTAAAGTACACGAACTTTTGCTACTACTGCTGATGTTTTGGTACGTTACAGAAATTCTGCATCAATGCGTTAAATTGTACAGTGTTGAGCAGTTTTTTTTAAATGTACAATTACCCCCAAAACTGACACCTTTTAGCGTGTTTAGGTATCTTAAAAAAAAAAAACTGGTACTATTCCCAAAATCGATTTCGGCATCCCTGCCACTCACCAGGCACTTTTCATACAACTGGCAGTGTCCAAGCAATAACGTGACCTAGTTTCAGACTCGCCCAGTAGCGGTCAGGGAAGAGAGAAGCTCGTATCGACTGTTTTATCTGACCGCGCTCACTGCATCCTCCTGTGAGGCAAGGGTGTCAGAACTTAGGGGAGCTCAGTATTTGGGGAAGGAGGGGGCGAGGAACTCCCCCCCCCACCCCCCACCCCCAAAGTTCAACCACATATACTCCATCATCTCCCCTTTCCCACCCAAACTACGTATAGCAATTTTCTCTTTCAGTGTTTGATTAAACGTATAATATTATTTGAAATGTCACTAACAAAGAAAATCAGAGCCTCTGAGCTGAAATGCTAAAGAAAGATTCTCAGAATACCGTGTACACACACACAAAAAAAGAGAGAAGAAATACTAACATTTGAAAAGTCTGAATATCAAGGAAGATTGGCGAAAAAATAGCATTTTGTCTAGGAAGCTAAAATATTCTGATCATATTATGCGCCATGGCGGATTGGAAAAAAAAAAAGATGAAGGCATTGTACCAGGAAGGAAGGGCAGGTGCCGACCAACACGAATATGGTCACATTATATAAGTGATTCACAGAATAAGAAAGTACAAGAGACGGGAGAGCTGGCGAGAGACCGAGTTTATTTCAGGCAGACCGTGAGGAGAGCGATGTTCTGCAGAGGAGCTCCTACTTGATGATGATGATGATGATTTGAAATATACTCCAATATTTGTTTACTATTTTAAGTTTATTATTTTCTGGCGTCTGTGACACGGGCGTTGCGTACGCATTCATAATGCCAGGGTGCTGGGTTCGATCCCAGCATCTTGGTCTCCCCTACCTCTTGGTCTTTATACTTTTATGTTGTACGCTCTCGTTGCTGGCATTACATAATTTATTCTTATTTTTGAATGACTGAATTATAGGCGTTGTTCCAACAGTTCTTGTAACATCTTAGTTCCCCACATGATCTCTTCTAGTTTTGTTCACGGCCTTTCTCAAACATCTCATTTCGCATTTGGTTAGTTTCATTTCGTTAGAATTCTTTAATCAATGTCCAAGTATGATGCCAACAGCACAAGGTTGGTATGAAGAAAATGTTTATAATTTGTCCTTTCTTTTCTTTTCTATTCTTTTGGTGCTGGTTCTGAACTGTCCTTTGAAGCACATGCAAATAACTTTACTACTACCACTACTACTACCACTACTACTACCACTACTACTACTGCTACTACTACTACTACCACTACTACTACCACTACTACTACCACCACTACTACTACTACTACTACCACTACTACTACTACTACCACTACTACTACTACTACTACCACTACTACTACCACTACTACTACCACCACTACTACTACTACTACTACCACTACTACTACTACTACCACTACTACTACTACTACCACTACTACTACCACTACTACTACCACCACTACTACTACTACTACTACCACTACTACTACTACTACCACTACTACTACTACTACCACTACTACTACCACTACTACTACCACTACTACTACTACTACTACTACTACTATTACTATTACTTTTATTATTATTATTATTATTATTATAAACTATTTAGAAGCTGCGGAGATGTGGTTTTAAAGAGAAATGATGAGAATAACCTAGAATGGGAAAGATAAAAAAAAGTAATCAAGATGACTTTAAAAAAAAAAACTCACTCACATAGATAACTGACTGCCCACGCCAGAAAGAGACAATCTACATTCTTTGGTCATGTGATCAGAAGTAGAAAACTGGAGTATCTCGTGAAAGTAGAAAATTTGGAAGGGAGGAGAGGCAGAGAAAGACCGATAGAAAAGATGCTGATCACTTTGACATCATAGCACGGGGGTTGATTTAAAGTACACGAGACAGAAGGTTGCGAATAAAACATGACTACCAACGCCTTCGGCATGAACTTTAGGATTTTTATTATTTGTACGCATTTAAACAAAGCTTAGGCCTATTAGACCCTCTCCCTCCAGTAGAACATTTTTAGGGGCAGAGCCACCCACCCCCTCTCCATACGTGGTGCCAGCGCCCCTGTGCCTAGTGTTTTGGTGCAGACGTAACGTAACCTCTCCAGAGGTCAAGAGGTTTTAAAAAAGCCTAAGTGGGAAGGCCACCACCCGGGTCACTGGTAAGATTATGTATTTCATTTATAAGGAGCGTTTACTTGAAAACCGTCCCAATGGCTTTATTACAAAAGCATGAAAGAAACATCAAGTTTGTCAGAATTAAGTTAAACAGCATTACTTTGGTTGGCACCATGGGTTGGTTAGAAACAAAATATCACAGTAGACATTAAAGCAAGCATCATACTGTTTGGGTAGGACACCAATGCCGCCAGCCACCAAGGGAAAAAAAAAAAATTGTGGTTGCTCACTGAACCAAGTGTTTACGCGTTAATTAAGTGGGACCCACTTCAAACACACCTTCTGATAATGTAGTTTCTTACGAACAGTCTTCTAAACTGTCTCAATTGACATACTGAATTCTTTCGATATGAAACGTATGCTTCGACAACAGTTGATCTCTACTGGTGCATCAATGCTGGCAGAGAATTTCTATTTCTCGTTTTTGTTGCAGAAAAATGCGTTGGACCCGACGGAAGATCTGTCGGGAACCTATGCCCTATCTGAAACATTCGTGCCCAGTCTGTCATTATTCTCTCAGACGCACATTTGTTTGAGCTTCTTTGAAGGGATTTTCGATCAAACTGCAATTCTCTCATCATCATCATCATTATTATCATAATCATCACAAACCACTTCTGCCGTTAAGCGCCGTGGGGAGGAATAATTGCGATCTAGTGCACGTTGGCTGCCACTGGCTATTGTCATGCCGTGAAGGCGTAGAGTGTCTTTAATGTTGTCGATCCATGTTTTCCGCGGCCGTCCTCTTGCTAATGTAGCTGATCTTCTGAGATGTAGTGTTTGTGAGGGTATTTGATCTTGCTGCATTCTAACGAGATAGCCAAACCATTTTATCTGCTGTTACTCGATGAATCTAGTACAAGGTGTCTTTCCCACAATTTGCCTGATAGTTTCATTTTTCACTCGATCTCGGATGGTTAGGTTGGCTGCTTTTCTCAGGCACCTCATCTCGCAGGCAGTGATTTTTTTGTTGTTGCGTATATGGGCTTTAGATAGTGTCCATGATTGGCACTGGTAGCTTAATGTTGAAATGAATATGCTATTAATAATCTGTCTCTTTGCACTCATAGTTATGCTTGGATGTATATTCTTTCAGCGGTCAGAAACTGGCTACGTGCATCCTGGAAGGATAATAAGCAAATGCTTTTTTATTCACTGATCAGGACTTATCACATGATTGTCGTATGATGTTGTTCAACGCTCCACTTAAGCACTAGACACTGCAGACTTAGCAAACACTCAATTAGATACGAGTCAAACAGCTCTCTGCCAGAACATTTTGTGCAAGAATTTCCTCTCTTGGCGCAGCTGCGAAGCATCTTGCCACACCCAGTAGCGCTTAATATTTCGTAGCTCTTTATATGGTCCAATTACCGTTTTTCAACCGATTTTCCTTGGTGTTCAGATCTTTTGGGCTGTCAGTATTTCTGTTTCTCTTGATCGACGGTATTCTGAGAACCTTCTGCCATAATCTGAGTTCAAAAACCCAGACTTTCTTCTGTAACGACTGCGTAATATCACCAATCACTATCATCTTCAAAACATCAGTCCAGGGAGGAGAGAACAGACTTTCTCTTCAGGATAGCCAAATATAGCGGGAAAGGTAAGGCACGACCGATCGATCTAGGTCAGGCCTCGCCATCGGAGAGCGACCAACGGAAACTATTAACCGCCAGCGGACCGGATGCCTAATGGACACAGATGGAAAACCAGCAATAGCGTGGAGGAAGAACAGAATAAAGAGAAAGAAGTACTGACTGTTAGACATAGTGAAGTTGTGGTATTCCATGTTATACAAAGTAGGCTGTGTATGATGAGTGAGCGCCGTCACAAAGAGGACATTTAGAGGACGAAAAAAAGGGTGTGTGTGTGTGGGGGGGGGGGTGTTCAGCTTCCTTACAACTTTTCAAATAGGGCGCATGGGGCTTAGTGGGTGTAATCCCTGTTTAAACACGTAATAATAATAATCTACTTAGTGGCAACAACAAAAAATCAGATAATAATGCATATACTCCATGTGGGTTCCGCGGCACTACTGTAGAGGAAAACAAAAATAGACCCACAGCTTCCCCAACAAGAATGTCGTAAGAGTCGACTAAATGGAGGCTTCGTTCAAAGTCGGAGTAGCTAAGAGGTAGGGAACCAACAATCTGCATAACAATGTCGGTTCTGTAAAACGGATGTGCATGCAACACTCAGACTGGGGAACAAGACTGAAGTCCTGAGGTGGATAAACAACCAGAACCTTCGGCCAGCCGCAGTTACAGATGGTGAATGCGAATAAGACGATAATATTACAGCTGCAAAATAAACGTATAAACAATAACTTTTAAAAACATAACTTCCAGACATATGCATATTGTCTAGAATGGAATGAAACGGGAGTGGGGGGGGGGGGAATTAGAGAAACAGACTGCGAGATCCCCGTGTGGGTTTCAGGGTCCCATTGTGAGAAAAAAAAAAGAATAAATTCACTGCCGGTTCAACAAGCATGTCGCAAGAGTTGACTAACTGGGAGCTTCCTTCGAAGTGGGAGTGCATCTGCCTGAGCAGTCAGGAACAACCAGCTGCACTCAAATAAGCCAGTAAAATCGGATTTACATGCAAAACTCAGGCCCTGGCAGAAAGTAAAATCGGATGTACGTGCAAAACTCAGGCCCTGGCAGAAAGTAAAATCGGATGTACATGCAAAACTCAGGCCCTGGCAGAAAGTAAAATCGGATGTACATGCAAAACTCAGGCCCTGGCAGAAAGTAAAATCGGATGTACATGCAAAACTCAGGCCCTGGCAGAAAGTAAAATCGGATGTACATGCAAAACTCAGGCCCTGACAGAAAGCAAAAACGGATGTACATGCAAAATTCAGGCCCTGGCAGAAAGCAAAAGTCCAAATGGACGAACAGCCAGGACTTTCCGCAGGAGCTTACAGAGAAGACTGTAAGAGTTAGGTGATGTGTGGTATAATGATAATACCAAAGAAAACTGACATTGTATTCACTCTGTAAGTTATGCATATTTAGCACACGCGAATACAGTCTCCATCTTGTCGTCCCCATGTAGGATGCAATTTTTAGTTATTTTGAAGCCCCACCCTGGCTTTTGCCGTTACGTTGCAGAACCAACCAATGCGAAGTATTTTTTTTTATTATTTATTAATGTTGTTATTCAAATATGATCCTCACGTGTTACTATACTTGAAATGTACTGTATTTAAGAAAAATTGTTTTAAAATTTGAGTTTGTTGGTCCCTGGAAAGGATTAACTTAGTTTCCATTATTTTCAATGGGGACTAAATTGCTCTGGAATTTGAACGATTTGGAATTCGAACGCCGCCTCGGACAGGATTATGTTCTACTACTGTAGTTGTTCATTTATTCTTTCCACACGACTTTGTGAACCATACCTAGAATTCGCTAGCTGTGGTATTATGGGGCTATTATATGATCAGTCGTTTGCTGTAACTGCATGGTCAGCCCAACGCATCCTACTGCTGGAGAAGGCTTTGGTCGGCCCTCTATCGTCGAAATGAATGCAAAGCGCCCTGTTGCCAAATCGTCTGCACGCTAAGCTAAATCGAACCGGCTGTTCTCCGAATAATGGTCCCATATTATCGAGGCCGAAAATATACCCTAACAGGGCCCCAGTCACATGTAAATTGCGGACCCCTTCCGGCGACTACACAGCATACCGCCGAGAGTATCTCCCGCTACGCGCGGCGCGGAGCGGGGCTAAACTATATGGCTAGGACTCAAGAACAAATACAATGGAGGAAGCTACATGAGATGTGGTAGCTGCTGCTCATGAGTCCTAGACATCTAGTTTAGGGAGATACTCTCGGCAGTGACTTTAACTCGGCGGAAGCTTTTTCGCGATATGCGGTGCAGTCGCCGGAAAAGGTCCGCAATTTACATGTGACTGAGGTGCTGTTAGGGTATATTTTCGGTCTCCATAATTTGAGACCGCCATTCAGAGGATAGCCATCGAACCTGTATTTCGGAACTTAAAACCTTCGTGACCTTAAGCCACAGACGCTGACGAAGGGCTAAGAAAAGCAACCCACCCCCCCCCCCCATCCCCCACAAAATGAATCAACATAAAACAATATATTCACCTGGGTGATGACAAAATGTTAGTAAGACTGTCTAATTATAGTACAATTTCTATCAAAATCACATCCATAATAAATGCAAAACGTAAAAACAATGCAGATTACATTTTAATCATACAGATAATTGCAAGATATATACATTAAAATATATATATATATATATATATATATATATATATATATATATATATATATATATATATATATATATATATATATATATATATATACTCTGAAAACTCGATTAACACTATATATCCCAATTATAACCCTAAGGGTTGAACGGAATATTTTTGAAAAATAAGTAACAAAGTAACACTAATACACTACTACTATTTATTATCGACCGTACTAAGTCATTGGCTTGACAAAACAGTACAGCCTAACTTGCTCTGATGCGTTTGAGCATACATAATAAATGCTATGGACGAATTATCTATTTAGAACATAAAAGTAACAAATATATTAAGAAACAAAATAATCAAATTTGCAGGGCATCGGAGGCCTCTCTTGGAATTGGTGAAACGTAGCAAGCTAGTTCGGGCATGTGTTGGGACATGATTCGATAGCAAAGGCCGTACTCCAAGGAACATTAGGGGGTAGTCGAAGCAGAGGGAGGCGAAGAAGAAGATCTAGTCTGACAACATAAGAAATGGACATGAATAAATTATTATTTATACTATTTATGCACATGTTCAACAAGTGAAAGACAGGAAGATGGCGGGTTGTGTATCTAGTGCTTCCATCGATTTACCTCCACGATCCTAAAAGGCCAAGCGTTTAGTATGTTATGATAACTCACTTTAGGATGACGTATCCTCCAGTGACTGAAAGGTGTAAATAAAATGAATGTATTGACATTTCAGATCAAGTCAGTCGAACATTTCTGTCTAGTCGTCCTCTTAGAGCGTACGCAGACGACTATCCAGCCACCAGTATGCGTGTTGCCGAATAGGCTTTTGACAAGTCTAATTTGAACTAAAAGACGAAAATTGTATAGGTATAAAGGTGACAGGTGTAATACTGACACATCTTCCATCAAGTGCCACATGGTTTACAAACACGTGGCCTGTACCATACTCGTGTACAAATTGGGGGGGGGGGGTAGTCGCGAAATGTTACTTGCAGATTGAAGGGGTGACCAAAGCGTCGACTGAGGTTTGCTAGTCAACCACCAAGCTGTGAAAGGTAAACCGCAGTAGTCTATACTAAAAATCTACCCAAAGATTTCACAAGATTAAGGAAGTTCGCGTACTGCGCTTGAGTAGGTAGAAGCAGAACGGCGCATCTATTAATTTCTACGCTTGTATCATGAAGTTGAGCCGTTGTATGAACCATTTCTAAACCAATTCAATGCGTGAGTCTATGTCAGACTGTATTCCCTTATAGGTTCCGGGACCCCATTTGATGAGTGGGGGTAGTCACATTGCTCATTATCAAGCATGATGTAAAAGGCCACTAATGACGGACTTGCCACAAAATAGGATGTTTTGAGACAAAAGGCGCATCTGTAAACGATAACACAGTATACCAACGCATTTTTAAGTTCAAAGGCAGAGGATGAAGAAACTATCAAAAACTTGTTTTGATGTTTGGTTCTTTCCAGCGAGCTAGTGAATAAACGGCTATGTCTACAGTTGACCACAAGCGATTGTTGAGCAGTTAGCCGCCAAAGTGTGTAAAATCTGGCTCATTCAGAAGTCGTTTCGAGCGCTTTAGAATTCTTTCAAATGACAGGGACAATAATATCATATTGATGCCAGTTGATGAAAGTTTGCTATCTTGATACTGATGTAAAGAAGCAAGTTTCAACACAAAGTGCCACCATGAGGACCACCCGTGGAGAGGTCACTGAAACCCCGTTCAACCGTTCGACTTGTCGTGACTATAGAAACAGTCCGGGAGTGACATGCGGGACTACAGGTTACATTTTAAACTACGTTGTCTTATGTTAAAGTGACCTTAGGGTCCTGTTTCCACTGGGACTCTTCCGTTTTTTAAATACTGACCCGGCTATTCCATCAATACTCCAAAGAAACCGCCAAGTATCCTTTTTTTTAAATATTGGAATAAGTTCTGAATATATATTAGTTCCCTAATTAATGATTTGATTTGATTAAAAAATCGACATCACAGCACTTGGGACATTCCCATAAGCGCTCTGTCCCCATCTTCAGCAGCCAGCGAAGAGTTCCGATACTAATGGTGCCAGTAGCTTTCTGATTAAACGTCCGACTTGCCTTTCCTCTGAGCCTTGAGCTTCTGCCAGAACCTCTCGTCACCCCCAACTGCATAAATCTCACCAAGACTGTGGTGATCCATCTGCTCCTCCGCATTGTACACGCTCTCCCACAGGGCACTAACCACGTCTTCCCTATCACGTAGCAGTATTCCACCAAGTTGTGCAGAGCCAGCCGGTCTGTCCGCCTGTTCATTTCCCAACACACCGGCGTTACCCGGTGAAAAAATCCAGACAATACCCCTCATTCGTGTCCTCCGCAGCGAAGCATGCCACTCTGCACGAAGCATACCTGTTTAATCCCTAATCCCTAATTAATAACAGCAAAAACACTAAAAATAATAATCTGCTTCTTTTTCGCGTTCACCAACTGTAAACTTCTGAGGAAAGTTCTGGCTGTTAGTCGACTTCTGGAATCTAGTCCTGTTCCAAAAAACTGAGTGTTGCGTGCACATCCGTTCCACACCATCATCATCAGTTCTCGTTATGCCTAGTGGCACTTTCCATGCTTTCCTGTCCTGTGCAATTTTCAGTGCAGTTTTCCATGTCAAAGATGCCGCACTCAGGTCACTTTCCATCGTTCGTCTCCATGTTGTTTTTGGGCGCCCCTGTTTTCTCTTTCCCTCTGGTGTCCACGTGAGAGCTGTTTTGGCAGGTATATCAGAAATCATTCTCATAACGTGGCCAAGCCATTTCTATCTTCTCTTGGGAATCATACTGTCTAAAGTTTCTTGGTTTGTGGCTTGAAGTAGTTTAGTGTTTGAGATTGTATCTGGCCAGATCATTTTTGGTCATTCTCCAGCATTCCGCTCCATAAAGAAGAACTGGCAAAATGATGCTCTTGTAGAGTCGGAGTTTTGCTCCTCTGCAGTAATTGTTGGATTTCCAGATTTGCCTCATCCTTCCAAAAGCAGCTCTAGCTTTATTCAGGCGTGACTGTATGTCTTCCTCTGCCCCTCCCAGTAGGGACACCACACTGCCAAGATATGTGAAATGTTCTACATTTTCAAGTGATTGGTTACTTATGGTCACTGGTTGTTGGTTTGGGCTGTTTGTCATGATCTTAGTTTTCTTTGTATTTATTCTCAGTCCCACCATTTCTGCTGTGCAGTGAAGTCTGTTACTTTTCTTTTGTTTATGTTCATGTTTATGTGATAGGAGTGCTATATGCAAAATCAAGGTCCGCAGGCATGGTGAATGGAGTCCATCGTATGCCTCCTAATGTCCTGTCTACAATGTCCGTTCCACAGGTCGGACTCATTTGCTGGCAGACTGTTCGTTCCTTGCCTCTCACGCAGATGTACTCTTATTTCGAAGGAAACTCCCACTTAATTGACTCTTCGACATGCTTTTAGGCAGGCGGTGGGTCTATTCTTGTCTTCCATACCACGCGGGAAAAAATAAATTCTAGAATCGTTTTTCTTTTTAGTTCCCCTCGGGAGTGGGGATGTTAAACTGACTTGCTTTTCTTGTTCCGTTTTCAGCCCACAAATTTAGTGGGGTGTCCCGTTTTCAGCTCACAAGTTTAGTATGGTGTCCCGTTTTCAGCTCACAAGTTTAGTGGGGTGCCGTTTTCAGCTCACAAGTTTAGTATGGTGTCCCGTTTTCAGCTCACAAGTTTAGTGGGGTGCCGTTTTCAGCTCACAAGTTTAGTAGGATGTCCCATTTTCAGCTTAAGAGATTACGGTCACATTATCTTTTGTCCATTTCCTGCCGCTAGGCGTTCCAGGTTTGCAGATAATGGGTATCCGAGGTAGGGCACGCTCGGTGATATTGTGGAGTCTCAACGTATGTTTATTCAATGGATCAACATCTTGGCACACAGGTTACAGATAAGTGTTCCGTTCTAACTTCCAACCCTGAGTCCGAAGAATCTCAGCACACGCCACCCCGCCCCCCACCTTTTAAATCCACTCAGTCTGTTCCTGAAATTGTAGCTAAAACGACAGTCTTACGTAACGCTTTCCACTGGCGGTCGGTTCTGTGGCTAAGTCGATGCGAACGCTTCGTAATGCCGGGTTCGATCCTAACTGTGGGCCATGCGCCTTGCGTTGGTTTCGACACTGGTATCAAGAAAGCCGACCGTCCAGAGGCAATGGCAAACTACTGGGCGTAATTTTGCCTAGAAAAATCACACAACGGCCAATGGCTGTTGGGGTTGGTTCTGCGACGTCCTGTAAAGCATTTGTACCTGTTTGATTCTCACTCATAAGGTGGTAATACTACAGACTGCAACACTGGGAAGGCAAACCCTCTTACAAGAAGTGCCTAAACCACAGCCAGCCGACATGGCTTTACTACAGGGGAGCCGCGGTGTTGTAGCTTCTAGATGCTCGGCTGCGGATCCATAGGTCGTGGGTTCAAATCCGAAGGGTGCTGTACTTCATAGGAAGTAAAGGGGGCAAACATAATGCTGACTGGTCTACTATATTTACAGTACGCCTGTAGAATCCTTTTACAAATGTTACAGTTTATTCCCCTGCTTTGATTCAGTGGGGTGCTTGTTTTAAATATTTGTATGTCTTCTACCCTCCCCCCTCAAATTCCCTCAGTCTGTTCCTGAAATTGTAGCTGAGGTTTGAACAACGGATCAACATCATTTCACATGGGTAGTAACCCATAAGTGCACCGTTCTTCTTCTAACCCAAGTCTGAGTCTGAAGGAGCTGAGCACAGTGCACAGGTTCTGTAGCAGCGGCGAGAATGGGTAGATTTTGAACTCCAAATTTTGCCCGGGCAGTGCCGTTAGACTAATCTTCAATTTCCAACTGCCAAGAGATATTTTACGTCTACGTAACGCTCTCGACTGGCGACTAGCCATCTGCACAAAAAACCAGCGCTATTCAGTTTAACACCTCGTGCAACATAAGGCAAACTGTCATCTTTAAACATCCTTTCAAACATTTCAAGTTCATTGGGTCTCCCATCAGCCACAAATTGTTTACAATTCCTTCGATAGTTTGATTTAATCAGGACACGCTCTAACGGTTGATTTAGGTTTAGACGACGGATCAACATCATGGCACACGGCGTAACCCATAAGTGAGTCATTCTACTCATAACTCAAGTCTGAGTTCAAAGAATTTCAGCGCAGTGCATGAACTCTGTAGTAGCTGCGAGGATCCTTAAATACATTGGATAGATTTTTAACTCAAAATGTTTCCCGGGCAGCGCCGTTAGGCGACTCTTTTCAATTTCCAGCTGCAAGGGATTTTTTTTTTTTTTTACGTGCGAAGGTATTCACCCGGGAGTCCGATCTTACTACCCAGAGGCCAGGGAACATTACTAGAAGTCTACGTGAATCAATGCCAGCCTTTTACGGGGCCTGAACCTAGGACCTTCAGCACTAGAGGCGGACACTATGCATCGAGACAACGCAGCTTCTCTTGTCTCTGTTTTCAGTCTCTCTATATCAGTGGTTCTCAATCTTCCTAATGCCGCGACCCTTTAATAGTTCATGTTGTGGCGACACTTTAATACAGTTCCTCATGTTGTGGCGACACTTTAATACAGTTCCTCATGTCGTGGCGACCCTTTAATACAGTTCCTCATGTTGTGGCGACACTTTAATACAGTTCCTCATGTTGTGGCGACTCTTAAAATACAGTTCCTCATGTTGTAGCGACTCTTTAATACAGTTCCTCATGTTGTGGCGACACTTTAATACAGTTCCTCATATTGTGGCGACACTTTAATACAGTTCCTCATGTTGTGGCAACACTTTAATACAGTTCCTCATGTTGTGGCGACACTTTAATACAGTTCCTCATGTTGTGGTGATACTTTAATACAGTTCCTCATGTTGTGGCGATACTTTAATACAGTTCCTTATGTTGTGGCGACACTTTAATATAGTTCCTCATGTTGTGGCGACACTTTAATACAGTTCCTCATGTTGTGGCTACACTTTAATATAGTTTTTCATGTTGTGGCGACACTTTAATATAGTTTTTCATGTTGTGGCGACACTTTAATACAGTTCCTCTTGTTGTGGCGACACTTTAATACAGTTCCTCATGTTGTGGCGACACTTTAATACAGTTCCTCATGTTGTGGCGACACTTTAATACAGTTCCTCATATTGTGGCGACACTTTAATACAGTTCCTCATGTTGTGGCGACCCTTTAATACAGTTCCTCATGTTGTGGCGACACTTTAATAGTTCCTCATGTCGTGGCGACCCTTTAATACAGTTCCTCATGTTGTGGCGACACTTCAATATAGTTTTTCATGTTGTGGCGACACTTTAATACAGTTCCTCATGTTGTGGCGACACTTTAATACAGTTCCTCATGTTGTGGCGACACTTTAATATAGTTTTTCATGTTGTGGCGACACTTTAATACAGTTTCTTTTGTTGTGGCGACACTTTAATACAGTTCCTCATGTTGTGGCGACACTTTAATACAGTTCCTCATGTTGTGGCGACACTTTAATACAGTTCCTCATGTTGTGGCGACACTTTAATACAGTTCCTCATGTTGTGGCGACACTTTAATACAGTTCCTCATGTCGTGGCGACCCTTTAATACAGTTCCTCATGTTGTGGCGACACTTTAATACAGTTCCTCATGTCGTGGCGACCCTTTAATACAGTTCCTCATGTTGTGGCAACACTTTAAAACAGTTCCTCATGTCGTGGCGACACTTTAATACAGTTCCTCATGTTGTGGCGACACTTTAATACAGTTCCTCATGTTGTGGCGACCCTTTAATACAGTTCCTCATGTTGTGGCGACCCTTTAATGCAGTTCTTCATGTTGTAGCGACCCTTTACTATAGTTCCTTATGTTGTGGCCACTTCCAATCATACAAATATTTTCGTTGCTACCTGGTAACTTCAGTGAATATTGGTTTAGGCGACTTTGTGAAAGGGTTGTTCGTCCCCCAGTATAGTCGCAACCCACAGGTTGAGAACCACTGCTATAGATGCCCCAAGCATCACAGTTTATTAGCCCTAATTAGTGGTGATTTAAACAGATTATAATTTCTAGTACTTTTCTTTCTCAACTGTTTACATATTAGATGGGTCCAGAAACTTGTCATATGACTCTGTTCTATAGTGTCTGTAATAAGGCTTTGAGGAAAACAATCACACTACACAACGACCATAAGTGCTCCGATCTCCTCTTGAGTATGTGTCCGAGTGATTTTAGGTTAACAACCCCCATTTTGCTCTTAAAAAAAGGCAAGAGTTAAGTTGAGTTAAATCAAGAATTGACATCACAATATTAGAGGCATTCCCATGTGTGCTCCGTAATCATCTTCAGCAGCCAGAGTTCCAATACTGATGGTACTGGTCACAATCTTGTTATATGTCCGTCTTGTCTGTCCTCTGAGTGTAGTGAGCCGGCCAGACCCTCTGGGTCACCCAGGTGCCTCATTCTGTCCAGTCCATAATAATCTCCGCTCCAATTGTTATACCAAGGGTATGCAGTCTATTTAGTGAAAAATAATTTTCCACGAAACTGAAAGCCTCACAGTGTTTAGTCTCTCGTATGTCATTGATGATGTCTCTCCTGTCCATAGATGGCCCATTCCTGACAGTCGCACTGCCAGCCAGAGTGTCTGCACTCTCATTGCCTTCCAGACCAGCATGCCCTAGACAAAAATGAAGGTGAGTTTGCGAAAGGCGCTTGCTGTATCAGATGGAGCCACTGTTTCCGTATGTATTTATAGATTTAAAGGACAAAAATAGGAAAGTGCTGGAATTGTTGCTACAGATGAATTGTTCAGGTCAGCAAAATTATTACAGATGAAACAGAACAATAACCACATATTTTGTAAACAACAATTGGAGTTTATGATGAGTAATTTAAAAAAAAAAACAATAGATTTATAAACAGGTTTAAAAAAATAGTAACTAGACAGTAAAATTCAGCAAGATAATCAGTAAAATTCAGCAAGATAATCAGTACAAAATAAGTCACTTAAATCCGTAAGTTTGCCTGTTCATCTTATAATCTTTACAGTGTGTCTAAACTGACTTTATACGAGATGAAAGTATCACAGCTTACCTATAAACAACAACACAACATGCCAGCCATCTTTCAAGGGGGAGCACAGATGAAGAAGAAATCTTGAATGTGAATAACAACAACTGGCCTTCTTCTTCTTCTTTGTTTACCAGCGGTAAGCTCTTGCAGACAGTCCTGGTTGTTCATCCATCTGGACTTTGACCTCATGCCGGGGCCTGGGTTTTGCGAGTACATCAGTTTTACTGGCTTATTTTTGTGTACCCTTGGTTGTTCCTTGCCACTTGGGCAGACGCAGTCTGACGTCGAAGGAAGTTCCCAGTCAGTCAACAACTACCACATGCTTGTTGGGGAGGCAGTGGATCTTTTCGTGTTTTCCCCCACGATGGGCCCCCGGAAACCACACAGGGATAACAAGTGGTCAGAATTCTGTTTGAATTCCAGAAAATAATATGTTTAAAAACATAAATGACTAATAAATTAGTTAAAAATTTATTTATCTAAATTTTGGGGGATTTTGTTTAAATATATAAAGATATCACAAAGAGAACTGATTGCCTAAATCAGAGGGAGACAAACTACATTATTTGGTCATGTAATGAGAAGGACAAAACTGGAGTACATCGTGACAGTAGGAAAGCTAGAGGGAAAGTGAGGCAAAAGGAGACCTAGAGAAAAGATGCTGGACAGTCTGACAACATGGCATGGAGGATCATCTGTGTCAGAATGAATGAAAGTGCATGAAACAGAAGGTTGTGGATAGACATGACTACAGTGCCACATGGCATAAACTTTAGGAAGACGAATCAATAAACACAGAGCATGTTGAGAAGGGTGGAGACAGGTATGCTCAGTGAAGAGTGGCAAGCATCGCTTCAGAGGTCCCGGGAAGTTAGCATCTTTTGGATATTTTCCCAAGGTGCATTAAGAAATGAACAGGCAGATAGACTGAATGGTTTTGCACAGCTTGGTGGTGAATTGATGCATGACAAGCTAGTGTTCTAAGGGTCCTTTGGGGGCAAGTGACCATAAGGGAAGCACAAACGGATCATCATGGACTAAAGAGAATGGCACTGCAAGGATTGACCAGGATATCTGGTCGACGATCAGCACTCAAGGAAAGTGTGAGACAGATATACAATCAGACTGCTACTGGTACCACTGAAACTGGATCTCTGCGTTTGCTGCAGAAGATTGGGACGTAGCGCTTAAGGGAATGTCCTCAGTGCTGTGATATTGATTCTTAATTAAACATTAATAAACACGAGCAGGGTGAGGCACTAAATGGAATACATCTTCCTTGGCGTTAAAAAACACATGTGTATCTGGTGATTGACCCCATGACCTCTATCACTGAGGCAAATTGTAAACGACATTTAGATCTAAGGACATCCCTCTAGGCTTCCCCCTCCTCTCCCCCCCCAAGCCACTGTTAGTCAATGTATCCATATCCTGACCTCCTAATTGTTTGGAAAAAAGCCAGTAGCATTAACAGGTCACTACAGTCAAGCTGGAGTGACATGTATGGGAAATGGGACCTAACCTAAAGTGTTGATTTTTCAGCTTTTCGGTGTGAAAGAGTTAAACTGATGAAGGCTCTTAGAATGTACCCCGCCAAAACAAAAAATGTTCTGGGAAGTAAAGGCATATGACATTATACTGACCATGACACTGACTACATTATACAAAAATTAGGCTGGCATCATTTACTCAGTTAGCTTAAGGGTATAGGGTAAAGTCTTTTAAAAAAAAAATCAAACAAAAATGACTGGTAAAGATCATTACTGGCCTCAAATACAAGGCTTTTCCCCATCGCTTGAGAGTCAAGGATGTAAAGAAAATTTAGGAATGTGATAAAATAACAAAATTAATGCATGATATTTAATTATAAATTTTTTTTTAAAACCTGTGATACACTGTGTGTGCAGAGTGATTCTTTGAGCATAATGTGGCGGGCTGGTTACGCAGATAGTGAACTGAGTCATTGCAAAACTCCCCTGTGCATGCAGTTACCTTCATATTTGTCCCAGAGCATGCAGGTGTAGTTGGTAATGAAAGAGCTGATAGACTGGCAGGTGCCATATTAATTTAAGATGGCCGGCCCATGGAGCACGCAGACATTGTCAATGCCCTTAGAGAGATAGGATGTTCCAAGGATTTTGGAAGTAATGTGTCCCCATCACTGCTAAGAATACAAGAATTGGGAGTAAAGATCGGCACAGCCAAACATGAAAAGCACACCGGACACATACAAAGTCTTGTCAACCAGCGTAGGACTGGCACTAGTGAAAGCGCGGCACTGATGAATATGTTGAGAGGGAAATCTGAGTACCTGTGGATGTATCCGGAGTGCTGTGAAGATAATCCAAAACTAACTCACACAGTAAAAAAAAAAAAAAAATTAAGTTTCCACAATAAAGTGACATGCTTCCACAAGACAAAGAATATTTTGTGGAACTGATACATATAGACAGAAGCCGGAAAATGATTCGGAAGATGTTACACACGTCATAAAATGTTTATCTGTTGTGAGGAAAATTGCTCAAGGTTTCTTTTCCAGACCCGGATACTATTTGCATTTTCTGTAGAAACCATATTACTGCTGCCATTTTATGTTGCTCAGTTTGTATACTGTCCATGTTTTGCGTACAAACTTCATACGCCACTTTAATACTCTTTGCCTTGCCTTACGGCAAAGGACCTGCTACTTAAAAAGTTCAGCCTTACACTGCTCTGTATTTTCTATAGCATGTGACTGCCAAAGGATGGAATCTGTCTCCATGTCAAAGCCATTTGTCTTGTGCTCAAAAGGTCATGGTTCATTTCATGGCTGAACCATTTGATTCAGGGGTACAATTTTTACGGGGATTCTTGCATTTGTCACTAGAGCTACAGTGTTGTGCTTTGTGTGACACCATCGGCAGATGGTTAGCTATTCTGCAGAGACAAACAGAGCTTTATGGCAAAAAAGCTAATGCAATGAAGTCCATCCTCTCGACTTTAACCTTTGTAACGCTGATATACATTCTTCTTCTTAAGTTCCACGGTGTGTGGCGTTGGTAGTCATATCTGTCCATAATCTTCTGCCTTGTGAGCTTTCAATCAACTCTGACACAGATGATCTTCCATGTCATGATGTCAAACTGTCCAGCATCTTCTATCCTGGTCTCACTCTGCCTCTCCTTCCCTCAAATTTTTCCACTGCCACAATCTACTTCAGTATTCTTCTTCTCATGACATAACCAAATAATGTAGATGGTCTCCCACAGATGTTGGCAATCAGTTCTCTTTCTTAAGTCCTTTTTTTCTGCAAAACATATTCATTACTCTATTTATCTGTCCAGAGTATTCTCATTATTTATTTACAAAACCACATTTCCAGAGAATTAAAATAATTTTTCACTAATCGACCAACAGTCCACGATTCACTTCTGTATAACAGGATAGGATTTATATAGCTTTTACAAATTATCTTTCTCATCTCAACTGACAAAGAAAGATTGTATAGAATATTCTTCATTTGATACACATTATAAACAGCATTTTAACACACTGTCTTATTGTAGGGGACATGAAATGTTGTAAAGTTCAGCCTTACACTGTTCTCTATTGTCTAAACCATCTGACTACCAAAGGATGTCCTGGTTGTCCATTCCTTGATAACTTGTATTTCGAATTGTGCTTGCTGAAGGTGTAACCACCGAAGAATCTTCAGTCTCTGTGTATGGCGGTGGAGGATCATAATTTAGTTCTGTATAAGGCGGCGGAGGATCTGGAAATACAGAATCTGGATAAAGTCCGAATCCGGCAAGGTAAAAATGTGTGACGTGTGAAAGTGAGGAGTTTGAAGAAATGAAGCTGCTGTTGCTACTAGAGTAAGAATTACTGTTGCCAGTAAATCCCCTACTTTGTACTCTTTGGCTAGGGGGGAAAATGGTGTTTACAGAAAAAGAGTTGGTGCTGTCATTATCCGACGATGTCTGAACATCACTGTCTTCATTATGCACTGTATTGCCTCTGTCAGTATTAAGTGCATCAGAAGATAGTCCCCCAAACCTGTGCAAGTGATTTTCAAGCCAACAGTTATGAGAGAAATCATCATATGTGGTCTGTCCAGATAAGACAGATTGGGCATTGAATCCAGCCAAACATTTTGGAGTGAATTCAATAAGTTTATCAAAGTGGCCTAACCTCGCAAAGCTGTTGGCGAAATTCCAGTTTGTGCTAGAAATTATCGGCAGCTGAGGCCACATCCTGGCATCATCTCTAAGGTTGTTGAAATATTGACCTGGGAGTATCGTGTCTGCTACAGCTAATGAGCTGGAAGCATTCTGTGACCCTCCTACAAGTCCAGGAATGTAGCGATGGGTTTGTCTGCTACCTCTCAAGCGTGACACAAATCTGTGCCAGATTCTGCGGTGATTATCCATTTTTGTGACATCTAACAAAACTGTACACCGACTAATACCAAAAACTGTTTCTGAAATGAAAACAATAAAAATATTTTATACGTTTGAAATGTTAACATCTTTTTAAAATAAATTAAAACATGATTTAAACACTGAAATTAATTCATCGTTTTATATTGGATTTGTTAATCAATGGATGAGAACAAGATTTTTGTGTTTGACAGGACATAACCTGAGAAAACTATATAATAGTATAACTAGGATGTTTTTTCACTGGAATCTTCAGTTGCAAGGGAATAAGATAGATAAAAGACATATGGAAAAGGGGGGGGGGGGGGGGGGAATAATAAGATAGGAAAGAACATGAGGTGAGCTGCAAATGATGGAAAAGAAAAGGATGAATTGGCACAAACTTATTGAAGGCTTATGCTCCATTGGGGGATCTTCTTTGTCTTCATGTTCACCAGCTGTAAGCATGAACTGACTGATAGCTTTTGCTCTATTGAGGTATCTTCACAGGAGTGGAAGATCGTAACAACAGAGATGAGATGTCTTAGGAGAGCTACCAGTGTGACAAGAAGAGATAAAATCAGAAATGAAGAAATTAGAAGAAGAGTAGGACTGAAAGAAGTCATACAATTCATTAAAGAACAACAAATGAGATGGTTTTGGCTAACGACGAGAATGCCCTGGTACCAACTACCACAGAGAGCCACGCTGAAGACCTCGCAAGAGATGGAGCGACATCATTAAGAGTAACCTAACAAAAATAAACACCAACTTGTACAATGCATTGGAAAAAGTGCAGAAATGATCCTTACATCTCCCGCCAACACCTCGATGAGGTAAATGGTGGAAGAAAAAAAAAGAAAAAAAGGGGGATCTTCTTTATCTTCATGTACACCAATTGTAGGCACGGACTGATTGAAGGCTTATGCTCCACTGGGGAATCGTCTCTCTTCTATTCACCAGCTGTAGGCCTAAATTAAGTTCTGGTTGTTCATCCACTTCTGGACTCTGGTCCAGAATCTAAGTGTTGCATGCACATCCATTTTACAGATCTGACTCATGTGTATGCAGACTGTTTGTTCATTGCCTCTCAGATATATGCACTCCGACTCTTACGTATGCTTTTAAGTCTATTCTTGTTTTCCCCACAGTGACAATGGGGCCCTGGAACCCACCCAAGGAACACTGGAGGATAAAGAGAAGATCAAAGATACTCTTCTTCTTCTGTCTGTTTATTGCAGCTCACAGTTAGTCTGTGTTAGCAACATTCCTCAAAATGTAAATAGTATTGCTTCTAATGCTGGCTTCAAAAACAGCAGCAGGCAACTTTGCAGCATACAGCTTTGCATTCTTTTCGACATTGTTATCGAGGGCCAGAGGCAATGGCAAACTACTGAACGTAAATATTCATTGAAAAGCCACATCATCATCCTCATCAAGTGCCTTGCCAACTGGCGTGGGCGATCATGCCTCCTCAGAATCTGGGATCTGCAACTGCGTGTATCAGTTCGTGTGTTGACATCCCTCCATGCCACGACAAAAGACTGTCAAGAATCTTCTCTCGTTGTCATCCTCTGTCCCCTTTTCCACAGATCTTTCCAGTGGTCACAACATGTTCCATTTTCCCTCTTCTCATAACATGACCACAAAATGATGACTGTCTCTTTCTGATGTTTGTGATAAGTTGTATCCGAGCACTCGCCTCTTTCAAAACATCTGGGTTGCTCTTCCTAGCTGTCCTAGGAATTCTAAGGATTCTTCTGTAAAACTACATCTCCGCGGCCTCAAGATATTGTTAGGCTTGTTTATTAATTGTCCAGGCTTCACAACCGTAAGTTAAAACTGGTTCTATATAGCATGGGAGAATTGTTTTCCTAGCCTCCAATGACACGGGTTTATTGGATAAAATGTTCTTCATTTTGGCCTGTCCTGTTCTATTCTTTATCTCTGTGATGTATCTTACATCAGATGTGCCTCATCATGTAGCAGGTCCTTTGCAGAAAGTCACTCTCATCATGGTCCGCCTAAAAGAAACTTAGTCTCTTGTCAGCTCTCCCGCCTCATGTACTTTCATACTCAAGAAGTCACTTATATCCTGTGCCCATCTTCGTGTTGGTCGACCCCTGCACCTCCTTTCTGGTACCATGCTTATTGCTGTAATTTTTTTCAAATTTGTCGTGCCGCTTGATATGACCAAAATATTTCAGCTTCCGAGACAGAATGCTGTTTATTAGCCAATCTTCCTTGATTTTCAGATCTTTGAAGATGTCAGTATTTTCCATGTGCCTAGATACTTCGATTTCTGTACTTGTCCTAAAATAACGCTTTTGACATTTATTTTACATTCAGGCACTATTCTTTTTTTGGAAATCACAATTACAGCTTTCAAATGCTGGAGAGTTCTGCAATGTCAGCTAACTAAAGTTCACTTGAAATAAATTATCTGCAATGCTGTCTCTAGTATGCACTTCACTGTCACTTAGCGGCCCAACTTTCAACAGTAAATACTTATAAAACAGCAAATATTCGTTACATAACTTCATGGTATAGACTTTGAACCATGGATTTCTAAAGCTAATTAAAATAACAGTTTTTCATTTATTTTTAATTAACAGATGGGCAGCTGAAGTTACGGTTTTCACCCCAGTTGAGTTGAGACAAGAATTGACATCACAGCACTCTGGGCATTACCATGTGTGCTCTGTCCTCATCTTCAGTAGCCAGCGCAGAGTTCCAATACTGATGGTACCGGTCACAATCTGGTTGTATGGTCGCCTTGCCTTTCCTCTGGGTGTAGTGAGCCGGCCAGACCCTCTGGTTACACCCAGGTACCCCATTCTCCCTAGGCTATAATAATCTTGTTTCTTTACTATTCCGTTGGTTGTTCTCAAAGTCCAAAGGGTTTTCACCCCAGCGTTTACTTCCGATTTCAGTATCAGAAATATCAGATTAAGAAAGAACTTTGGAATGTTGAATGAACAATCGGCATCATAGCACTCGAGACACTCCATCCCCATCTTCAGCAAATGTTTCAGAACGAACTTCAGAAAGTAAGTAAACAAACGCTAAAGATTGCTATTTAAACAATTTAAAAGAATGGACAGACATCATATCCGGCCCACCTAATTATAAATGCTCCGTATCTTGCACGAAATGACTTAAAATGAAAATTCTGACCGTAAAAGAACTTTAATGTCAGTTTTTCTTCTAGTTCTTCTCTTTCCACTTCATTTCTGTCTTCTCTTCCTGGAACCGCTATAAAATATTTTGGTTCGTAAAAAATAATCCCAAATTTACAAGCCGTTCACGTGACTTTCAAGTTCAAAATGGCGGATGGTCCGAACCCGTTCGAAGATACAAACATTGGGAACATGGATGAAGATATAGAAGATAGCAGTGACTTCACCACTCGTTTCTCACCTGCCGAGCCCCAAAACAGGGCTCGACCAGAAAGCGCAGACCCTTCCTGGGATGGCATAGCGGCTAAATTACTTCGGGATAATTATATTTTAACGGCTCTGGAACTGTATACAGAGTTTATCGAGTCCGGAAGAGATCTGCCAAGACTACGGGATTACTTCTCGAATCCTGGAAATTTTGAAAGAACGAAAGAAGATATACCGTCGCCAACCTTGCGTAAGCATTTGATTACGTCATATGTGTATAAACTAACTGGCGCTTACGGACGAGGGAGATAACAGTCAGCTATTATTAAGATTAATTATTGATTAAAAATTACTCAGTATTGTGCTAATCATCAATAAATGAAAATGAGGTGCCGTCTCCACAATGAAGGTTGGCTGCAATGAATCTCCAACAAGCCCTGTCTCTTGCCCTTGATATACACTAACTCATGAGACTGCTGTTCGTCCATCTCTTGATGTTATCCTCCTATTTGTAATGCTGTCTGCCTCTTGCTCGCCCACCTTGAACCTTTCCCTCTAGGATGATCTTTACAATACTGTTATGTCTTTTAATGTGGCCAAAATATTTCACTTGTCTCTTTTTTATTTCACCTAGCAACTCTTTTTTCATTCCCAATTTCCCCAGTACCTCTGTATTTGATAGCTTTTGTTTCCATGAAATACGACCTAATCTTCTGTATATCCACATCTCCAAAGAATTGATACGATTTTCCAGTTGTTTGTTCATTGTCCATGTCTCTGTGCCATACAGTAAGGTTGAGAATACATAACATTTGACAATTCTCATTTTTAATGTATTGCTTATTTCTCTTGATGTCAGTAACTTTTGCATGTTGTTGAAAATGTTTTTGGCCATCCCTATTCTTTTCTTGACTTCTGTTTCACTTCTGCCGTCACATGTTATTACTTGTCCAAGATATAAGAAATTTTTAACTTGTTCCAATTTCACCCCGTTCTCTGTGATATTCATTGTTAGCTGATTTTTTTCTTTGCTAAATATCATGGTTTTTGTCTTTTTAAAATTTATGTCTAATCCAAATTCTGCACTCCTTCTGTTTACTTGCAACTCTTGCTTACTCTCTGCTAGCAACACTGTGTCGTCAGCATATCTCAGATTGTTTATTATTCTACCATTGATGTGCACTCCTGGTAATTCTACAATTTCTTTAAAAATTGTTTCTGTACATAAGTTGAAAAAACTAGGCGACAGCACAAATCCTTGTCTTACTCCTCTCTTGATCTCTATCTGGGGTGAGCAGATGTTGTCATATCTTACTGTTGCTTCTTGCTCCCAGTATAAGTTTCTAATAAGTCTGATATCCTTTCCATCTAGTCCTATGTTTTGAAGAGCTACAATTAGTTGTTCATGTTGCACTCTGTCGAAAGCTTTTTTGTAATCTATAAAACATGCATAAATATTTTTCTGAACTTCTATATATTTTTCAGTCAACATCTTTAGACAAATTATGGTCTCTCGAGTACCACTGTTTTTACAGAATCCAAATTGCTCTTCAGAAACTTCTTTATCTATTTTATTTTGAATTCTTGCTTGTATTATCTTCAATATTGTGCTAATATAATGAATAACATTTTATGTACATGGTTTCCGTGACTTACGACGGAGTTCAGTTTTGACCAAAGGTCGTAAGAGTAAGTCGAACCTGGTTGTAAGGAATTAATTTTGCTACACTAATTCCGTTCAAACTGTAGTTCCAGACAGTTTGTGTGTGTCAGTCTCTATGTACTGTGTGTGTGTCACAGTATGTGTCTGTGTGTCTGTATGTATGGGTGCCTGAGTGTATGAATGTATGTATGTATGTGTGTCTGCGTATGTTAGTGTGTCACTGTGTTTGCTTGTCTCTGTGTGTGCATGCATTTGTCTGTATGCATTTGTCTGTATGCATGGATGCCTGTGTGTTTGTATGTGTGAGTGTTTGCGAGTGTTTATGAATGAAGTGGGTGTGTGTATATTTGTGAGTAATTGGTCATGTTTATATGGGTGTGTGTGTAGGCGCACGAGTGTTCATGCATTTTACCACCCATTCTTTTGTATGTTTTTTCTTTATAATATGCATATCCATATGAGAAAATAACATGCTTTATTGATAAAATACAACTACTGTTTGAAAGATGAATACTTGGAATGGCTGCATGTAAGATGGGCCTGTCTGCCCAATTTGTAACTCATTGGAAATAAAGTTTGTTTGTTTGTTCCATTCTATCTTATGTGAACCTTTTAATATGGGTGGAATCCAGTCCCACACCTTTAGTCTCTCTCAGCACCATTTATCTTATACTTTGTCCCAGGCATCCTCACTTCCTCAGTCTGTTTCTTATTACAGTGCCTGTTTGATGGTTCACTGCCGGCTTCTTCTCAAGATGTGCCCAGTATATTGTTGTCTTACTTGTCTTATTACTGTTCATGGAAGCAGTCCAGACATATCTCTTATTTCTTTGCCCATTTGAATTCATCCTCCCTTTGTGGCCCCAGTGCAGGATCAATAAAATGAGAATAATCTCACTGTCCCTTCCCCCAGCAACCATGGGGTAAAAGTCAATTAATTGGAAAGAAAAAGGGGGAGGGAGCTTTCTTCAAAGTTGGAGTGCCTCTTGATGAACCAAGAGTCTGCATACAAATAGGCCAGATCTGTAAAATGGATGTGTATGCAAAACTCAAGTTCTTAGACAAGACTAAAATCCAGAAGTGAACGAACAACTGGAACTTTTTGCTGGAGTTTACAACCAGTGAACATAAAGAAGAAGAATTCATCCTAATAAATGTTCAGAAATTTTTTTAGGGATTTCTTGAAATATTTGTATCCTGTAGATATTTCCATCAAAGGCAGTAAGTGGTGAGCTGTACATAACAATGTTATAATTTTTTGACAGCTCGAACGTCAAGTGTTCAGACTTTTGATTCGTTGGACTTTGCACGATATTCAGATGATGGTGAACGGCAGGTTGATGAGAGGGTGGCAGGTAATAGCATCATTTATTTTGCATTCTTCTGCTTCTTGTGATCTCTATCTGCTTTACACCGACAGACAAGTTTTTGTGATAACATTGACTTTTTTAAAATGTGTGTTGACTTCCCTTTTAGTTCCATGTATTCTGTGGCGAGCTCCACCAAGGGAAGAGGTCCCAGGGAGGACAGAAAACGTGCTATAAGGACACTATCAAAACTGCTGTCAGTTTTTTGTTTTGCATCAACACAGCGATGTGGGAAGCTTGTGCTCATGATCGTTCTGGATGGCGTACATCCCTCAGGCAGATTAGAAAGAACCATATTGCTAATCCCACACTTACTGTGGCTTCCACCTGTTGTCCGCACTTCTCAAGATCTTTGCAGGCTCGTATTGGACTAATCAACCACATTCGTACTCATAATCATTGATCATTGGGTGAATAGTGGTCATCATCCCTCGTGATGGGCGAGCACCAACAATTAGTTCCATAGAACTTTGAGTGCAATGTTGACTCATTGGGTCACTATTTCCTTGATGGGCTATATAAGGGACATTCTTGTAGGAAGTGATCTGCCATTTGCACAGACAGCTCACATGGGCACAGTGGTGAACTACTCAGACGAAGCCTCATTACAGTTTACATAATAATAGCATGGGGTTTCAGGACAGTTGCAGCGATCATTTGTATTTAGTATGTTTCTTCTCAGATGCTCAGCTCTCATCCTTTCTGCAATCATTTCTTCTTTTAATGTGTTTCTTCTCAGACGCTCAGCTCTCTTCCTTTCTGCAATCATTTCTTCTTTTAATGTGTTTCTTCTCAGATGCTCAGCTCTCATCCTTTCTGCAATCATTTCTTCTTTTATTATGGTTCTTCTCAGATGCTCAGCTCTCATCCTTTCTGCAATCATTTCTTCTTTTAATGTGTTTCTCAGACGCTCAGCTCTCATCCTTTCGGCATTCATTTCTTCTTTTATTATGGTTCTTCTCAGATGCTCAGCTCTCATCCTTTCTGCATTCATTTCTTCTTTTAATGTGTTTCTCAGACGCTCAGCTCTCATCCTTTCGGCATTCATTTCTTCTTTTATTATGGTTCTTCTCAGATGCTCAGCTCTCATCCTTTCTGCAATTATTTCTTCTTTTAATGTGTTTCTCAGATGCTCAGCTCTCATCCTTTCTGCAATCATTTTTTCTTTTAATGTGTTTCTTCTTCTTCTTCTTCTTCTTTCGTTCGCATGAAATAAATTGTCTATATCTGCAAAGCCGTCTCTTGTATGAATTTCACTGTCTTTTGTAATTCACTAAGCGGCCCGTAAAGTTTGACTTCCACAAGTGTCTCTTTTGGCCAAATGTTTTGCCTGAAAGCGTTGAATATGGGACAGTCTTGAAGGATGTGATCTGTTGTTTCAGGTGCCAGTCCACAAGTACACATGGCCGATTGGCCAATCTTAAATTTGTTGTACATGTGGGAGCGAAGTCTATTGTGCCCTGTTCTAAGGCGAAGGATAATAACTTGCTCTTGTCTGTCCATAAAATGGTAATCATCTTGTGCCAGTTTCGGTGGCATTCTGATTGATTTGATGATTCTCTTCTTCTGTTGATAAGAGACTGGTATGTCAGGTTGTTCTTCTCAGATGCTCAGCTCTCATCCTTTCTGCAATTTTTTCTTCTTTTAATGTGTTTCTCAGATGCTCAGCTCTCATCCTTTCGGCATTCATTTCTTCTTTTTTTATGGTTCGTCTCAGATGCTCAGCTCTCATCCTTTCTGCAATCATTTCTTCTTTTATTTTGGTTTTTCTCAGATGCTCAGCTCTCATCCTTTCTGCATTCATTTCTTCTTTTAATGTGTTTCTCAGACGCTCAGCTCTCATCCTTTCGGCATTCATTTCTTCTTTTTTTATGGTTCGTCTCAGATGCTCAGCTCTCATCCTTTCTGCAATCATTTCTTCTTTTAATGTGTTTCTCAGATGCTCAGCTCTCATCCTTTCGGCATTCATTTCTTCTTTTATTATGGTTCTTCTCAGATGCTTAGCTCTCATCCTTTCTGCAATCATTTCTTCTTTTAATGTGTTTCTTCTCAGATGCTCAGCTCTCATCCTTTCTGCAATCATTTCTTCTTTTAATGTGTTTCTTCTCAGATGCTCAGCTCTCATTCTTTCTGCAGTCATTTCTTCTTTTAATGTGTTTCTTCTCAGATGCTCAGCTCTCATACTTTCTGCAATTATTTCTTCTTTTAATGTGTTTCTCAGATGCTCAGCTCTCATTCTTTCTGCAATCATTTCTTCTTTTAATGTGTTTCTTCTCAGACGCTCAGCTCTCATCCTTTCTGCAATTATTTCTTCTTTTAATGTGTTTCTCAGATGCTCAGCTCTCATCCTTTCTGCAATCATTTCTTCTTTTATTATGGTTCTTCTCAGATGCTCAGCTCTCATCCTTTCTGCAATCATTTCTTCTTTTAATGTGTTTCTTCTCAAATGCTCAGCTCTCATCCTTTCTGCAATCATTTCTTCTTTTAATGTGTTTCTTCTCAGATGCTCAGCTCTCATCCTTTCTGCAATCATTTCTTCTTTTATTATGGTTCTTCTCAGATGCTCAGCTCTCATCCTTTCTGCAATCATTTCTTCTTTTATTATGGTTCTTCTCAAATGCTCAGCTCTCATCCTTTCTGCAATCATTTCTTCTTTTATTATGGTTCTTCTCAAATGCTCAGATCTCATCCTTTCTGCAATCATTTCTTCTTTTAATGTGTTTCTTCTCAGACGCTCAGCTCTCATCCTTTCGGCATTCATTTCTTCTTATAGTGTGTTTCATTTCAGATAAAAACATAGATGAATAATATCTGAGTGTCATGTATAGAGTTGTAGGAGATAGCAAAAGCCAGAATGGCCTGGTGGGAGTGGGCTGAGTGCCTATTCTTTAGTGGGAGATTACTGATAGCAGAAGAAGAATAGTATGAGTATTTAAGAAATATTATTTGTTTTCTTGTTGACAGTTCTGGAGTTTGAACTACGGAAAGCTCAGGAGACAATAAAGTCTCTCCGTGCTGCGCTGACTCAACAGGCGGGTAAGTGTTTAGTTGTTTCAGAATTCATGTAGCTGTAGCAAATTACCTTACCTGAATATGGTTATTACATGGCTTTATGGCGGACCTACCCTAACCTCTTGAGACAGACATATATCATGGCCAGCCTAGCTTTTAGAGGCAGACACCATGTGCCAAAGCCACTCCAATCCTTAAAGACAGACATCAAAAGACACTCTAAACCCTATAGTTTGTGTTAGCACCTTTCTGTCTTTCCAGATGTGACTTACTTATTTAGTCGCTCCTCTTCTACCTTAGGGTGTAGAGATTTGCCAGAGATATCGCCAGACTTCTCTATCAGCAGTTTTCTTTCTGGCTTAGTTCCATTCCATTCCTCTGTCGGTCAGGGACTGTTGGATGTTGTCTTCCCAGCAGACCCTGGGTCGCCCTGGAGGTCTGGTTCCCTGGTTTTTAGCCTCCCATGCCTACCACCTTTCCAGATGATAGTATTATACTGTGCTATGGGAAAGACATCATACATCAAAGCCACTCTAAACTCTGTAGTTTGTGTTAGCACCTCTTAGTGTTTCCAAATGATACTATTATACTGTGCTACAGTGAAATGTGGGAATCACAGTCCACACTGATAGCGAGTGTGACTAGCAAGACCTGCCCACATTAAAAAGCCTTACAGTTAGAGCATGGGTTTTCCTGACTGTTGTTTCCATCACCGTCACACGTGTTTGGTGTGATTTGTCTCAGATGCTCAGCTCTCAGCCTGTCTGCAATTATTTTTCCTTTATTCCCATTCTCTTCCTAATTTTTTTGTAGCGGCTTGTTTGCTGGCCTGAAGATCGTGAGATCAGATCCTGATGGAGCCAGATTGGTGTCAGAAATGACCTTGGCACCCAGGTCAACCCAGTCCTAAATGGGTACCAGGTAAGGTTCTGGGAAGTAAAGGTGACTGGCGTGGTATATTGACCATATCAGCCACTGAAAACTGATTGGTCTATGCAAATATAAGTCTAGCCCTGTATGCCCAGTACGAGTAAAGACATGGAAAAGGGTTCTTTTACTTTACTTCCTGATTTCCCCCTGCAGTTAACACAGTCCATGGCATTTTGTTCCCATGAATCTACCTTATTATCTGTACCAGTCATGTTCCATTTTCACATCTTCATATTGTAGTTGAGGCCAAGCTTAACGTCTTCTGTCTATCTGTAATTGACCATAAAGAATGTCCTTAAAGACATCATACCTATGCAAGGCGTAATTGTAAATACAAAATATAATTATTTAAATTTTTTTGAATTCATCAACATCATCTTAAAGCAGGTCTGCCTTAAAGAAACTCGGTCTCTCACCAGCTCTCCCGCCTCATGCACTTTCATACTCAAGAAGTCACTTATATTCTGTGCTCATCTTCCTGTTGGTCGGTCCCTGCCCCTCCTTCCTGTTACCATGCCTTCTGCTATTATTTTGTTCAAACCTTCGTGGCGCTTGATATGGCCAAAATATTTCAGATGCAGGAGACAGGATGCTGTTTATTAGCCAATCTTCCTTGATGTTCAGATTTTTTAAGATGTCAGTATTTCTCCTCTTCTTTGTCCAAGATATTCTAAGAATCTTTCTATATAAGTTTCTTGGGATAGTAATGTGGTAGTTTCCTGATTTGAATTAGGGAGACATAATTTGCAGCACAGCATCCTTTCCTGTTTCTAGAGAATGAGCTGTCGACACCAGAGAGCCAGAACAACACTGGGTTGGTTGGTGAACCAGGTGACAGCATCACCCCTGTGGAGAAGAAGGCTCTCAACTTCCTTGTGAATGAGTATCTCCTACAGGCAGGGTTTAAAGTGACCTCAGTGACTTTTGCTGAAGAAAATGAAGAGCAGGTTTGTTGTTGAAAAAAAACAGTTTATAGTTTATGTGTTAGTCATGTTTGTTTTTGTTTCCTTCTGCTTTTTATAACTTTTGTTTTTTCAGTAGAGCATAGGCTGTCAACTAACTGCACTGAATCCTCACATCCTTTGCTGTTTGTTGCAGTTAAAGATGGTCCCATAACAGGTGCCAGTAGGGTGCAGAATATAAGACCTTTACCTGTGCTTAGGTAGTCCTGGGTTCAAATCCTTGCAAAGGTTGTGGGATTTTATGTGTGTCGGGGCAAACAATAAAATCATAACCTTCTCAGTCCGTGGCAACTGCACTAGCCATATGACACGATATCCTCAGCCTCAAAGACACTTCCTATACTGCAAAGTAATGACAGTTTAAAAAAATATGTTCTGTTTTGTTAGTTTGTCAGGCAAAGACTTGTGAGGTTGGTGATCTGTGCCTTTTCTCAGCCATTTCCTACCAAGACAGTGCTTCTTCTTTCTTTGCTTGAAATAGATTATCTTTATCTGTAGTGTTGCCTCTAGTAATTCTGAAATGTGTCTGGTACCTGTATTTATTAAGTTGGGTTTTTTCTTCTTGTTTTCATCCGAAGACGTAAATGTGTTGTGCCAGTTAACAACATGGCTTCAATATACGTGCCTTTGGGTCGACACATCTGACTTCTGCAATCATTTTTTGCCTGGGTTAGCCCTCCCGGATATCCATTTTTATGAAGCTTGATTTGGCCTATGAGCCATATTAGTCTTTGTCTCTCTGTCTCTCACACACGCACACACACACGCACTGGAGTGGTTCTGCAACATCCTGTATGTCCTGGAAAAGGTACACCAAACTTTTAACTTTTATCAGTGTTGTCTGTTTGAGTATTCCAGTCAGAGTTTGTGTTATTTAGTAGTCGGCTGTTAAAGACTTTTGTCTGTGGGTCTTTGCTGTGAAGGGGTCAATCTGTTTGCCTCATTTTACTGTGGCGTTCGCTCAGTTCACGAGTGCAGTTATTACGGAGATCTCTGGGAATCGTCATCGGGGCTACGGAGGTCATGCTCTGTGAGACACTATCGGCAGGCATCTAGCTGTTCTGTGGAGAGAGACCGAGCCAAATAAGATAATACCCGGTGCAGTGAAGTCGATCCTCTCACCAAAAGTTGTTGTTCGAACATTAGTTGGTATTTGTGCGCCTCTTTTCCATTCCCTACATTAAGCTTTCTAGTCACATTTTCTGTTATATTTAGCATCTTTTATCAGAGTGGCACATAGTGTTGATGATAGTGCAGTTTCCTATATCTCCATTGCAGGATTTTGAAGATTGGGACGATGTTGGCTTGAACATTCCAAGACCACCTGGCCTAGTTCATCTGTTTAAAGACTACAGCAGCCATGAGGCCCCAAGGAAGGAGACCGCAGACATTGGGGTTTCTGTGGACATGGAGTCGGGGCGAGTGTATCAGCTGGAGCAGGAGTTCAGAGCTAACATGGAGGAGTTGGTTAGTATACACTGTCTTTAGCTCTGTCACTGCTTTATTACAACTTACCTTTGTCTTCTCATTACAGCACAACCTTATTACCTTATTACAACTTACTTTTGTCATCTCATGTCAGCACAACCTTATTACCTTATTACAACTTACTTTTGTCATCTCATGTCAGCACAACCTTTTTTTCAACTTACCTTTGTCTTCTCATTACAGCACAATCTTTTCACAACTTACCTTTGTCTTCTCATTACAGCACAACCTTTTCACAACTTACCTTTGTCTTCTCATTACAGCACAACCTTATTACAACTTACCTTTGTCTTCTCATTACAGCACAACCTTTTCACAACTTACCTTTGTCTTCTCATTACTGCACAACCTTATTACAACTTACCTTTGTCTTCTCATTACAGCACAACCTTTTCACAACTTACCTTTGTCTTCTCATTACAGCACAACCTTATTACAACTTACCTTTGTCTTCTCATTACAGCACAACCTTTTCACAACTTACCTTTGTCTTCTCATTACAGCACAACCTTATTACCTTATTACAACTTACCTTTGTCTTCTTATTACAGCACAACCTTATTACAACTTACCTTTGTCTTCTCATTACAGCACAACCTTATTACCTTGTTACAACTTACTTTTGTCTTATTTCAGCTCAACCTTATTACCTTATTACAACATAATTTGACCACAACACAACTATGACTTCTGGCACCAACATAATAATTTTGCAACAAATCTGTTACTTCTGACTACAACATAACATTTTTGCAACAAATCTGTTACTTCTGACTACAACATAACATTATTGCAACGTCACTTCTGACTACAACACAACCTTTATGACATTGTTTTAACTTCTGACAGCAGCCTAACCTTATTACAAAATCTCTATTACTTCTGACCAAAACATAACCTTTTTACAATATATCTATCAATTATGACTGCAACATAACATTATTGCAACATGTCTGTTACTTCTGACTACAACAGAACATAATTGCAACATATCTATTAATTATTACTACAGCTGCTTCTTTTCTGTACTCCTGAAATGCATCGCGGCGCCAGGGCAGGAAGAGATCGCTGGAACTGGTCCCTCTGTTCGTTTCATATAAAGTACTTTTCAATGTCTCTGATATTTCTCTTGTCCATCTTCTGCATGGTCAACCTCTGGGTCACTTAATAAACCACGTTGGACACAGTTGAAAAGCATTCTGAATGAAATCCACATCTCGCTAGGTCACGCCATGCATATAACTCAGTAGCTGGGCAACAGTACAGGATCCTTTCAGTCTACGAATGGAGGAAAAGGCAAGAGCCAATAACTGTCAGCAGTAAAAACTTGCCATGACTATAAGCAGTAAGCCCGCCTATTCGCCATGTCAGCGGTCCATAAATGGGTGTGCATGCACTAGTACAGACACACACACACACACATATACACACACAAATATTTATATACACACATGAACCCACACACATAGTCAACACATGTACACATGCACTGACACACACACACAGTATGAAGAATCTCAGACTGTAAAAAATGTATATTTATGATAAATGGCCATCTCAAAATAACTATAAATATATGAATGTCATTTCTCTTACAGGAATCTGAGAAATTGTGTACATATATAAATGGTATTCTCTTACAGGAATCTGAGAAATTGTGTACATATATAAATGGTATTCTCTTACAGGAATCTGAGAAATTGTGTACATATATAAATGGTATTCTCTTACAGGAATCTGAAAAATTGTGTACATATATAAATGTTATTTCTCATACAGGAATCTGAGAAATTGTGTACATATGTAAATGGTATTCTCTTACAGGAATCTCAGGTAGCTGCTTTAAATGAGCAACTTCAAATATCCAAGCAGGAAAATGAAACTCTTGCCCAACAGGTTGATATATTGAAAATGTAAGTACATTCTTCTTCTTTGTTTACCGACTGTAAGCTCCCGTGGAAAGTCCTAGCTGTTCATCCATCTGGACTTTGACTTTGTGCCAGGGCCTGAGTTTTGCGTGTATTATATCCGTTTTACTGACTTTTTGTGTGAAGTTGGTTGTTTCTACTCAGGTAGAAGCAGTCATACTTTGAAGGAAGCCCCCAATTACTTGACTCCTACATGCTTGTTGGGGAGGCATTGGGTCTGTTCTTGTTTTTTGGGGCCCCGGAAACCACTCGGGGAAGTACCATTATTGTGTGCTCTTTTTTTCTCATAACCTCCAGCCCTATATCCCAGGTGCTACATTGTGTCATGACCCATCTCGCGACCTATCATTCTGGCTTTTATAAAGATAGCTGAGAAACTATCGACCCGGCTGCTTCGAGATACCAGCTAAGTGATTTTGTGTATTTGTGTAGTATTGTTGTATGTGCTGATGAAGGCTTCATAGCCGCAATGTTCACATTTTATTTGTATTTGTTATATTGTGAAGCTTGCTAATATACTTTTCTTTCAGTTTTATATCTTTTCTTGGCTTTTTTAAAGACTTTTAGTTCTTTCCCAGAGTTATGTTTCCAAGACTAATCCTAATTTGTTAGGCTTCCATGGAACTCTTGATTTGCCACTATCTCCCAAGAGATTCTCTGTCACTGGTGCTAAAGGCCTTTTCTTTAATAAAAAAGTTACCAATTTTTTTTCTTTACATATTTGTGTCTTTTATATTTATAGTGAAATTATCTGTATTTTGGTAATAACACTTATAACAGACCTCTACTACGATATAAAAATGTGTGCAAGCAGAACATGAATGATACGGGTATTGAGGTGGACTCGTGGGAACAAGATGCCATAGACTGTGATGTGTGCAGGTGACACATCAGGAAGGGATTGAGAATGAAGAAAAAAACGATTGATTGCAAAAGATGAGAGCTGAGTGTCCGAGAAGAAACGGACTAAACACAAATGTTGACAACAATGGTTCTGAAATTCCATGCTGTCATTGTGAAAGACTGTTCTTATCGCGAGCAGATCTTGCTAGTCACACTCGCTATCGCCTCCTCATAGCACAGTATAACAATATCGTCTGGAAAGACGGAAAGGTGCCAATCAGTCATCATATCAATCACAGTTATAACAAAATAACCTAAGTTACACCTATTATCTCATAACAAAATCACAAATTTTTATACAGTTGAGTATCTTATAACAGAATCAATAATTTAAAAGATATATTTAACTGGGTATCTTATAGTTATAACTATTTCTTTTCTATTCCTGACTTCTTTAGGGGCAGCATACATGAAGCCATTTTGAAGCCATTATCCAACATTCCACAAAAACACAATCCAGAACCAGCAGAGGTCTTCTCAAAGTCAACCCTGCCTGGTGGAGTCCAGAAAATTAAAAAACCTACTAATTCTGAACTTGTCCCTCATTCTGTGCCATTGGAGCTCAGTTTTGAAGACCTGGATGCGGAGGACCCTGAGCTGGGCTCAGGAGGAGTCGATGCAACAGCTCTGAGTAGTGCTATAGGAGAGAGAGAGGAAGGGGAGGGTCAAGAGGAGATTGATGGCAGTGTCGGCCGAAGTAGCGTAGATAAAAGTGGCAGTACGGTGGCTGTAGGACAAGCAGCAGTGACGAAGGAATCTCTTCGCTCAAGGACTTCTAGGAATGATAGCACCAGAACCCTCATCAATGAAGATGTATCCAAACAGTTTGAAACTAGGTGATTAATATAGTTTCTTGTTTGCAATCTTTCTGTGATTGAAATAGTTTTATGTTACAATCTTTGCAGTATTGAAACAAAATATTTTCATGTTTACAATCCTTGCAGTATTTAAAGAAATTGTTGGATGTTTATAATTTTACAGTGTTGGAAAAAATAAGTTTAATGATTACAATCTTTGCAGAGATTGAACTAGTTTCATGTTTACAATCTTTGCAGAGATTGAACTAATGTCATCTTTACAATCTTTGCAGAGATTTAACTAGTTTCAGTGTATGTGTAGGAATAACAGTTGTGTTGTAATGCAGGAGAAATAGATTCAGGAATGATGGTTATGTTGGAATTCAGCAACGATGCTATTGTATGCTCATAATACACAAGTAGTGGTAGTTGTGTTGTAATATGGACATGATAGTTGTCTAGAAATGCAAAAGTCATGTGTTGTAATATAAAAATGATATTGTATTGTAAAACAGACATAATAGCTGTGTTGCAATACAGACATGATAGCTGTGTTGTAATACAGACATGATAGCTGTGCAATACAGACAGGACAACTGTGTTGTAATACAGACATGATAGCTGTGTTGTAATACAGACATGATAGCTGTGTTGTAATACAGACATGATAGCTGTGTTGCAATACAGACATGATAGCTGTGTTGTAATACAGACATGACAACTGTGTTGTAATACAGACATGACAACTGTGTTGCAATACAGACATGATAGCTGTGCAATACATACATGACAACTGTGTTGTAATACAGACATGATAGCTGTGTTGTAATACAGACATGATAGCTGTGTTGTAATACAGACATGATAGCTGTGTTGCAATACAGACATGATAGCTGTGTTGTAATACAGACATGACAACTGTGTTGTAATACAGACATGACAACTGTGTTGCAATACAGACATGATAGCTGTGCAATACATACATGACAACTGTGTTGTAATACAGACATGATAGCTGTGTTGTGATACAGACATGATAGCTGTGTTGTAATACAGACATGATAGCTGTGTTGTAATACAGACATGATAGCTGTGTTGTAATACAGACATGATAGCTGTGTTGTAATACAGACATGATAGCTGTGTTGTAATACAGACATGATAGCTGTGTTGTGATACAGACATGATAGCTGTGTTGTAATACAGACATGATAGCTGTGTTGTAATACAGACATGACAACTGTGTTGTAATACAGACATGATAGCTGTGTTGTAATACAGACATGATAGCTGTGTTGTAATACAGACATGAAAGCTGTGTTGTAATACAGACATGCAGCAAGCTATAGAAAAGAGACAGGCTAAGTGAAAACCAGCCTCAGTATAATAGAGTATCAATGTGTTTATGTAGACTATTTGGCAGAGACTGTCACTTAGGCATTGGACTTTACAGTCCTAGTAGATCCTGTTTCCAAAACCAGTGGCACGGCTCCCTGGTCCTCGGGGAACCAACTGAGAGTTGCCTTCCTTTGCCTGTTTGTAGTTTTATTGTAATTCAGAGTGATAATTGTGTTGTAGGACAGGATTAACATTTGTAAAGGTCAAAAGAGATTAAAACTAATAGTTTTAAATTCTAATGTCAAATCAGTACTGTTGTATGGGACAGAAACATAGAGAACAACCAAGGCAATTACTAATAAACTACAAACATTCATTAACTGGTGACTGTGCAGAATAGAGGGAGTTAAATGGCATGATAGAATCATTAATGTAGTTTGAGAGAGATTTAAACAAGTTAAAGTGGACCAAGAGGTGAATAAAAGATGCTGGCGTTGGATAGGACACATGTTGAAAAAACCTGAAAACAATATAACTAGAATGTCTTTACACTAGAACCCACAGGGGCTTAGAAATAAAGGAAGACCAAGAAAAACAGAGGAAGAAGGGAGCTAGAGAGTGAAGTTAAAAACATGGGTTGGACACAGGGAGAGCTGCATGCAATAGCAAAGGATAAAATGACTTGGTGTGAGTTGGTTGGGGGCCTATGCTTCATTGGGGACGGGGCGGAAGAAGGGGAACTTTACTTTCTAATTGTTAGCTGTGTGCAATTGGAAAGAGAAGGCCAACCAGAGAGGTGAATGGAGGCAGGTGATGTCTGCAGCAGTGAACCTCAAGGTCTCAGAATGCCGAAGAAGAAGAAGAAAATGAGGGAGAATTTTTAGCTGCTGGATTTTCCTTCTAATAGTTGAGATAGTCTCCATTTTTCATTAAATGGTGGTTTGTGTTTCAAATTGCAGAAAAATGACAACATCATTCCGTAAGGCACTTCTAGATGTTGCATTTCATGTGTCGGCAGACAATCGCATTGTTTCAGAGGTAAAGATTCAACACTATGATTCTTATCCATATTTTTAAAAAACCTTTTGTAGTTTTTTTTTAAATCTGTCTTCTTTCTGTTAATTTTTGTTTCTGTTGGTTTTTCATTTATTTGCTTATTTCTTTGTATTTTATTTGGATTCCATAAATTGTCTTTCTTTCTTTGGAGAAATTAATGACTAGCCAATCCATTTTATTCCTTCTGTCATACATTATCTTGTATTTTTTCCTTATTTTATGCATGCAAATTTTTAGTAAAGTAGTTGCCAAAATGATTGATAGTCGGCTTACCACTTTCGCTCTGAAAAGTTGAATGTTTCCAGCTAGGATTTTGCCAATACAAATTCCCCATTTGTGGACAAGGAGTGCAAATGTTTCATTGCCCAGCTATTGAGTTGAGTGCTTGATGTGACACTGTGAGCTATAGAAGATAAAGAAGAAGAATTAAAAAAAGGACTGATAACAGTAAGCTTGTATATTCATATTGGATCAGATATCTTCCTGAGTGTATTCATATCTGTGAATAGTTGTAGTTGTAGTGAAATTGTGGTTCTTTCTTAATAGCTGACCACAAATGACGTCATGTGAAGGTCCATTATTTTAAAGGGTGATTAAACTTGGTTTCCTAGTTTTATGTGTTTCTTCCAAGGCGTTGCCAAGGTTTTTGCGTGTTTCTTTCAGCGGCGTCTCTCCAATGGCGTGTGCTCAATCTTTGCCATGAATTTCCCTGAATTAGCACCAGTTGCCGTGTTCCAACATTTCTTAAGATCTGCTAACGTGTAAAATTGTTCTGATTGTCAGTTTGTGAACTCAGCAGTAAACATATAGAATTATGTTGCCATTTATTCATTATTCTCAGCTGCTGGCAATATCGGTGTTTTATATTTCAGGATGTGAGCGCTTTTAACAACCCCAAAATATGTCTCACAAGAGAGTGCAGCCTAGGTCCGATGACTGTATGCAGCCTAGGTGTCCATGTCGTACCTGAAGTCCCAGAAGGCTATAATTACCAGTATTACAAACTAAAACACTGAATTTAACGTGTCAAATTATTCTGGTTGTCAATTCGTGAACTTGGCAGTATACATAGAGAATGATTGACCCTTTTTAGGGCCACCCCCAAACTACCTCAATTGGCACAGCATCCTGCCAATTGCACACACATTTTCACACAAACAAATTGCAAAACTGCATCCTCCTTTCCAGTCAGAAAACAATGCATCCTCCCGATTGCACATAAAGTCCACAACACGCAATAAAAAATGCACAGCAAAAAAAAAAAACTGCACAGCAAACAAAACAGAAGCACACAAACTGAAAACTGCACAGCACAAAACTGTGCAGGAAATGAAATGCTAAATTACAAAACTATCCACTGTCCATTGACCTGTGGATTTCCCCGTTTGTGGTGGGCTATTCAGAAAGTACCAAAATTGTATGTTATTTTTCAGATGTCAAGAATCAGTGATGCCGATGAACATGGGGTGGTCAAGATGTTGGCGAGATGTCTTCCCCACATTGTTCCAAATGTCTTGTTAGCAAAGAGAGAGGTAACTAAGTGTTTATGCATCATTGATAGGTGCGAAATTTAATGATGATGACTTCTCTAATTTACTTCTGCCTTTTAGCGCCAAGTTGAAAAAAGGCATCTGGTGCGAGCCTTAGTGTGTACTACGTAGATGCTGGCATCTCCCACAGGGCTGCACCAAGCACGAAACTCAGTAGTTCAGGCAGCGAAACCATAGGCTACCTTTTTGTGTGTGGAAACTGCATTAGCAAAGCGCTATCGGAAACAAAAATAGTAGTTTTAGCAATTGCAGTATCGTCTGATCCATTTGTTTTAGTGTTCCCCAGCACAAAGTGAGAGGATTACGGACAAGCACAAGAAGAATGAGTGGTTTTACTTTCATGAATGAATCATTGTCCTTTGTAATTGAACTGCAGCCAGCCTCCAAGTGGTGATGGTACAGTGTTGTGTGTGTATGAGTGTGAGCGTGCATGAGTGAGTGAGTGAGTGTGTGTGGGGGTGGGGGAGGAGAGAGAGATGTATGGAAGTAATAAGGTGCAACTATGAAGAACTAAGTTCAAAGGTTAAAGGTGAGAGGATCGACTTCTTTGCAATGGGTTTTATCCCATGAGGCTCAGTCTCTCTTTGCAGAATGGCTAGCCACCAGTCGAGAATGTCATAGAAGCACAAACTTCTTAAGGGATCTACACAAAAAATACACACGTGAACTGAACAACACAGTTGTGAAAGGAACCCATGACTTTCATTGCGCAAGGCAAATGGCTTGACTACTTTGCCACAGATCCCGTCAGACTATCTAAGTTTATAGTGCAAACACCTGTTTACTCAAAGTCCACCATCGTCATCATGTCCTTTACAGAACCTCGCTGTCTTCCCGGCACACCTGAATGTCTTTAGCCCAGTGTTTCCCAAACATTTCTTAGCCGTGGGGCATATTTTCTATTATAATTTTCCGCGGCGCCCTAACCCGAGTAAAAGTATGACTGTTCGTATGTAAGAGATACACACAAAAAAACCCAAAACAAACTGGTGTATCTTCGAATATTTTGCGGCGCCCTGTGATGAGGCGATGGCTACCTGGGGCGCCGCAGTGCATAGTTTGGGAATCACTGCTTTAGCCAGTTCTCCAGCCCTGTCTGCTGTCATAGCCATTGTGTCTCTTCAATGTCCTATATCCACATTCACGGTGGTTGGCCTCTGCCTCATTTTCTAGAAACTGCATCTGCCATCACTGTTCTCTCAAGACCTCTGTGGTGCTTGGCATGTGCAAAATACCTCAGTTTTCAACCAGTGCTGAAAATATCAGCCTCAGATAGAATCTCCTTATGCAATCTATGGAAGGCAGGGGCTTTGCTGGGAAAACAAAATTGTCACATACATCCAGCATCCCCGAACTTTAGGTTATAACTGTGACCACGTTATGGGCGCTATGTAAAATGGTTTAGTCTATGGGCGACCCATCGCCGATGGTCCTAGAAGGAGACTGAAGCTCTTATGTGGGTATCTGAGTGCAGTGGATGTGAATCTGTTAAAATGCCAACCAACCTGGAAACAACTGTTCTATTCTGTAGGAGCTGATCCCAGTGATATTGTGTACAACCATTCTTCACCCTGACCCCAAACAGAGGGACCAGTTGCTGAACATTCTGTTTAACCTCATCAAGAAACCAGATGATGAGCAGAGGTGAGGTGTCTGGTTCTCTTACGTAGATGTCAGTTTGTAATCATCACTATCACTCAGTGCCATTTTTCTTCTTTCTTCTTCTTAGCATTCACTGGCTCTAAACTTCTGTGGACAGTTCTAGTTCTCTTCCACTCCTGGACTTTGATCTTTATCCAGAACTTGAGTTTTGCACGCACATTCGTTTTACAGATCTGGTTTATTTGTTTGAAGGCTGTTGGTTCCTTGCCTCTCAGGCAGTGCACTCTGACTTTGAAGGAAATACCCCTAATTAGTTGCCTCCTAGGACATGCTTCATAGGGCAGTAGGTCTGTTCTGTGTTCTACAAAATAAAGCTCACATGGGGAAGTGCCATGTTCATTCACATTGAAGTTTGGTTTGAATAAGTCAACACAATTTTGTATCTTGTGTTTTCATATAACACTCAAATAGAATTTCTATAGTCCATCTGCAGCTGTTATAATACCACTTGTATCATTGATTTCCTCTTGCATGCTTTACATTTATTATTCTTACCAGCATATGTTTTAACAGTCATACTGGCAACAATGTAAAAACTTCTGGTATAATACTGGCTACATCAGAGAAAGCTGATCACATACATCACTTATGTCACATACATCACTTATGTCACATACAGCCCATACAATACATGACATTTCCATGTCTACAGCCTTAAATCAGGCTCTTTTACTTCATTTGAGTCTTCTTCATCTTCTTCGAATTTACCGGCTGTAAACTCCGGTGAAAATGTTTGGTTGTTCGTCCACTTCTGGACTCTAGTCCTGTTCGAGAAACTGAGCATTGGGTGCACATCTATTTCACAAGTCTGACTCATTTGCAGCAGACTGTTGGTTCCTTGCCTCTCAGGCAGATGAACTCCGAATTTGAAGGAAACTTTTTACGAGTAAATTCTACTAGGATACCAAACACACCCACCCCTGAACTTCAGAAACATTCAACTGCCATTTTCTTGCCCACCCATTGATAACATCAGTTTGTAAACTGTAATCACATTCAATTACCTTTGTTTGTCTTTCCCTTCAGTCTATCATAATCTGTCTCATGACATCATCATCATCAGGTGCCTTGCCGACTGGCGTGGATGATCATGCCTCTCCATAATCCACGATCTTCTGCAGCATGTATCGGTTCATGTGCCGACGCACCTCCATGCCAGGCAACAAGACTGTCTATGTATACATCAGAAGTATTTTCATGGTCTGATTTTGATCTGTTCCACACATGAAAGCAGCCCCGGCAGGGCATCTGGCAGATGTCACAGAAACATTTCACAAGATTTATGGGGGTAAAATTCTGAACAGAGCAAGCTACTAGATGATGACAGTGTTTGAATCTTACTGAGCAATGTTTTCTTCAGTCCCACTTCATGTTATACTTCTTTGTACTAAGACTATTATTTATCAGAATAACATTCTGGAATTCTCACCATTTGCCTTCTGGTTTTCTTTTTCTGTTGCCGCCCTTTTCTTTCATGTCCGTGTTACCACACCATGAGTAATAACATTTTGGTTTTTATTTTTTTTCAATTAGCAGACTAGTAAATTTTTGTGGCCAGTATCTGCCAGAATATAATATTGACAGTTTTTATTCCATACATATTAACTTCCTGTGTTCACATTGCGAGGAAAGGGTGGAAAAATAATAGACCCACTGTGGCAGGTGATGTTAATTGTATCTATATTCCAGGCAGGTAATTTCGACTCTCCTAGGCAGTAATATTGACTGTATCTGTATATCAGGCAGGTAATTTTGACCGTGTCTCTGTTTCAGGCAGGTAATTTTGACTGTGTCTCTGTTTCAGGCAGGTAATTTTGACCGTGTCTCTGTTTCAGGCAGGTAATTTTGACCGTGTCTCTGTTTCAGGCAGGTAATTTTGACTGTGTCTCTGTTTCAGGCAGGTAATTTTGACCGTGTCTCTTTCAGGCAGGTAATTTTGACCGTGTCTCTGTTTCAGGCAGGTAATTTTGACCGTGTCTCTGTTTCAGGCAGGTAATTTTGACTGTGTCTCTGTTTCAGGCAGGTAATTTTGACTGTGTCTCTGTTTCAGGCAGGTAATTTTGACCGTGTCTCTTTCAGGCAGGTAATTTTGACTGGCTGTGTGGTGTTTGCTGAACATGCTGGAGCTGAGAGACTCGTGGAAGAGTTACTGCCCCAGTGTTGGGAGCAGGTGATGCTTAGTTATTAATATAGATTATGTAACTTCTGTAAAGATTCTGTAACTCTGTAACCCCTTAAGATTCTATAACTCTGTAACTTCTGCATGGATTCTATAACTCTGTAACTTCTAAATAGATTCTATAACTCTGTAACTTCTGTAATAGATTCTATAACTCTGTAACTTTTGTATGGATTTTATTATTCTGTAATCTTTGTATAGATTCTATAACTCTGTAACTTCTTTATAGATTATATAACTCTGTAACTTTTGTATAGATTATATATCTGTAATCGTTGTAAACTTTTGTATAGATTCTATAACTCTGTAACTTCTGTATATATTCTATAACTCTGTAACTTTTGTATAGATTCTAAAACTCTGTAACTTTTGTATAGATTCTATAACTCTGTAACTTTAATAAAGATTCTATAACTCTCTAACTTTTGTATCGCTTCTATAACTCTGTAACTTTAATAAAGATTCTATAACTCTGTAACTTTTGTATAGATTCTATAACTCTGTAACTTTTGTATAGATTCTATAACTCTGTAACTTTTGTATAGATTCTATAACTCTATTCTTAGTTGTAAATTGTTTTCTGTCTGAAATGTTCTAACTTGTCTTTAGTAGCTGTCTCTGTGAAATGTTCTAACTTGTCTTTAGTAGCTGTATCTGTGAAATGTTCAAACTTGTCTTTAGTAGCTGTCTCTGTGAAATGTTCTAACTTGTCTTTAGTAGCTGTCTCTGTGAAATGTTCAAACTTGTCTTTAGTAGCTGTCTCTGTGAAATGTTCTAACTTGTCTTTAGTAGCTGTCTCTGTGAAATGTTCAAACTTGTCTTTAGTAGCTGTCTCTGTGAAATGTTCTAACTTGTCTTTAGTAGCTGTCTCTGTGAAATGTTCAAACTTGTCTTTAGTAGCTGTCTCTGTGAAATGTTCTAACTTGTCTTTAGTAGCTGTCTCTGTGAAATGTTCTAACTTGTCTTTAGTAGCTGTCTGTGAAATGTTCAAACTTGTCTTTAGTAGCTGTCTCTGTGAAATGTTCAAACTTGTCTTTAGTAGCTGTCTCTGTGAAATGTTCTAACTTGTCTTTAGTAGCTGTATCTGTGAAATGTTCTAACTTGTCTTTAGTAGCTGTCTCTGTGAAATGTTCTAACTTGTCTTTAGTAGCTGTCTCTGTGAAATGTTCAAACTTGTCTTTAGTAGCTGTCTCTGTGAAATGTTCTAACTTGTCTTTAGTAGCTGTCTCTGTGAAATGTTCTAACTTGTCTTTAGTAGCTGTCTGTGAAATGTTCAAACTTGTCTTTAGTAGCTGTCTCTGTGAAATGTTCAAACTTGTCTTTAGTAGCTGTCTCTGTGAAATGTTCTAACTTGTCTTTAGTAGCTGTATCTGTGAAATGTTCAAACTTGTCTTTAGTAGCTGTCTGTGTGAAATGTTCAAACTTGTCTTTAGTAGCTGTCTCTGTGAAATGTTCTAACTTGTCTTTAGTAGCTGTCTCTGTGAAATGTTCTAACTTGTCTTTAGTAGCTGTCTCTGTGAAATGTTCAAACTTGTCTTTAGTAGCTGTCTCTGTGAAATGTTCTAACTTGTCTTTAGTAGCTGTCTCTAATATTCTTTCTCTGTAGTAGCTGTCTGAAATGTTCTAACTTGTCTTTAGTAGCTGTCTGTCTGAAATGTTATAACTTGTCCTTAGTTTTACTTTATATCTGTAATGTTCTGTTTGTCTGAAGTTGTTGTCTGTCTGTAATACTTTAACTTGTCTTTAGTTGTGAGCTATCAGTAATGTTCTAACATGTCTTATGGTCTATGTGAAATGTTCTGACTTGTTTCAAGTTATCTATTTGAAATGTTCTAACTAGTCTTTAGTCATTATTTGTCTGTAATGTTCTAACTTGTCATGTTTTCTGTATGAAATGTTCTTTGCCCAGATCTGTCTGACATGATGGGAATGCAAGAGTTAATGAGCTGATGATTTCTGTTTGCAGATCAGCCACAAGTACATTGAGAGGAGACTCTTGGTAGCAGAAGCTTGCGGAGCTCTGGCTTCTTATCTCCCAGTGAGTTCAATCATTGTTACTGATTTATACTGAAAAAGCTGTGTCACTGCACTAGAAACAAGCTCTTTACTGGTCAGTCTTTTCCAGCAGAATTCAAATGGTGTCTTTGTTGAGCCATAGTTGCTGTGGTCACTTCTTTACTTAATTTCCTACTCCAACAGCTGTCATTGAGAACTAGTATCTGTCACTTAGTATGGACTTATATATGATCAGTGTTTACTCATAAGTGCAAAGGTGTACATAATAATACTTTGATTAGCATATTGTCTGTGTATCTGAACAGTATCTTCATTTGTGCACTTTCTTTCTATTAAATTCAGCTTTGTTTAAATGTTTTCTTTTGATGTATATTGTACCTTTACCTTTGTCGTTTAGTTAGCATTCAGCTTCATCTTCCTCCTCTTTTTAGCCTTCACCATATGTAAACTCCAGTGGAAAGTTCTGGTTGTTTTTCCACTTCTAGACTTTATTCTTGTTCCTGGCTTGAGTATTATGTAAGCATCTGTTTTACAGATTTGACTTATTTGTATGCAGACTGTTATTTCCTTGTCTCTTGAGCATATTAACTCTGTCTTTGAAGAAAATACCCCTAGATAAGGCACCTTTTATGGCATGCTTGTAAGTACAGTTGCCATTTTGTTCTGTGTTGCGAATGCACATGCAACACCTCACGCCACCTAACGAACAGAGACATACAATTTGATGATGCTGTCACCTAATGATCCCTTTAGAAACCACCAACTACATTTTCCTACCATCCCAAAACTATTTGTGACCTACTTATTGACTTCCCCTCGTAAGTTTGGTACAGTTTGTAAGTTCTTATGTCTTCCAAACATTTCCTATTGCTGCCATGAAAACTCTTCTTGCCTTTTTTATACATATTTGTGTGTCTATGCCTGAATAAGTGTGCAACATTTGTGAGTGGGAGTTTACCAAGGGAGATTTAGTTACTGTTTGCCTGGTCTGGACAGCTTTCAGCTGGCAGGGACAAAGATAGGCAAACTTTTAATTAAGTTGTAATTAGCACCATCAGTGTGGGAATGACACATTCAGTGTGGGAATGACACCATCAGTGTGGGAATGGCACAGTTAGAGTGGGAATGGCACTGTCAGTGTGGGTATGGAATATTCAGTTTGGGAACGATACCATTAATGTGGGAACTGCACCATCAGTGTGGGAACTACACCGTCAGTGTAGGAATGGCACCATTAGTGTGGGAACTGCACCATTATCGTGGGAACAGTACCATCAGTGTGGGTACTCTTTGTTGGCTATTGAGGAAGGGAGCAGAGCATGCCTGCGAATGTCTTGAGTCCAGTGATATCCATTTATTCATTCATTCATGATTGGTTGATTTAATTCGTTCATGCATGCATTCATTCAGGATTGAATTTGTTTATTCATGCTTGCATTATATCATAAATTCCATTAGTTCATTTATTCCATTTATTCATTCATTCATTCATATTATCACTAGGTAGCTTATCATGTGGTAGCTTCACACCTAACTGTAACAAATGTAAGTCAGGTATCATGACAGCATGGTACTCTTTGAACCATCCTTTTATTGTATTGTGCTATCCAGGCCGAGATCCGCAGCTCTCTGGTGTTATCCATGCTGCAGCAGATGATGACAGACGACAGAGACGAGGACGTGAGGGAGGCGGTGGTCAAAAGTCTGGGGCTGCTGATGGGGTTCATTTGTGATGCTGACAAGTATGCCCAGGTGAGTTCCTTCTGCATCCACCCTTTAAAGAGCAGCTGGAACATTGGGTTCTTTATTAATATCCTACCCCAGACGATGTCACAGAATAGTCCAACATTTTAGAGGGTGGTAAGACTGGGTTTCCTGGCTTTCTGATGCTTTTAACGACCCTAAAACATCTAGAACTGGCCCTAACCCCAACCCACCTACGTCCCACGAGAGAGTGCAGCCTAGGTTCCACGACTGCATGCAGCCTATCTACCACCCCCTGAAATATTAGACTGTCCCGTGACCTGTGGATTTTCCCTGTTTGGGGTAGGATATTAATAAAGCACAGAACATTGTATTGTGGTCTCTTGCAAGGCATGCTTTAGAAAATTGCAACAGGTAGTCTACTCTCCAAATGGATAGAAAGCATTCAGATGTCACAGGTAACCTCCATCAACTGGATCTTTACACCTGGGCATGCCAGAGTGAAAGGTAATGAAAGAGCTGACCAGCTGGCAAGTAGTGCACAAATGCAAATGGGAAGAAGCATGGACAGAGCTGATAATGAAGTATAAATGATGTAAGGACTAGATTGAGGGGGTTAATGGTGAATCTGTGATGCTAACTCAATTGCATGCCCTGGGAGCTTGGTGAAGCACGGCTATGCCATCTTTGAGATCAGCACAGCAGACACTATAACCAGCTTCTCATGGAAACAGTCAGCATAGATACTTTAAGGTGGCTGCTGCATCAGAGGATTAGGCATGCAGTGATGTTGATTGTGAAAGCATAACATAATATTGCAAGGCTGAGATATCTGCACACATCCAGTTTGATTAAAACCTTTTAAATGTCTTTTAGGACATGCTTGTCAAGGGGCAGCAGGCCTGTTCTTTTTACCTTAAACTTTTTTTTTTTAATTTTAATTAAAAAAAATCTTCATGTTAACCAGCTGTAAACTCCAGCAAAAAGTTCTTTTTGTTCATCCACTTCTGGACTGTAGCCCTGTTCCAAAACCTAAATGTTGCATGCACACCTGTTTTACAGATTTTACTCATTTGTATGCATACTGTTGGTTACTTGCCTCTTAAGCAGATGCACTCGGACTTTGAAGGAAGCTCCTAATTAGTCAGGGTAGACAGTGAGTCTATTCTTGTTTTCTTGTTTTCCCCACAGTAGGACCTCAGAACCCACACGGGAAAGATAAGTTAATTCACACCATCACCTTCTTCACCATCATGTAGCAGGTCCTTCACAGAACCTCACCGTCAACACAGTCCACAAAACTCTTCGTCTTAGTCCTTCTGCCTCATGTAGTTGTATTTTAAGATTGCCTTTAACCTCACCACTCTGAGAAAACTGAATCTTCTCACTTCTGTTTATGACATGGTCCCATATCTTCATCTTAGTCCTTCTGCCTCATGTAGTTATATTTTAAGATTGCCTTTAACCTCACCACTCTGAGAAAACTATCTTCTCACTTCTGTTTATGACATGGTCCCATATCTTCATCTTAGTCCTTCTGCCTCATGTAGTTATATTTTAAGATTGCCTTTAACCTCACCACTCTGAGAAAACTGTATCTTCTCACTTCTGTTTATGACATGGTCCCATATCTTCATCTTAGTCCTTCTGCCTCATGTAGTTATATTTTAAGATTGCCTTTAACCTCACCACTCTGAGAAAACTGTATCTTCTCACTTCTGTTTATGACATGGTCCCATATCTTCATCTTAGTCCTTCTGCCTCATGTAGTTATATTTTAAGATTGCCTTTAACCTCATCACTCTGAGAAAACTGTATCTTCTCACTTCTGTTTATGACATGGTCCCATATCTTCATCTTAGTCCTTCTGCCTCATGTAGTTATATTTTAAGATTGCCTTTAACCTCATCACTCTGAGAAAACTGAATCTTCTCACTTCTGTTTATGACATGGTCCCATATCTTCATCTTAGTCCTTCTGCCTCATGTAGTTGTATTTTAAGATTGCCTTTAACCTCATCACTCTGAGAAAACTGTATCTTCTCACTTCTGTTTATATGACATGGTCCCATATCTTCATCTTAGTCCTTCTGCCTCATGTAGTTGTATTTTAAGATTGCCTTTAACCTCATCACTCTGAGAAAACTGAATCTTCTCACTTCTGTTTATGACATGGTCCCATATCTTCATCTTAGTCCTTCTGCCTCATGTAGTTGTATTTTAAGATTGCCTTTAACCTCACCACTCTGAGAAAACTGAATCTTCTCACTTCTGTTTATGACATGGTCCCATATCTTCATCTTAGTCCTTCTGCCTCATGTAGTTGTATTTTAAGATTACCTTTAACCTCACCACTCTGAGAAAACTGAATCTTCTCACTTCTGTTTATGACATGGTCCCATATCTTCATCTTAGTCCTTCTGCCTCATGTAGTTGTATTTTAAGATTGCCTTTAACCTCACCACTCTGAGAAAACTGAATCTTCTCACTTCTGTTTATGACATGGTCCCATATCTTCATCTTAGTCCTTCTGCCTCATGTAGTTGTATTTTAAGATTGCCTTTAACCTCACCACTCTGAGAAAACTGTATCTTCTCACTTCTGTTTATGACATGGTCCCATATCTTCATCTTAGTCCTTCTGCCTCATGTAGTTGTATTTTAAGATTGCCTTTAACCTCACCACTCTGAGAAAACTGAATCTTCTCACTTCTGTTTATGACATGGTCCCATATCTTCATCTTAGTCCTTCTGCCTCATGTAGTTGTATTTTAAGATTGCCTTTAACCTCACCACTCTGAGAAAACTGAATCTTCTCACTTCTGTTTATGACATGGTCCCATATCTTCATCTTAGTCCTTCTGCCTCATGTAGTTGTTTTTTAAGATTGCCTTTAACCTCATCACTCTGAGAAAACTGAAACTTCTCACTTCTGTTTATGACATGGTCCCATATCTTCATCTTAGTCCTTCTGTTTCATGTAGTTGTATTTTAAGATTGCCTTTAACCTCATCACTCTGAGAAAACTGAATCTTCTCACTTCTGTTTATGACATGGTCCCATATCTTCATCTTAGTCCTTCTGCCTCATGTAGTTGTATTTTAAGATTGCCTTTAACCTCATCACTCTGAGAAAACTGAAACTTCTCACTTCTGTTTATGACATGGTCCCATATCTTCATCTTAGTCCTTCTGCCTCATGTAGTTGTATTTTAAGATTGCCTTTAACCTCATCACTCTGAGAAAACTGAAACTTCTCACTTCTGTTTATGACATGGTCCCATATCTTCATCTTAGTCCTTCTGCCTCATGTAGTTGTTTTTTAAGATTGCCTTTAACCTCATCACTCTGAGAAAACTGAAACTTCTCACTTCTGTTTATGACATGGTCCCATATCTTCATCTTAGTCCTTCTGTTTCATGTAGTTGTATTTTAAGATTGCCTTTAACCTCATCACTCTGAGAAAACTGAAACTTCTCACTTCTGTTTATGACATGGTCCCATATCTTCATCTTAGTCCTTCTGCCTCATGTAGTTGTATTTTAAGATTGCCTTTAACCTCATCACTCTGAGAAAACTGAAACTTCTCACTTCTGTTTATGACATGGTCCCATATCTTCATCTTAGTCCTTCTGCCTCATGTAGTTGTATTTTAAGATTGCCTTTAACCTCATCACTCTGAGAAAACTGAAACTTCTCACTTCTGTTTATGACATGGTCCCATATCTTCATCTTAGTCCTTCTGCCTCATGTAGTTGTATTTTAAGATTGCCTTTAACCTCATCACTCTGAGAAAACTGTATCTTCTCACTTCTGTTTATGACATGGTCGCATATCTTCATCTTAGCCCTTCTGCCTCATGTAGTTGTATTTTAAGATTGCCTTTAACCTCATCACTCTGAGAAAACTGAATCTTCCCACTTCTGTTTATGACATGGTCCCATATCTTCATCTTAGTCCTTCTGCCTCATGTAGTTGTATTTTAAGATTGCCTTTAACCTCATCACTCTGAGAAAACTGTATCTTCTCACTTCTGTTTATGACATGGTCCCATATCTTCATCTTAGTCCTTCTGCCTCATGTAGTTGTATTTTAAGATTGCCTTTAACCTCATCACTCTGAGAAAACTGAAACTTCTCACTTCTGTTTATGACATGGTCCCATATCTTCATCTTAGTCCTTCTGCCTCATGTAGTTGTATTTTAAGATTGCCTTTAACCTCATCACTCTGAGAAAACTGTATCTTCTCACTTCTGTTTATGACATGGTCCCATATCTTCATCTTAGTCCTTCTGCCTCATGTAGTTGTATTTTAAGATTGCCTTTAACCTCATCACTCTGAGAAAACTGTATCTTCTCACTTCTGTTTATGACATGGTCCCATATCTTCATCTTAGTCCTTCTGCCTCATGTAGTTGTATTTTAAGATTGCATTTAACCCCATCACTCTGAGAAAACTGTATCTTCTCACTTCTGTTTATGACATGGTCCCATATCTTCATCTTAGTCCTTCTGCCTCATGTAGTTGTATTTTAAGATTGCCTTTAACCTAATCACTCTGAGAAAACTGTATCTTCTCACTTCTGTTTATGACATGGTCCCATATTGTAAATATATGGTGATGTCTATAGCAACGTTTTCTCAAAAGGTGGAGTTAAATACCATTGGTCCATTGGGAATGAGACTGAAGAATGACATGATTGCAGAAAGGATGAGAGCTGAGCGTCTGAAAAGAAACGGACTAAACACAAATGTCGTTAACAATGGTCCTGAAATCTCATGCTATTATTGTGGAAGACTTTTCTTGACACGGGCGGGTCTTGCTAGTCACACTCGCCATCACCATGGGCTGTGAGTCTCATGTCTCCTCATTGCGCAATATAACAAACACTATCGTCTGGAAAGACGGAAAGGTGCCAATGAATGTGTGCGCTTGTGCGATGTTTAATAGACCAGGACTTGAATAAAGCAACTAAAAAAAGGGTTTACAGGGTTTCCCCAATGACCCTAGTGGCTTTTTTTAAAGCCAAGTTGATGTAAGATTTTCCTGTAAGCCTCATTGATAGAGGTCACAGCCTAATTGAGATGGTTGATTTGATAAAACGAGGTTATAGGTGTCAGTATTTATCTCATTCAGAAATATTCAGCTGTTAATTATGATTGGAAACTGGCGTGCAAATGACTGAAGATTAAACTAGGCTAGGATGCCCAGTTTCTGTTTTTAATGATGAAGTCATAGAACAGAAATATTTTTTGTGTTTAACAGATAAAGAATGTGGTACATAATGACAAAGAGACTTTTTTTTTCTCTTTGCGAGCGAGTATACATTGAGGAGGCACAAGTAGATCATTACGGTCTGAGGTGAATGGCGAGTTAACCAGAGGATCTGGCTGATGCTCAACACTCAGGGGAAAGACCAGATGGACGTACAGTTAGATGACTGGTCCCATTGAAGTTGGAACCTTTCGTTTGCTGCTGAAGGTGGGGATGGAGTGCTTATGGGAGTGCTTTGATGTTGATTCTTAATTCAGCATTCCACTAAAATGTTACAGATCACCTCTTGGGTAACATCAGATTAATCTGCCATCATCCTCACGGTCAGATAATTGATCTTTTTATATCTGTTATGGACCTCCCCATTTGGGTTCTTGTGCCACATTGTAGAGAAACAAGAACAGACTCACTGCCTCCATAAAGCATGTCATCAGAGTCGTCCAGTTAGGAGTACTTCCTTCATAGTCAGAGTGCAACTGTCTGAGAGGCAAGGAACCAATAGTCTGCATACGGATCTGTTGTAAACAGATTTGCTTGCAACACTTAAAATCTGGAACAAGACTGAAGTCCAGAAGTGGGCGAACAACCAGAACTTTCTGCTGGAGTTTACAGCTGGTGAATGCGAACAAGAAGAAGAGAAGGTTCTGTGACTAGCAGTTGTGAACAGAAATAAGGCGTCCTAAAGAAGAAGTATAATGAAAACACCTGTAGTGAAATAAAAATTCTCTCATGTTCCTCCCCAGGGCTATGATCTGTTGATGACCGCACTAAGAGACCCCAAAGAAAAGGTGCAGAGAGCCACGCTGCAGGTGTTCCTCCCTGCCCTGGGCATGTGGTCAAGAGAACTTGGTCGACTGGAACACCATCTCATACATAATCTACTGAAGCACCTTGAGGACACAGTTAAGGCAATTCCATATTTTGCTTTGGCTTTGGCGTATCACTATATTAACTCTTTCCCTTATGCCTCCAAGACTGGCATTCCCTGCTCCTGCACGAGTTAAAGTGTAATTCTCTAGAAGGAACCTGATCTTTCAGGAAGAATATTAATTCAGTTACTATGAACTTACGAGTCTGGAAGGAAATAATTTAAGACTTGAGGTTTTTACTACCTTCTTATTCTCTTCCCCTATGTCCTTCTTTTTTTTTTTTGACTCCTGCTTTTTCTGCTACAGACACCTTCACATTTACTTCGTCTTCTCAGTGTAAACTCTAGAAGAAAGTTCTGGTTGTTTATCCACTTGTAGACTTTGGTCTTGATCTAATACTTGAAGAGTCTGTGATAGTGCACTTTATAGTTTGTTTGCAGGCTTATTTATATGCAGGCTGTTAGTTCCTTGTGGTCTCTCATGCAGATGTACTCTGACATTGAAGGAAACACCCTTAAGAAGTCGCTTCCTACAACATGCTTGTTGAAGGTCCTGGGTCTTTTCTTTCTTTCCAAATTCGAGCCACAGACAATACCTTCAGATGTCAGCTTACAAAATGGGTTAACATCTCCATACAGTTCTTTATGCACTTTGAACCATTCAGCTCATAACTGCAGTTTGCTAGGTCAGTACATCACTCATCTTGTATCAGCTGCTCTTCTTCTTCTTTGTTCACCAGCTGTAAGCTCCAGCGGAAAGTCCTGGGTGCTCTTCCATTTGGACTTTGGCTTCGTGCCAGGTCTTAAGTTTTGCGTATATACCCATTTATTTGTGTGCAGTTGGTTGTTCCTTGCCGCTCGGGCAGATGCACTCCGTTTTGAAAGGCAGTCCCCAGTTAGTCAGCTCCTACGACGTGCTTGTTGGGAAGGCAATGGGTCCATTCTTGTTTTCCCCCATAATGGGACCCCAGAACCCACACGGGGAGTATCAGCTGATGAGGCCAGTTCTTTGCTGGTTGAAAATTCTTTGGTTCCCTGTTTAGTTTTTGTCTGGGAAAATCTAGCCTGGCAGGAATCAGCTTCAGTTTTATGCCAGAGCACTCTAGGGTAAGAGGGAATGAACGAGTGGACTGGCTGGCTGGCTGACAAGGCCAAGATAGGCACAGGAAAAGCAGTGGACCGGGCCCATTGTTCACAGTGCTCTCAAAGAGGCAGGACAAGTAGATGATTCAGCAGACAGTTGTCTTTTACTGCATGCTTGTTATACAGGCAGTGGGTCAACTCATCCCACCGACCTGAATGGGTCTCGTGGGCCCAGATGGTAAGACTAGCGATTAAACCTAGACAAATGTTTTAACTAACAGCCAGACCTGTTTGCCTTTCCCGGCCCGTCTACACACTTTCTCAGTCTGATCCAGGTCAGAGGGGTGTCACGTTGTACTGCTTTCTTCAAAAAGAATCTCTCGTGTGAGGTAGGTTGAAGCTAGGGAGGTTTGGGTTAGGGTCAGTTCTACATGTTCTGGGTTTGTCAAAAGCTGTGTCATTGTGCAGTATAGAAGACCCGGCATCGGCGCTGATGTATTGGAAGGAAGACATCGTTACACCCCTTTGACGTAGAAAATTCTGAGAAAGTATGAATGAAAGGTCAGGTAGTGTGTAGATGGGCCTAGAAATGTGAACAGGACCGCAAACCTACTAATTGTTACGCCACTATAGAGATGAAATCAGGATTGTCTTTGAGGAATTTAGGAATTTTTCTTCACAGTCGGTGACACATAAATACTATAAAAGCAGAACTTGTGCACATGTGAAAAAGCAAAGAGAAATACATGTAAAATAAAACAGCGTAGTAGTTTGATTTCTTTGCCAGGTAAGATCTAATCTTTGTGCAGGGTGTGCCAGTTTTAGTCTTTGCTTATTACAGCTTTGGCCTTTAGTCAACTGTTTCATTCTGGTACCACACAGAGCCATACACTTAATATTGTAGCCACACTTGACACCAGTGATTTCATATATTATCTCCTCATATTTGAATTACAGCTCTCTGAACTAAGTTTCCTAATCAGTATTTTGTAATAACCTTTGTTTATAGTTTGAAGATTTCTTATCTAAAGTTAAAGGTTAAAGTTGAGAGGAATGACTTCATTGCACTGGGTTTGATCCCATATGGCTCAGTCTCTCTTCACTGAACGGCTAGCCGCCTGCAGAAAGCTTCACACAGAGTTCAAATTAGATGTGTTGTGCCAAAAGGTGCAGATCTCGCAGCCTTGCTTTAAATGACAGTACAATGTGCTTACTGCACTTTAAAGAGGAGATGCAGAAGAAGAAGAAGAGGAAGAAGAAGAAGAAGAAGAGGAGAAAGAAGAAGAAGAAGGAGAAACAAGAAACTCACAGCAAATAAACCATTTTCTAATGTACCAGCATGCTTTCAGGTGGAGGTAATCTCTTGACTAACATTTTTAAAATTTCCTTTGACAACCACAACTAACATTTCTAATTTCTTGTGAGAAAAATTTACAGAATTCAGATTTGGTATTTTTCATCTTCATTTTCTTTGTGTGGTTTAGCATTCTGCTGCGTCTATCGCTTTGTAATCTGAGATATCCGGCTCAATTCCGGCTGTGGGTGATTTGGCAGCAAACCGCTTTGCGCTGATTTTGACAGTGGTACCGATAGCTGACCGTTCAGAGGGCAGTGGCAAACTAATGAACTTGAAATTACATAGTAAAACCAGACAGACAAACACATTACAAATGCTGGGGCTTGTTCTGCAGTGTTCTGTTCAGGATATGCTGCTAACTTTTAAAAAACAATCATTTAACTCTTTGAGCCCCAAGGAACTCATCATATGTTCATAGGTTACTGCCTAGAAGCCCAATGAACGCAAGATGCGCCAATTTTATGTTTCTCTTGACTAGGTCTTGGGCCTGTGATGCTAAACCCTCTGGGACTCGAGTTAAGCATACCACTTGTTTCTTTCTTTCTTTCTTTCTTTCTTTCTTTCTTTCTTTCTTTCTTTCTTTCTTTCTTTCTTTCTTTCTTTCTTTCTTTCTTTCTTCTTTTTCTTTCTTTCTTTCTTTCTTCTTTCTTTCTTTCTTTCTTTCTTTCTTTCTTTCTTTCTTTCTTTCTTTCTTTCTTTCTTTCTTTCTTTCTTTCTTTCTTTTCTTTCTTTCTTTCTTTCTTTCTTTCTTTTTCTTCTTTCTTTCTTTCTTCCTTCCCTTCCTTCCTTTTTCTTTCTTTCTTTCTTTCTTTCTTTCTTTCTTTCTTTCTTTCTTTCTTTCTTTCTTTCTTTCTTTCTTTCTTTCTTTCTTTCTTTCTTTCTTTCTATCTTTCCCTATTTAATTTCTTCTATATCTTTCTTTCTGTCTATCCTTTCTCACTTTTCTTCTGGCCAAGGGTACAGAAAAGAGTGGTATCTTGTAGGTTAGTACATGTGTCCAAACAAGCACACTTTAAAGGTACAAGGCAAGCAGTACTTCCACAAAATGGGAAACTAGATCAGATCATCTGTCTCACCTCAAACCCCTCTTACAGCATAAGGCAGTATTGGTCAGCACATAAAAACATCTGATACAAAGCAAATATTAATTCCCACTTCATGCTACCAGTGATAGAAATGTTTGCTGGAAAAATTAGTAACTATGGAAGTGAGATGTCTGAGAAGAGCTGCACGAGTGATCAGAAGTAAATATTTTAGAGACTGAGTTAAAACATGGGGCTGGATGCACATTATATATTCTATAGACTGGTTTATAACATGGACTGGATGCACATTATTTATTCTAGAAACTGGTTTATAACATGGCGCTGGATGCACATTATATATTCTAGAGACTGGTTTATAACATGGCGCTGGATGCACATTATTGATTCTAGAGACTGGTTTATAACATGGCGCTGGACGCACATTTTTAATTTTCGAGACTGGTTCATAACAGGGAGCTGGATGCACACTGTTTATTGTAGAAACTGGTTTATAATATGGAGCTGGATGCACATTATATATTCTAAAGACTGGTTTATAACATGGAGCTGGATGCACATTATATATTCTAAAGACTGGTTTATAACATGGAGCTGGATGCACATTATATATTCTAGAGAATGGTTTATAACATGGAGCTGGATGCACATTATATATTCTAGAGACAGGTTTATAACATGGAGCTGGATGCACATTATTTATTCTAGAGACTGGTTGATAACATGGAGCTGAATGCACATTATTTTATCTAGAGACTGGTTGATAACATGGAGCTGGATGCACATTATTTTATCTAGAGACTGGTTTATAACATGGAGCTGGATGCACATTATTTTTTCTAGAGACTGGTTGATAACATGGAGCTGGATGCACACTGTTTATTGTAGAAACTGGTTGATAACATGGAGCTGGATGCACATTATATATTCTAGAGACTGGTTGATAACATGGAGCTGGATGCACATTATTTATTCTAGAGACTGGTTGATAACATGGAGCTGGATGCACATTATTTTATCTAGAGACTGGTTGATAACATGGAGCTGGATGCACATTATTTATTCTAGAGACTGGTTGATAACATGGAGCTGGATGCACATTACTTTATCTAGAGACTGGTTGATAACATGGAGCTGGATGCACATTATTTATTCTAGAGACTGGTTGATAACATGGAGCTGGATGCACATTATTTATTCTAGAGACTGGTTGATAACATGGAGCTGGATGCACATTACTTTATCTAGAGACTGGTTGATAACATGGAGCTGGATGCACATTATTTATTCTAGAGACTGGTTAATAACATGGAGCTGGATGCACATTATTTATTCTAGAGACTGGTTGATAACATGGAGCTGGATGCACATTATTTATTCTAGAGACTGGTTGATAATATGGAGCTGGATGCACATTACTTTATCTAGAGACTGGTTGATAACATGGAGCTGGATGCACATTATTTATTCTAGAGACTGGTTGATAACATGGAGCTGGATGCACATTTTTTATTCTAGAGACTGGTTGATGACATGGAGCTGGATGCACATTTTTTTTATCTAGAGACTGATTGATAACATGGAGCTGGATAAACATTATTTATTCTAGAGACTGGTTGATAACATGGAGCTGGATGCACATTATTTATTCTAGAGACTGGTTGATAACATGGAGCTGGATGCACATTATTTATTCTAGAGACCAGTTGATAACATGGAGCTGGATGCACACTATTTTATCTAGAGACTGGTTGATAACATGGAGCTGGATGCACATTATTTATTCTAGAGACTGGTTGATAACATGGAGCTGGATGCACATTATTTATTCTAGAGACTGGTTGATAACATGGAGCTGGATGCACATTACTTTATCTAGAGACTGGTTGATAACATGGAGCTGGATGCACATTATTTATTCTAGAGACTGGTTGATAACATGGAGCTGGATGCACATTATTTATTCTAGAGACTGGTTGATAACATGGAGCTGGATGCACATTACTTTATCTAGAGACTGGTTGATAACATGGAGCTGGATGCACATTATTTATTCTAGAGACTGGTTGATAACATGGAGCTGGATGCACATTATTTATTCTAGAGACTGGTTGATAACATGGAGCTGGATGCACATTATTTATTCTAGAGACTGGTTGATAACATGGAGCTGGATGCACATTACTTTATCTAGAGACAGGTTGATAACATGGAGCTGGATGCACATTATTTATTCTAGAGACTGGTTGATAACATGGAGCTGGATGCACATTTTTTTATTCTAGAGACTGGTTGATAACATGGAGCTGGATGCACATTTTTTTTATCTAGAGACTGGTTGATAACATGGAGCTGGATAAACATTATTTATTCTAGAGACTGGTTGATCACATGGAGCTGGATGCACATTATTTATTCTAGAGACTGGTTGATAACATGGAGCTGGATGCACATTATTTATTCTAGAGACTGGTTGATAAAATGGAGCTGGATGCACACTATTTTATCTAGAGACTGGTTGATAACATGGAGCTGGATGCACATTATTTATTCTAGAGACTGGTTGATAACATGGAGCTGGATGCACATTATTTATTCTAGAGACTGGTTGATAACTTGGAGCTGGATGCACATTACTTTATCTAGAGACTGGTTGATAACATGGAGCTGGATGCACATTATTTATTCTAGAGACTGGTTGATAACATGGAGCTGGATGCACATTATTTATTCTAGAGACTGGTTGATAACATGGAGCTGGATGCACACTATTTTATCTAGAGACTGGTTGATAACGTGGAGCTGGATGCTCATTATTTATTCTAGAGACTGGTTGATAACATGGAGCTGGATGCACATTATTTTATCTAGAGACTGGTTGATAACATGGAGCTGGATGCACATTATTTTATCTAGAGACTGGTTGATAACATGGAGCTGGATGCACATTATTTATTCTAGAGACTGGTTGATAACATGGAGCTGGATGCACATTATTTATTCTAGAGACTGGTTGATAACATGGAGCTGGATGCACATTATTTATTCTAGAGACTGGTTGATAACATGGAGCTGGATGCACACTATTTTATCTAGAGACTGGTTGATAACATGGAGCTGGATGCTCATTATTTATTCTAGAGACTGGTTGATAACATGGAGCTGGATGCACATTATTTATTCTAGAGACTGGTTGATAACATGGAGCTGGATGCACATTATTTTATCTAGAGACTGGTTGATAACATGGAGCTGGATGCACATTATTTTATCTAGAGACTGGTTGATAACATGGAGCTGGATGCACATTATTTTATCTAGAGACTGGTTGATAACATGGAGCTGGATGCACATTATTTTATCTAGAGACTGGTTGATAACACTGTTACAAGCCATATTGAGTAGTCACAGTGACATTATGGGTAGTGTAATTGCTGTCTGATCCTGGGTTGTATTAAAATCCTGTAGATTAGAGTTTTTTACCCTTGCACAACTGGAATAATTGGGGTTGGGTAATTATTAGTGTATTTTGTTCTATTCAGGCAACATGCTAATATTCTAACCCCTTTTATCTCCATTTGGGGGTGTTTATTTTTTTATTTTTTTTTAAACAATGGATCTACATGATGGCACATGGGTAGTAATCCATAAGTACACCGTCTTCTTATAACTCAAGTCCGAAGGAGCTCAGCACAGTGCACAGGCTCTGTATCACCAGGCGAGGATCCTGAAATACTTTGGGTAGATTTTTAACTCCAGAATTTGCCTGGGAAACGTCGTTAGGCTACTCTTTTTGATTTAGAAGTCCATGTCCTGGTGAAAAAATCCCAGCCCTTACCGGGGATTGAACCCGGATCCTCTAGCACTTGAGGTGGACACCATGGCGTAACACCACGCAGCCCCTACAATTTGTAGCAACACAATGTTTGAGTTCTTCAGTTATATGACAAAGAAGATGGTGCCATACTGAATCCATCCTGAGAAGAAATGAGAAAAGAATCACCGAACATTCACTGAAATGTGAAGTAAAGCGATTGAGGAAGCAAAAAGGTCCAAAAGAAACCCTAAGAAGAATGTTGATGAGAGAGGCCAAAGAGCTGGACTGGATTCCATCCATGATATCAACAGGACAACGATGCGGGTGATGAAATTGTGAGTTCTAGGTAGGCTTAAAAATGTGGTATTTTGAGCTGAAATGCTATAGAAAGATTCTCAGAATACCAAGGGCGAGGTAGAAAAGAAAACCTGACGTTTTAAAAGATCAGAACATCAGGAAGATTGGCTCATAAACAGCATCCTTACTCAGAAGCTGACATATTTTGGTCCTATCAAGCGCCATGGTGGACGAAAAAATAATGACAGAAGACATGGTATCAGGAAGGAGGGACAGGGGCCGACCAACACGAAGATGGGTGCAGGATATAAGCGACTCCTTGAATAGGAAAGTACACGAGGTGGGAGAGCTAGCGAGACGCCGAGTTTCTTAATGAGTTGTATTTGGGACAGTCTTGGCGGATGTGATTTGTTGTCTCAGGGGCTAGTCCACATGTGCACATGGCTGATTCACAAATATTAAATGTTGTTGTGTACATGTGGCTGCAAAGTCGAAAATGCCCTCTTCTGAGGTTGTGAAACAAACTGTAGGATATGCCACATGATAGGATGATGTGGAATGTTTTGGCTTTGGACTAGTTCTACCAAGAGTGATAAAAAGCAAAAGAATCAATCAGTTGGGAAATACATCTGTCAGCGGGTGCCATTTTATATCTTCTGACTTCCCTGAAATGGTGAAGCTGATATTAGAACATGTTCACTGTTAGCTTTTATGTGTTCTTTCTGAAAAGTTATAATGTATTAGCGTGGCACTGTTTTAGCACAAATTGTTTGGCTTTTCCTTGGCATATCTCTATGTTGTGAGCAGTCAGCTAAATACACATTTATTGTACAATTGTGTTAGTAGTTTAGTTACTGTTGTGCTTCAAAGTGTTAAATACACATTTATTGTACATTTGTGTAAATAGTTTGCCTAGTTTAAGTATTTTGCTTCAAGGTGACAGCCAGTTAAATACACATTTATTGTGCAGTTGTATCAATAGTGTGCCTATTTTAACGATGTTGTTGTTCAAAGTGCTTTGTCATTGTATACAAATTATTTGTTTCATATATGTGTGTGAGTTATGTAAACACAATAGTGAAGACTTTTTTTTCTCTATTTTTTAATTGCAATAAGGAAAAATTTGTTATCTGTACATAAATTGTCTAATATGTAATTATAAAGATGATTTGTTTTAATTTGAACACATATTTTATCATCTTGCCACTGAAACACTACAGTATCAATTCTTGTACGTAATTGTACATTACCGGTCTTCTATTCCACGGGACACAATTTGTTGTTATTTTGAAGCCCCACAGAGTCCCAAAGGGCAGCTGTCATCAGCGCTGTATGGACTAGGTAGGGAGAGAACGTTGAATCTCTGCGCTAACACGCCTCTATGACCAAAGTGTTAAGCTTGGTGAAGCATGTCAGTGCTGTCTTTTGAGGTAAAAACAGGAGATATTATAACCAGATCCTCATGTGAACAGTCAGTAGAGGTACCTTGGAGTGGCTGCTGCATTGGAGGAGTGAGCGTGCATGGAGATGCCTAATGTGCGAAAACATTGATTGTGATAAGATAAGATAACAAAGAAAAATAAACTATGAATACTTTATTTTATTATTGGATGACTGGCTGCCAGTTGCAAAGTCTTGAGTTTGAATATGCATTGGGGTGGATCTTTATGAAATGACTTTAGCTCCTTGATAACCCAACCTAAAATGAGTACTGGGAAATTTCCTGGGGAAGTAAAGGTGGCTAGATTGATTTTGACCATTTCACCCACCAAGTGCTGCCGATTTGTCTATAAAATTATTATTCTGGCATAGTATGCACAATTCCCTAATGGTGTGAACAGTGTTTGTTGTCATTAGAGGTCATATATGTCTTTGTGTATGCAAGTAGAGCTGCTATCTGTTGCATTAGAACAAAATGTTTCTATGTGTAAATGGCATCCGTTTCACTGACCATAATTTAAAAAGAAAAAAAAAAACAATAAAGAAACAACTCCCCCTCCCCTTTTCCCTCCCCAAAGTGTATTATCAATATATTGATCAGTTTGTCTCCTCCAGGCGCTACCAGGTTTACCTACCACCCTGAGATAATTTTAAAAAAGTCTAAATCTGGGCAGCAGACCAACAAGCCAGATCCCAGACACCCCATTCAACCTTCAAAGAAGTTATAGTAAGAGCATTTATAGTGGCTACACCAGACAGGCATAACCTTCAAAGAAGTTATAGTTAGGGCACTTGTAGTGGGTACACCAGCCAGGCATAACCTTCAAAGAAGTTATAGTAAGGGCACTTGTAGTGGCTACACCAGCCAGGCATAACCTTCAAAGAAGTTATAGTTAGGGCACTTGTAGTGGCTACACCAGCCAGGCATAACCTTCAAAGAAGTTATAGTAAGGGCACTTGTAGTGGCTACACCAGCCAGGCATAACCTTCAAAGAAGTTATAGTTAGGGCACTTGTAGTGGCTACACCAGCCAGGCATAACCTTCAAAGAAGTTATAGTAAGGGCACTTGTAGTGGCTACACCAGCCAGGCATAACCTTCAAAGAAGTTATAGTAAGGACACTTGTAGTGGCTACACCAGCCAGGCATAACCTTCAAAGAAGTTATAGTTAGGGCACTTGTAGTGGCTACACCAGCCAGGCATAACCTTCAAAGAAGTTATAGTAAGGGCACTTGTAGTGGCTACACCAGCCAGGCATAACCTTCAAAGAAGTTATAGTAAGGACACTTGTAGTGGCTACACCAGCCAGGCATAACCTTCAAAGAAGTTATAGTTAGGGCACTTGTAGTGGCTACACCAGCCAGGCATAACCTTCAAAGAAGTTATAGTAAGGGCACTTGTAGTGGCTACACCAGCCAGGCATAACCTTCAAAGAAGTTATAGTAAGGACACTTGTAGTGGCTACACCAGCCAGGCATAACCTTCAAAGAAGTTATAGTTAGGGCACTTGTAGTGGCTACACCAGCCAGGCATAACCTTCAAAGAAGTTATAGTTAGGGCACTTGTAGTGGCTACACCAGCCAGGCATAACCTTCAAAGAAGTTATAGTAAGGGCACTTGTAGTGGCTACACCAGCCAGGCATAACCTTCAAAGAAGTTATAGTAAGGACACTTGTAGTGGCTACACCAGCCAGGCATAACCTTCAAAGAAGTTATAGTTAGGGCACTTGTAGTGGCTACACCAGCCAGGCATAACCTTCAAAGAAGTTATAGTTAGGGCACTTGTAGTGTCTACACCAGCCAGGCATAATCTGCAGTCCTGCTTATTATTTGCAGGAGGACTGTATTATATTGTTTGGTACTTTCTTATTAGCTGACCACAAACATGGGAAAATCCACAGGTCACGGAACATTCAGATATTTCTGGGGGTGGTAGATTAAGCATACAGCTTTGGTTATAGGTAAACACGCAAAAATCTTGGCTTTGGAAGAAACGCAGTAAAGCTCAGAAAATCTGCTCTTACCACCCTCTAAAATACTGGACTATCCTGTGACGTCATTTATGGTCTGCTAAAAAGAAAGCACCTATTGTTTAATTTACCTTGTGGTTTCCAGAGCCCCATTGGGGAGGAGGGGGGGGGGGTTCATAAAAAGACCCACAAGCATGTCATAAAAGTCGACTAATTGGAGGCTTCCTTAGAAGTCAGAGTGTGTCTACCTGAGGCAAGGAAGCAACAGTCTGCATACAATTGAGTCAGATCTGTTAAACAGATGTGCATGCAGCACTCAGGTTCTTGAAGAAGACTAAAGTTCAGAAATGGACAAACAACCAGAATTTTCCGCCAGAGTTTATAGCGAGTGAACGGGAAGCAGAAGATATTGTTTAATCATATCTATAATTAATTAATTGATAATTTTCATAATTATCTGCTGTTTCCGTTCATTCTAGGGTGCAGTTGCGGCACAAAGGGCAAATAATTCAACATCCCTGCCTTTGAATGAGAGTCGCTTTCTCTTGCTGGTGGCTACCCTGGAAGAGTTAATTCCCTTGTTGTACCTGACGGTTATAGAAACCTGTCCCGCATCTACTGTGGAGACCGAGGATGTCCATGTAGACAGTATGTCTTTCTTTCATTATTTTCTGTTTATGTTTTGTTTGAACATTAATGACTCGAACAAATTTTTTTGGCAATTAATAGCCAGAACAGTTGGTTGCATGGTCATATTGCAAATGTTAAGGTGTCTGATTTTAAATTCTGTGTCATGTAGGGTGACTTCTTCCAGCTGAGGTGTTTTATAAGGATTCCTCCTACCATAGACAGATTGTCTTTCTAGGCTTATGAATTCAGCCCAAGGTTAATAGATATTGTTTAAAGAAAAAGAAAAAGAGAGAGCATTATTTATATCATCACAAATCGAGCTTGAGAATGGAGGTGGGGGCAGTAACGGCAGCCCTCCGATGGCTACAGGGTAGTAAGGCCAGACCTGTAATTGAAACAATCTATGAAAACAAGTTGACAGTGCAACAAAACAGACAGAATATTGGTACCTGGAGCAGCTGATTCAGCTAATATGAACAGATGGTCTTGAAGCACAGGAGAAAAGACAGGTACTGTCAGTATGGAACTCTTTGTTAGTTACTGAGCTCCCCCTGTAGGTTCCGGGTTCCCTTTGGGGTGGGGGGAATGTAGAATAGACCTACTGCTCCACCCCCAAACAAGTACATTTGCCTAAGAGGGAAGGAACTATCAGTATGCCTACAAATAAGCCATATCTGTAAAACAGACGTGCATGCAAAATTCAATTTATGGAACAGAACCAAAATTCAGAAATGGACAAATAAGCAGAACTTTCTGCTGGAGTTTAGAGCAAGTGAATGCGAAGGAAGAAAGATTATTAAAAATTAAAATTTGTATAAGTCAGGTTCAGAAATGGACAAAGAACTAGAACTTTTCACTAGAGTTTACAACACTGAATGCAAAGAAGATGAAGGCTACTGAGGAAGGGTACAGAGCTTGTATGGGAGAGACCCACTGATTTTTGATTCCTTCTTTAAAGTAAGACACATTTTTAAGTCTGGGATTTTTTCACATGGACTTCTAGTAATTTCCTCTGGTCTCTAGTAAGATTTGAGTTTTTGTTGTTGCACACATAAAAAAAAATTCCTTGGCAGTTGGAAATCGAAAGAGTAGCCTAACATTTTAAGTTAGAAATCTACCCAAAGTATTTCAGGATCCTCACCGGTGCTACAGAGTTTGTGCACTGTGCTGAGATTCTTTGGACTTAGGCTTGAGTTAGAAGTAGAACGGAGCACTTATGGGTTACTACCCTTGTGCCATGATGTTGATCTGTTGTTGAAACCAGAACGAGACATATTTTGTTGTTGGAGTTATTTAGTCATTCAGCTTGACAGCAGCAACTTCCCTTTCCCCATTTTCAATTCAGTGCTCATTCTATGAACATTATCTGTCTGCACATTCAGTGCTCATTCTATGAACATCATCTGTCTGTACATTCAGTGCTCATTCTATGAACATCATCTGTCTGCACATTCAGTGCTCATTCTATGAACATCATCTGTCTGTACATTCAGTGCTCATTCTATGAACATCATCTGTCTGCACATTCAGTGCTCATTCTATGAACATCATCTGTCTGTACATTCAGTGCTCATTCTATGAACATCATCTGTCTGCACATTCAGTGCTCATTCTATGAACATCATCTGTCTGCACATTCAGTGCTCATTCTATGAACATCATCTGTCTGTACATTCAGTGCTCATTCTATGAACATCATCTGTCTGCACATTCAGTGCTCATTCTATGAACATCATCTGTCTGCAGCGACCAGGTTCCCTGAGGCAAACAGTCCTCTTAGTGACCTGGCTGTGATGGCAGGTGGAGAGGAGGCCTTGATTCACCTGGTGACCCAGTTTGAGGCTCACATTGACCAGGAGTGGTTTGAGCCATGGGAGGAACTGAACTGGATTGTTAATAATTTGTGAGTTGCGATATTTCACTAGTTTTGTGTTTCGTTGTTACACTGACAGTTATTTCAAAAGTTGCTTTTATGCTATCCCCCACTCTCTCTTTCTCTCTTCCTCTCTGTTTGTTTGTCTTGTCTCTTTCTTTCTTTCTTTCTTTCTTTCTTTCTATCTTTCCCTATTTAATTTCTTCTATATCTTTCTTTCTGTCTATCCTTTCTCACTTTTCTTCTGTCTCTTGCTCTCTCTCTTTCTCTTCTCTCTCCCTGCTGTCTGTTTGTCTGTCTGTCTGTTGGTCTGTCAGCATGTATTTGTTGTCATTAGAGGTTAAACATGTTTCTTTTTGCAAGTAGATCAGCTGCTATCTATTTTGTTAGAACAAAATATTTTTCAAAAATTGTTCTGATATTCAAAACAATGTTTTACCATAATCAGTTGGCTGTGTCCACATTATTTAAAATATGTTTCTTTTTGTAAATGCTGTCTGTTGCTGTGTGGGGACAGATGTTTCTGTGTGTAAGTGCCATCTATTGTATATTATTGGGTGGGGACAGATGTTTCTGTGCGTGAGTGCCATCTGTTGTCTTTTTTTCGGTTAGGACAGATGTTTCTGTGTGTGAGTGCCATCTGCTGTTTTTTTTTGGTTGGGACAGATGTTTCTGTGTGTGAGTGCCATCTGTTGTCTTTTTTTTGGTTGGGACAGATGTTTCTGTGTGTGAGTGCCATCTGTTGTCTTTTTTTTTGGTTGGGACAGATGTTTCTGTGTGTGAGTGCCATCTGTTGTCTTTTTTTTTCGATTGGGACAGATGTTTCTGTGTGTGAGTGCCATCTGTTGTCTTTTTTTTCGGTTGGGACAGATGTTTCTGTGTGTAATTGCCATCTGTTATCCATTGTTGTGTAGGACAGATGTTTCTGTGTGTGAGGGAAACAGCAATTGTCAGATTGTAAAACAGCCCTAATAAAATTGCTAGGTGGGGACGTCCAGTTGTTTCTGTTTCTAAGCAGCTGTCATCTATTGTTGAGTGCCGACAGATTTTTGTGTATGTAAATGAAGCATCAGTCATCTGTTGTGCAAGGACACAAATGTGTCTGTTTCTTGGTGAAAAACGGTTGTTTCAGGCTGCCCTTTATGTTGGAGGTAACCCTGAGTGTCTGGTGGGGATAGATGTGTAACTGAAGCATCCGTCATCTGTTGTGCAAGGACAATGAAACAGCCAGTTGTGTTTTTGTACTAATTACAGCAATATTTCTGTTTGTAAGTGGAATAGCCAGTATGTGTTTTTGTACGAAATACAGCTGTTTCTGTTTGTAAGTGGAATGGCCAGTATGTGTTTTTGTACGAAATACAGCTGTTTCTGTTTGTAAGTGGAACGGCCAGTATGTGTTTTTGTACGAAATACAGCTGTTTCTGTTTGTAAGTGGAACGGCCAGTATGTGTTTTTGTACGAAATACAGCTGTTTCTGTTTGTAAGTGGAACGGCCAGTATGTGTTTTTGTACGAAATACAGCTGTTTCTGTTTGTAAGTGGAACGGCCAGTATGTGTTTTTGTACAAATTACAGCGATGTTTCTGTTTGTAAGTGAAATGGCCAGTATGTGTTTTTGTACAAATTACATCAATGTTTCTGTTTGTAAGTGAAATGGCCAGTGTGTGTTTTTTATGGATTACAGCTGTTTCTGTTTGTAAGTCGAATGGCCAGTATGTGTTTTTGTACGAATTACAGCTGTTTCTGTTTGTAAGTGGAACAACTGTGGTTACAGGCTGCCCCGTATGCTGGAGGTCACCATGAGTGTTGGCTTGTCTATGCAGAAGGTCATTCATGCCTTATGCCAGTTTGCTTTCCGTCTGTGCAGAACATTTGGCCGTACATTCATGGAAAAGAAGGTAATGGATTCATAAACATTCACTTTCCTAATTTGCTAATTTTGTTATTGTAACTTTATTATAACAGTGATTATTGTTTTGAACTGTTTTAATTAAAAAACATAAGTTCCAATCACCTGTTATTTATTTAGTTTATTAAATTAAAAAAAAATTTTTTTGTTAATTTCTAACATCTTCACATCTCCACATGAATTTGGCTAATAAAAACGTCTTTATCTTCTCTTCCTCTTCTTTCTCTCCTTCTTCTTTTTCTGTGTTTACCCACAAAAGGGCATTCAACATGATCTGTTGTGTTTCACAGCTAGGTTTCGATATCTGCACCTTTTCGCCCAACAATAAAGGGTCAAGTTGAAAAGATCAGCTTCAGTCATAAGGTTTTATCCCATAAGGTTCAGTTTCTCTCCACAGAACTGCTAGCTGCCTGCCTGCTGAGAGCATCACACAAAGCATGAGCACCCTAGCTTCAGCGACAATCCCCAGAGACCTCTGTAAACTCATAAAAGCTAATTAACATTACAACCCTTGAAACGAACCCACAACCTTCAAAGCAAGAGGCAGATGGCTTGACCACTTCGCCGTGGAGACCACAAGTTTTGTTTTTGTTTTTTTGGGCTCTCTTTCAGAAGACCCTGAATGTTACCTTTTTATGACATGCTTGTGTGGGCAAAGTGGGTCTGTTTTGTTTATCTCCAGATTAGAAGCCTGGAGCCCACAAGGGGAAATGGAAATATAATTCCCCTCATGAATCATTTCTCAGAAAGGTCTCCTGCATCTACATTGCCTTGTGAACATGTCTGCCATTGTCACCTGTGTAGCTAGTTACTGTGTATGGATATATCTGAAACTATGGCTTAGGTAGCTGTAGAAATGAGGCAAGGAACCAACAATCTGCATAGAAATAAGCCATATTTGTAAAACGGTTGTGCATGCAAAACACAAATTCTGCAACAAGACAAAATTTCAGACACACACACATGCATGCCCGCACACCCATGTGGGTGTATGCAGACATGAATACGTGCATCCCCACTTAGGCGTGCAGGCCTGTATGCTAAGTGTGTGTGTGTGTGTGTGTATATACTTTACTTACTTTACTTAGTCGCTCCTCTTCTACCTTGGGGTGTAGAGGTTTGCCAGAGAGATCGCCAGACGTCTCTATCAGCAGTTTTCTTTCTGGCTTTGTTCCATTCCAGTCCTCTGTCAGTTAGGAACTGTCGGATGTTGTCTTCCCAGCGCACCCTGGGTTGTCCCGGAGGTCTGGTTCCCTGGTTCTTAGCCTCCCATGCTTGCCATGGTGGCCAATTTTCTCCCATTCTGCATACATGTCCAAACCATCGTAACTGTGACTGATCTACTCAGGTTAGTAAAGGCTGGGTATCAAGATCTTGACGTATTGTCTGATTGCGGACTTTGTCCCTTCTTGTCACTTGGACCACCTTTCTCAGGTATCTCATTTCCGAGGCCTTCAGCTGGCTTCTGTGAGCTGTTGTCATTGCCCATGACTCACACCCATAGGTCAGGACTGGTACATAGGTAGAGCGGTAAACAGCCATTTTCGTCCTCTTGCCAATTTCTCTTTTGCTAAGAAACCCTCGGTTTATGGCTTGGAAGAGTCTCCCAGCAGCTGCTTTTCGTGTAGTTAGCTCAGTCTTAATGCCTCCATTTTGGTCTAATACAACTCCAAGGTATTTGAACTGGTTAACCTGCTCCAGCGCATACTGTCCCATCATGATCTGGTGTTTCTTCTCCTCTCTTGAGATCACCATGGTTTTAGTTTTGGAGACACTGATGGTCATCCCTTTCTTTTCAAGCTCTTCCTTCCAGACAAGTAAGTTGGACTGAAGGTGTGCCTCTGATTTAGCTATCAGGGCCACATCGTCTGCAAAAGCCAGCTCTGATATACAGATTGGTCTCATCTTCCAGTACCCTACAGAGTACTTCTTTGTCTTCTCCTTACAGGTCTTGATGACATCATCCATCATAAGAATGAAGAGGTAAGGTGAGAGAATATCACCTTGTCTAACACCGCTGGCAGTCTTGAATTCTTCTGACTTTTGGTCTGCTGTTCTTACATAATTTCTGCACTTTTTGTAGAAACTCTGTATTGCACTGATCAGGGGTGCTGGGATGTTTTTCCCTGCCAAGCAGTCCCAGAGCTTGTTCCAGGGTACCCTGTCAAATGCCTTTTCCAGATCCAAAAAACATAAGTGCATCTCACTCTTATATTCCAGGGCTTTTTCACTCATCTGTCTCAGTGTGAAGATAAGGTCTTGAGTACTTCGGTTTGCTCTGAAGCCGCATTGGGCCTCGTCCAGCTGTGGCTCTACCAGACTTCTAAGTCTCTGCTCAAGAATTCTAGAGTAACTTTTACCGGAACGCTGAGGAGGGATATGCCTCTGTGGTTTTCACATTGTCTGTTATCACCTTTTTTAAATATAGGTATAATGTGTATATATATATATATATATATATATATATATATATATATATATATATATATATATATATATATATATATATATATATATATATATATAAAATGTACATGTATGTCTTGTATATGTGTGTGGGCATGTATTTTGCCCCCTTCCCAGCAACCCTCACTAGGTACTAGAGTACTGGTCCAATCCACTAGTTTTGGTGCAATTAACATTCCGTAGCCAGTATAACTGGCACAAAGAAACCAGACCACAATTAGAGCCGATAATGCTTTATTTTTTGTTGTTTTGTTTTTCATAAATGGATGGATAAATAGATGTGTCTGAAACAATGGATTTTGAAGCTATTCTGTGTGTGGGCACATCTAAAACTATGGGTTTTGTAGCTACTTTGTGTGTGGGCACATCTGAAACTATGACTTTTATAGGTACTATGTGTATGGACATACCTGAAACTATGGCTTTTATAATTACTCTGTGTGTAGACATGTCTGAAACTGTCTGACTTTTGTAGCCATATTAATTTCACCAGTTTGTGTGGGGTAATGAAAAAGTAACTGTGTTCTTTCTACAATGATACTATGACAGGTCCAGCAAACCGGTAGGGTAGTGAAAGTTCACATAAACATGCTATTAAGTACCGCAGATACGATCAGGAGTATGATAACTTACCAACTCTCCCCACTGCTAAAACACCCAAGCATCACTATGGCACTAAAACGACAACTGATAAATTGCATGTTTATACCAACCCTCTGCTACCAATGCCAAACCTGGTCCCTAACAAGAGCACAGGAGAAAAAGATCACGACGTGCGAAATGAGATGCTTACGTCAGGCTGCCAATGTCACAAGGAGAGACAGAGTTCGAAACGAGAACATTAGATCAATTGTAGGAACCACACCATGCCTGCAATACATAAAGAAGCAACAAATAGAGTGGTTTGGCCACTTGATGCGAATGCAAACCGACCAACTGCCTCTACGAGCATACAACGAACAGCACTACTGCCCTAGAGCAAGAGGCAGACCGAGAGTACGATGGATAGACAATATATCAGAGATCCTGAGGCAACACGGACTAACAACAACACGTGCAACACACCTGGCCCAGGATAGAAAACTGCGACTCCCCACTACTCTGTGAGGCAATTGTGGACAAGACAAGACAAGTCAAGACAATGAAAAAGTGGCATTTAAAGGAGCAGGACTTCGTTTTTAACTTGGTGTGAGGAAAAAGTGGCATTTAAAAGAGCAGAACTTTGTTTTTAACTGGGCGTAAGGAAAAGTGGCATGTAAAGATGCAGAACTTTGTTTTTAACTGGGCGTAAGGAAAAGTGGCATGTGAAGATGCAGAACTTTGTTTTTAACTGGGCGTAAGGAAAAGTGGCATGTGAAGATGCAGAACTTTGTTTTTAACTGGGCGTAAGGAAAAGTGGCATGTGAAGATGCAGAACTTTGTTTTTAACTGGGCGTAAGGAAAAGTGGCATGTGAAGATGCAGAACTTTGTTTTTAACTGGGCGTAAGGAAAAGTGGCATGTGAAGATGCAGAACTTTGTTTTTAACTGGGCGTAAGGAAAAGTGGCATGTGAAGATGCAGAACTTTGTTTTTGACTGGGCGTAAGGAAAAGTGGCATGTGAAGATGCAGAACTTTGTTTTTAACTGGGCGTAAGGAAAAGTGGCATGTGAAGATGCAGAACTTTGTTTTTAACTGGGCGTAAGGAAAAGTGGCATGTGAAGATGCAGAACTTTGTTTTTAACTGGGCGTAAAGAAAAGTGGCATGTGAAGATGCAGAACTTTGTTTTTAACTGGGCGTAAGGAAAAGTGGCATGTGAAGATGCAGAACTTTGTTTTTAACTGGGCGTAAGGAAAAGTGGCATGTGAAGATGCAGAACTTTGTTTTTAACTGGGCGTAAGGAAAAGTGGCATGTGAAGATGCAGAACTTTGTTTTTAACTGGGCGTAAGGAAAAGTGGCATGTGAAGATGCAGAACTTTGTTTTTAACTGGGTGTAAGGAAAAGTGGCATTTGAAGATGCAGAACTTTGTTTTTAACTGGGCGTAAGGAAAAGTGGCATTTGAAGATGCAGAACTTTGTTTTTAACTGGGCGTAAGGAAAAGTGGCATGTGAAGATGCAGAACTTTGTTTTTAACTGGGCGTAAGGAAAAGTGGCATGTGAAGATGCAGAACTCTGTTTTTAACTGGGCGTAAAGAAAAGTGGCATGTGAAGATGCAGAACTTTGTTTTTAACTGGGCGTAAGGAAAAGTGGCATGTGAAGATGCAGAACTTTGTTTTTAACTGGGCGTAAGGAAAAGTGGCATGTGAAGATGCAGAACTTTGTTTTTAACTGGGCGTAAGGAAAAGTGGCATTTGAAGATGCAGAACTTTGTTTTTAACTGGGCGTAAGGAAAAGTGGCATTTGAAGATGCAGAACTTTGTTTTGTTTTTCAAAGAAGGGGTCCGAAGGAGCAGACACCTCACAATATAATGCCACGTTGTGCATCCTTTACAGGATGTTGCAGAACCATTCCCCGGCGTTAGGCTAAGTGATGCCATGGCATTGTATTATTTTATTGATATAATTTGTAGAAAAGCTTTGAATCTTCTTCTTTCTTCTTTTATCCTACTGCTTGTGCACTAAAGCGTCACAGAGAGGAGTTAGAAGGAGTTTGCTACCTTTTGCTAGTTGTGCAGCTTGTGTTAATGTCATATTGCGTTCTTGTAGTGTCTCTTCTACTTCCTGCACCTATCTGTTTCTTTGTGAGCCTCCTGCCTTGTAGCCTGCTGTTCTTTTATGAAACTGCGAGTTATTGCACAAAATTGTTTGTTCTTTTTCTGCATTCACCCCCTGAAGGATTGTTGATAATTTGTGTTGTGGTTTACAGCTACACTGTGATATTTGTGCTTTTCGGCCGAACACAATCATTTTCAGCAAACCTGTAATTGGTCGCCTTTTACGACATGATTTGTTAGGGACAGTGGATCTACACCCAAACCCACTTAAGCGCCCAAACTCACACAGGAAATGTTTCGTAGTTAAATTACAAACTATTATTGAATCTTCTCCTCAGGTGAAGGTCAAGTTTGAGGAGCTGGTGAAAGTTCCAGAGGAAGAATTTGGTAAGTCTTAAGTCTGGACATGTTGTAAAGCCCAGAATAGAATACAGTGATCTCTCTCTTTCTCTCTGGGGGTGTGTTTGTGTGTGTGAGAGAGAGCGTGCGTGCTGAGTGTGTGTATGTTAGCTAGCTGAGGGGTGATTTCTTCTTCTTCTACCTTTTATCTCCGAGTAAGAACAGGACTTCTTCTTAAAGTCCCCTGGTACCAGTAACTGATTGTACCTTGCCTTTCACTTGAGTGTTGAGCATCAGCCAGATCCCCTGGTAACTTCCTGCAGCACCATTCTCAGATTGTAATGATCTCTTTATGCATCCACACTGTTCACCTGCTCCCAAAGGGCCTTCACAGCATCTAGCTTGTCATACATAAACTCACCACCAAGTGATGGCAGAAGCAGCCAGTCTATCTGCCTGCTCGTTTCCTTACACACCAGCATGGCCTGAAGAAATTGTTCAAGTGATGCAAACTACCTGGGGTCTCTGAAGCGATGCTTGCCACTCTGCATGTCACATGCCTGTCTCCAGCTTTTTCAGCATGCTCTGTGAATCAGTTACAATCACAACATGGTACAGTGGATTCTCAATCCAGCAGAATGTAGCAATGACTGCCTGTCCTTCCATTCTCAAAGTAAACGTGATGAGGTTTGAGGTTTAAACAGCGGATCAACATCATGGCACACGGGTAGTAACCCATAAGTTCTCCATTCTTCTTCTTCTAACTCAAGTCTGAGTCCGAAGAAGTTCAGCACAATGCACAGGCTCTGTAGCACCGACGAGGATCCTGAAATACTTTGGGTAGATTTTTAACGCCACATTTTTTGGCCGGGCAGCGCTGTTACGCTACTCTTTTTGATTTCCAACTGCCAAGGGATTTTTCACGTGCGCAACAATGCACACGAGCGTCTGATCTCACTACCCAGAGACCAGGGGGAATTACTAGAAGTCCATGTCCACGTGAAAAAAATCCCAGCCCTTACCAGGGATTGAACCCGGAACCTCTAGCACTCTAGGCGGACACCATGCCTCGAGACCAAAACGTTGTGATATCATATGCCAGGCTTTGCTGCACTAAGCGACGTACATTTGCTTTCGCTATGACCCCCTATGCACTTTGTCTGCCTCTCAACACAGAGCACAACAGTTGATAGCCTGAGCAAATGAAACCAACTGCATAGAACAGTTCAAGAAAAATCTCCAAGTGAGGCGTTGGGCCCTCGGCCAACTTGTGCCAGATCCTTTGTAGACAAGTGTGTTGTAGGAGTCAATTAATAGGGGTCTTCCTTCGAAGTCCTAAGCGACAAGGAACTACCAACTGCACACAGATAAGCCAAGTAACACTGATGTACACTAAAAACGCAGGCTTTGGCACAAAACCCCAAAGTCCAGATGGTCAAACAACCAGGCCTTTCTGCCAGAGCTCACAGCCGGTGAACAAAGAAGAAGAAAAAATATTTCCTAGTGAAATCACAAACAGCCAACAGATACCGGAGGTGGTTCTGCAACATCCTGTCGAACAGATACTGAGTGTGGTTCTGCAACATCCTGTGCAACAGATACTGGGGGAAGTTCTGCAACATCCTGTGCAACAGATACTGGGGGAAGTTCTGCAACATCCTGTGCAACAGATACTGAGTGTGGTTCTGCAACATCCTGTGCAACAGATACTGGGGGAAGTTCTGCAACATCCTGTCCAACAGATACTGAGTGTGGTTCTGCAACATCCTGTCCAACAGATACTGGGAGTGGTTCTGCAACATCCTGTGCAACAGATACTGGGGGAAGTTCTGCAATATCCTGTGCAACAGATACTGGGGGAAGTTCTGCAATATCCTGTCCAACAGATACTGGGGGAAGTTCTGCAATATCCTGTCCAACAGATACTGAGTGTGGTTCTGCAACATCCTGTCCAACAGATACTGGGAGTGGTTCTGCAACATCCTGTGCAACAGATACTGGGGGAAGTTCTGCAATATACTGTGCAACAGATACTGGGGGAAGTTCTGCAATATCCTGTCCAACAGATACTGGGGGAAGTTCTGCAATATCCTGTCCAACAGATACTGAGTGTGGTTCTGCAACATCCTGTGCAACAGATACTGGGAGTGGTTCTGCAACATCCTGTCCAACAGATACTGGGGGAAGTTCTGCAATATCCTGTCCAACAGATACTGGGGGAAGTTCTGCAACATCCTGTCTAACAGATACTGGGGGAAGTTCTGCAATATCCTGTCCAACAGATACTGGGAGAAGTTCTGCAATATCCTGTCCAACAGATACTGGGGGAAGTTCTGCAATATCCTGTCCAACAGATACTGGGGGAAGTTCTGCAACATCCTGTCCAACAGATACTGAGTGTGGTTCTGCAACATCCTGTGCAACAGATACTGAGTGTGGTTCTGCAACATCCTGTGCAACAGATACTGGGGGAAGTTCTGCAATATCCTGTGCAACAGATACTGGGGGAAGTTCTGCAACATCCTGTGCAACAGATACTGAGTGTGGTTCTGCAACATCCTGTGCAACAGATACTGGGGGAAGTTCTGCAACATCCTGTGCAACAGATACTGGGGGAAGTTCTGCAATATCCTGTCCAACAGATACTGAGTGTGGTTCTGCAACATCCTGTGCAACAGATACTGAGTGTGGTTCTGCAACATCCTGTGCAACAGATACTGAGTGTTGTTCTGCAACATCCTGTGCAACAGATACTGGGTGTGGTTCTGCAACATCCTGTGCAACAGATACTGAGTGTGGTTCTGCAACATCCTGTCCAACAGATACTGGGGGAAGTTCTGCAATATCCTGTCCAACAGATACTGGGGGAAGTTCTGCAACATCCTGTGCAACAGATACTGGGTGTGGTTCTGCAACATCCTGTGCAACAGATACTGGGAGTGGTTCTGCAACATCCTGTGCAACAGATACTGAGTGTGGTTCTGCAACATCCTGTCCAACAGATACTGGGAGAAGTTCTGCAATATCCTGTCCAACAGATACTGGGGGAAGTTCTGCAACATCCTGTCCAACAGATACTGGGGGAAGTTCTGCAATATCCTGTCCAACAGATACTGGGAGAAGTTCTGCAATATCCTGTCCAACAGATACTGGGGGAAGTTCTGCAATATCCTGTCCAACAGATACTGGGGGAAGTTCTGCAATATCCTGTCCAACAGATACTGGGGGAAGTTCTGCAATATCCTGTCCAACAGATACTGAGTGTGGTTCTGCAACATCCTGTGCAACAGATACTGGGTGTGGTTCTGCAACATCCTGTGCAACAGATGCTGGGTGTGGTTCTGCAACATCCTGTCCAACAGATACTGGGGGAAGTTCTGCAACATCCTGTCCAACAGATACTGGGGGAAGTTCTGCAACATCCTGTCCAACAGATACTGGGGGAAGTTCTGCAACATCCTGTCCAACAGATACTGGGAGAAGTTCTGCAATATCCTGTCCAACAGATACTGGGGTAAGTTCTGCAATATCCTGTCCAACAGATACTGGGGGAAGTTCTGCAATATCCTGTCCAACAGATACTAGGGGAAGTTCTGCAATATCCTGTCCAACAGATACTGGGAGAAGTTCTGCAATATCCTGTCCAACAGATACTGGGGGAAGTTCTGCAATATCCTGTCCAACAGATACTGGGGGAAGTTCTGCAATATCCTGTCCAACAGATACTGGGGGAAGTTCTGCAATATCCTGTCCAACAGATACTGGGGGAAGTTCTGCAATATCCTGTCCAACAGATACTGAGTGTGGTTCTGCAACATCCTGTGCAACAGATACTGGGTGTGGTTCTGCAACATCCTGTGCAACAGATACTGAGTGTGGTTCTGCAACATCCTGTGCAACAGATACTGAGTGTGGATTTGCAACATCCTTGTGCAACAGATACTGAGTGTGGATTTGCAACATCCTGTGCAACAGATACTGGGGATGGTTCTGCAACATCCTGTGCAACAGATACTGGGGATGGTTCTGCAACATCCTGTGCAACAGATACTGGGGATGGTTCTGCAACATCCTGTGCAACAGATACTGGGGATGGTTCTGCAACATCCTGTGCAACAGATACTGGGAGTGGTTCTGCAACATCCTGTGCAACAGATACTGGGGATGATTCTGCAACATCCTGTACAGAATACACAGCTAACTTTAGGGGCTCTTCTTCCTTTCTCTTTTGTCATCCAACTATTACCAGGTTGTAGTCCAGTGTCATGATTTTCTATATTTGACTTGTGCTTCTTGTGTGGCTTGGGTTGTGGATTTGTTCATCTTTTTTACAGGTTTCAGCTACGTCATTTATCTATCTCTTTCTTGGTCTACCTCTCACCTTCCTCCCTGGTGAACTACTTTAAAAAGTCTTATGTGCAGTTTGATCTGGCTGCATTCTTACTAGATGGCCGAACCATTTCACATGTGTCTGTCAGTATAACTCAGACACTGTCTCTTATTCCGACTTTCTTTCAGATGCTGGTAAATGCCATCCTGTCCCTTCTATAATTTAACATTCTTTCTTGTGTAGCAGTGGTTGATTACACCACTGCTAGCTTGCTTAGCTTGTCACATGGTGGGGCAGGAAAGAAATTGACCTGGTTAATGCTCGTCGCCTCCCAGGTGAGCCTTTGCCCTGCTAGCCTGAAACCTCTTGGCTTCAGTTTTTGGCGTGCACCACCAGGAGCTTTGGTTGACCTGGGTGGTCTCTGAGTCATTGGCAGGCTATTTAATTTCACTTTTCACCCCTCAGAAGAGAAATTAGACAACCTCATCACTGCTGTCCAGTGTGCCAAGGGCTTGGGCGCACATTGCATGCCACACACACTTTGCAAGTATATAATTGCATCTTAGAACACTACCTAGTGTTAATTGTAACTGAATCGAAGAGTGGGAAGAGGTTGTTCTTTCTTTATGTAGAACCAGGTGACAGATAATGTGGATGACTTATGTCAGAGATTTGACACACACTTCCCTTTTCTTCACAGATTCCCTAGTGAACCAGGGACATTTGCCAGTCACTACTGCCATTGTTGCTGTGTATGCCAGGGGTGTTCTCATGGCTTTTGTTACAGTGAGTATTCTACATCTGTCACTGTTCCTGTGTGTACTACGTGTATCTTCTTAGATCATTTGTCACAGCACAACATTGTATACCTAGAACTCTACCTGTATGTACTGAGTGTGTCTTCTTAGTCATTTGTCACAGTACAATATTGTATACTTATTGTGTACTAGAACTGTACCACTGTACACTGTGTCTATCTTCTTATGTCATTTGTCACAGTACAGTATTGTATTTCTAGAACTGTACCAGCATGTACTGTGTGAATCTTCTTATGTCATTTGTCACAGTACAGTATTGTATTTCTAAAACTGTACCAGCATGTACTGTGTGAATCTTCTTATGTCATTTGTCACAGTTCAGTATTGTATTTCTAAAACGGTACCAGCATGCACTGTGTGAATCTTCTTATGTCATTTGTCACAGTTCAGTATTGTATTTCTAAAACGGTACCAGCATGTACTGTGTGAATCTTCTTATGTCATTTGTCACAGTTCAGTATTGTATTTCTAAAACGGTACCAGCATGTACTGAATGAATCTTCTTATGTCATTTGTCACAATAAAATACTGTATACCTAGAACTATACCAGCATGTGTTGTGTTGTGTCTTCTTATGTCATTTGTCACAGTAAAATATTGTATACCTAGAACTTTACTCTATGTGTTTTCTATAATTTTTCACAGTACAATATTGTATGCCTAGAACTATACCAGCAGGTTCTGTGTGTGTGTCTTCTCATGTCATCTGTCACAGAACAGTCATTTGTCACGGTACAGTATTCTGTACCTAGATGTTTACCAGCATGTACTGTGTATCTTCACATGTCATTTGTCACAGTACAGTATTCTATACATAGAACTGTACCAGCATATACCATATGTCATTTGTCACAGTTAGTTTTTTCACACAGAGAATTACATTGTACCAGCACACGGCACATGTTTTCATATCATTTGCCACAGAAAACTGCTTTACTGTGAAAGATCCTGTCAATCTTTCAAGCCTAAATCTTGAGAGAAAGTGTGTTTGAAGTGGGGGGGGGGGGGGGGGGGGGGGGGGGAGGGCAGAATCAGTAGAGATTGATAAAGTCATCAACAACACCATTTATTGACAAACAAAAGATCAAATGGTTTGGTCATTTAGTGAGAATGCAGCTAGAACAACTACCAACGCAAGCGCTACACATGAGATCTGAAGTGAAAGCAAGATGCTGCCCTAGGAGAAGATGGACTGATGACATTAAAGAGCTTCTACGTCGACACGGAATGAAAATAGCCGTTTCTGGCCATCAAGTAATGGATCACCAAACTGCTCCTCCCTACAATGCCTAATGGAAGAAGTGGAAATTGATAATGATAAAAAAAATTATCTGAACTGAAATTGCTACACATGTTATTTGCCCCTGAAGTTGTGTTTCCAGGAGTGATAATTGATCAGTTGATGCCTTTACCAGGATGAGGATAAAAGCCGGCTGAGCCAGTTTCTAAAGAGAGTTTTGTGTACATTAGCATTGCTGCAGACATCGTTAGACAGCTTGAAGGCGGCACTGATTGAATTGAGGTGAGTTCTCTGTTCTGTGGCAAGAGTTATGTGCGTGTGTGTGAGAGAGGGGGAGAAAACAAAACAATAGAAAAATATACATAAGAGAGAGCGAGCAAAGAAACCAACAAACTTTATTTTCAAAGGGTCACAAATTGAGCACGCAGGCCCGTCTTAAATTCGGCGCTTCCAAACACCCATCTTTTACACAGCAGTTGTATGTTATCAATAAAGCATGTTATGTTCATATAAAAATATGCATATTATGAAGATCAAGAAAGAACATAAAAGCATTGGTAGTAAAATGCATGCGCACACGTGTGCGCGCAAACACATACACATGCCAACCCACCCACTTACTCTCCTAAACACACACACCCACCCACCCTCTTACACACACACATATACACACACATACACACCCACCTTCATGTATGCATACATACAAATACATGCATACATACATATGTACGTACATACATACACACACATACATACACTCATACATACATACTGACACACACACACACACACACACACATACCCACCCACTTACTCTCCTAAACACACAGGCCTACCCACCCACTCACTCTCTTACACACATACACACCCACATACATGCATGCATACATACAAATAAATACATACATACAGACACACACACACGCACGCACGCACATACACACACATACATACATGCATGCCTATATATAAATACATTCACATACACACCCGTGCACAAACACAGAGAGGAAGACACAGTGAGAAATGAAGAGAGAAAGATAAAAGGCTATATAAATTCAGTAAACATAAAGAGACATAGGGTGAGAGACAACAGTCGGAGAGAAAGACATAGGTGTAGAGAGACAGACAGAAAGAAACATTAGCTAGAGATACAAAAGATAAAGAAATGACAAGAAAGAAAAAAAGGCAATGGGAGAAAGAAAGTCACATACATTAAGTCTTCTTCTTCTTCTTCTTCGCGTTCACCAGCTGTAAACTCCGGCGAAAAGTTCTGGTTGTTCGTCCACTTCTGGACTGCAGCCCTGTTCCAGAACCTGAGTGTTGCGTGTGCATCTGTTTGACAGATCTGACTAATTGTATGCAGACTGTTGGTTCCTTGCCTCTCAGGCAGATGCACTCCGACTTCAAAGAAAGCTCTCAATTAATCGACTCTTACGACATGCTTTTGGGTAGCTATATTAAGTAAAAGGATAGAGAGAGAGACAGAGAGTGGGAGAGAAAGACACAGTAAAAGAGAGACAGAGAGAGACAATGAGAATCACATATATTGCAGTAAACTAAGATCACTGATATTCCTTGTTGCAGTGGAAACCCATCCAACCATGAACTCCTGCTGTCAGTCTTGTGGGATGGTGTTACTCATTCATCAGCCTTGGTTAGAGCTGCAGCAGCATCTCTGTTTGAGGTCAGGTTTAAAGCTTTGCCTGTTTTTCTTAAAGTCCATGCCATGTGGTGTTAGTAGTCATGTCTATCCACAACCTTCTGTCTTGTGAACTTTCAATAAGCCATGATACAGATGTTCTCATCATTCGTCTATAAAACCACATCTCTGCAGCTTCCAAATAAGTTTTCACCAATTTACCAACTGTCCATGATTGACTTCTGTAAATCAAGAAATAATTTATATAGCTTTTAAGCATTCTATTTCTCATCTCAGTTGACAAAGAAAGATTGCATTAATATTCATGTCATTAGAGATAACTAATCACATATCTGCTGAATTGAATGTGTTTGATTAAAAGGTGCACATGTCGCTGCCTAGCTGTAAACTGTTATGCAAATGTACCAGTCACCCTTTTATGGGGGCAAACACGAGAAAAAAATACTGAAGTCAGTATTTGAATGTTATGGAAGATTGTTTTTGCTGCAACAAGGAAAAATAGACTTAGGATTAATGGTATCAGGAGGAGAGTCAGCACAGAAACAGTACCATAAGTTATCAGTAGACAACAGATCAAATGGTTTGGCCATGTAAAAAAGATTGGCAACAGACAAGGCACCACAGAGAGCAGTGTTTTACAGATACAGTGGTAACACATCCAGAGGTTGACCAAGCAGAAGATGGACCTCAGAAATATCAGAGAGACTGAAAAGTACTATATAAGAAGTTAACAGAAGGGCCCAATCCAGGGGTCTCTTCCTGCCCTGACGCTGCGAGGCTTTTCAGGAGTAGAGAGAAGAAGTTCTGCTGTTTAGCACTGAATCTGGGAAATTGGTTGAATAAATAAGAAAGCGCTTGAAGGCAGTACGTCCCTGCCCTTTGTACACACCGCCCATCGCTACTATCGATTGAGTGGTTCAGTGAGGGCCTCGGATTGGTCTCGGTCTGGCATGCAAGTGCCGGCACCGCTGGCTGAGAAGAAGCTTGAACTCGATCGCTTAGAAAAAGTAAAAGTCGTAACAAGTTTTCCGTAGGTGAAATTGCGGAAGGATCATTAACGGTCTCGCCTCTCTCTGCCACTGCCGGTGAAACGGCGCGGCTGCGGATTTGGGCAAGAACTCGATGCAAACGTGTCTCCTTCGCATTCGTCGGTCGGGAACCACATGAAGCGCCGCCACGGCCGACTGGCCGCTACCCTGTTTTGGGGTGCCTAGCCTCACTTCCTTGATACGAAACACGCTGGCAGCAGGAGCCCTAAAAAGGCCCGGCGGGTTGTCTGGCTCAAAAAGCTAGATTAGCTACATTTGACCTCAGTTAGGCTAAATCTAGTCACCTCTACTTGTACCTGGCCCCTGTAAATGCCAGTAAAGCCCATGTCTGCAGAGACTTAGTCTCAAAAAGCGTAGTTACATTCCAACATTCCAAGGGTCCTGCGTGCACCTAAGCCATGTTTAATAGGCCAGGTTATGAGTATAATAACTAAAAATAGCGTTTAGGGGAGGGGGTTTCTTGTAACCACAGTGGCTTTATAAAAGCATTGTGATGTTAAATTTTTCCCATAAGCCCCACTGATAGAGGTCACAGGGTCATGCATGGGTCACCTAATACATTTTTTTTTTAACACCCAGGGGAATATGTTCCGTTGAATACTTCACTATATTCGTGTTTATTGGTTGTTTCTATGCATCCTTATGTATTTTTAAAAAAAAACCGGAATTGAAAATGTTAGTAAACAATTTTCTTTTAAATTTATTAGCGTTTTGAATAAGATGTTTAAAAAAAAAAATCCCCTGAAGTTTTTATGGGTCCATGAAATTTTTTTGGTCACTTTTGTATTTGCCTTCAGGGAGCGAAAGGGTTTAGTAATCCCCCCCCCCCCTCCCTCCCCAGCTGATGTGTATCTTGTGTTTCAGCTGATGTGTGTCTTGTGTTTCAGCTGATGTATGTCTTGTGTTTCAGCTGATGTGTGTCTTGTGTTTCAGCTGATGGGTGTCTTGTGTTTCAGCTGATGGGTGTCTTGTGTTTCAGCTGATGTATGTCTTGTGTTTCAGCTGACGTGTGTCTTGTGTTTCAGCTGATGTGTGTCTTGTGTTTCAGCTGATGTGTGTCTTGTGTTTCAGCTGATGGGTGTCTTGTGTTTCAACTGATGTGTTTCTTGTGTTTCAGCTGATGTGTCTTGTGTTTCAGCTGATGTGTGTCTTGTGTTTCAGCTGATGTGTGTCTTGTGTTTCAGCTGATGTGTGTCTTGTGTTTCAACTGATGTGTGTCTTGTGTTTCAACTGATGTGTATCTTGTGTTTCAGCTGATGTGTGTCTTGTGTTTCAACTGATGTGTGTCTTGTGTTTCAGCTGATGTGTGTCTTGTGTTTCAGCTGATGTATGTCTTGTGTTTCAGCTGATGATCAAGGGAGTTAATGACACGCTGGTGTCCGCGCGGGTAGTTCCTGCCCTGGTGACTTTGTCGAATGATCCAGACATGTGAGTATTCCTTGATCATTTTGTTCTGTTTGGCATTCCTGATAGATTACATCTCTGACATATGCAGTGGTAGTTAGTGATTGTTTTATGATAAAGAGAGAAAGGAGGGGCAGAGGCCGGGGGGGGGGGGGGGGGGGGGGGGGGGGGGGGGTTGTTTGTGTGGCGCTTAGACAGGTGGGTTAGGGAGAAAGAAAGGGGGAGGAAGATATAGTGAGGAAGTTGTAGAGAGAATGAGAGAAAGAAAGAGGTAGGGATAGGGAGACATGGATAAAGAAAGGAATTAAAAATAGAGAGAGAGAAAGAAATAAAATATATTTAAAAAAAAAAAAGAATGTTATTCATGCCTTCATGATAAATCTAACAAATGCTGGAGTTGGTTTGCAGCAGCAGCCTCTACAGCTGGTTTTTCAACTGGCAGCCCGCAAGCCACATCAGAACAGCAGACACCTAGCAAGTGGCCTGCGGATCATTGCCACTTGTAATGTGTTAGTTTCATTTTCGAGCCAGGACATGTGGGGGTACAAGGAAATGAGCAAGCTGATAGACTTGCAGGTAAAGCTGCTGTGAAAGCCGGACAAGCCATGGACCAGGCTGATATACTGAATGCTCTACGAGATTCAAGACGTTTGCTTGAACCAGTTAAGAACTGTGAATCTGCAACCATGATCAGAGTGGGAGAACAGTTAGTTAAATTTAGTGTCGCCAAACAAGAACAATACGCAGGTAGCCAAAGTAGAATAATAAACCAACACAGAACTTGTGTTGTCAGACGCTACACGCGGCGGGATTTACTGAGGAAGGGATCTGAGCACTTATGGACTGAGTGGTTCGACGTGCAATAAGGATAATCTGTCTACTAACTAACCAACTAATGTATTATTGATCTTTTTATGCTGGGGCTGAGGCCTCTGGCCCTTGACTGTCCCATTTTCAAAATGCTGGCCCTCTTGAGCAAACTTAATTGAACGGACCTGCTCTGAAGGATACAAATCTAACTTTCACATTATCAGTATTAATAGAAAAACTAGCCGCAAATATACACTGAGATATATACTAGAGCTGTACCAAATAGATGATTATCACTATTTGGCTGAAAACAAATAATGGGACCAACTTTTCGGCCGAATGTGAATACCAATAGTGTATAGTGTATAAAATAGATCTAAAAAAAAATTCATAATATAGTTTGAACTTTTACTTCACAAAATGTAGTACAGAATAGTAATCATTTAAAAACATTTCATGTTTGGCATCCTTCGGTCAGTCTGTGGTAACTAATAATTAGGAATGCAAGTATTCTAAGTATTATAACAAGTAATTCGCAGTGGCTGCAGCAGCCGTCATGTATGCAGAAGCTGGTGTAACTTAACCACTATTCGTATTTGGCCCGACCGCAAGTATTTGGCTGAATACTTATTAGGTCCACTATTCGGCCCCGAAGCAAATACAAAGCGAATGTGGACACTTTTTTGGAAGCTGTGGAGATGCAGTTTTATAGACGAATGATGAAAATACCCTGGACAGATAAAAAGAGTAATGAAGATGTTTTATAAAAAAATAGACTCACGAAGAGAACTGATTGCCCACATCAGAAAGAGACAATCTAAATTCTTTGGTCCTGTGATGAGAAGGAGAAAACTGGAGTACATCGTGACAGTAGGAAAGTTGGAGGAGAGGCAGAGGGAGACTGAGGAAAAAAGATGCTGGACAGTTTGACATCATGTCGTGGAGGATCAGCTGTGTCAGTGTTGATCGTAAGTACACGAGACAGAAGGTTGAGGATAGGCATGACTACCAACGCCACACAGCATTGACTTGAAGAAAAATGTACATTTGTTTTGTTCTCTTTGTGCATATAAATTGTGATGTTCTGTGTTTGTCCTTTCAGATCTGTCAGAATTGCAACCATTCCTTCTCTTGGGGCAGTCATAGAGAACATTACAATACGAGAGGTGAGACTTTAGCTATCATCGTTTACATTATTGAGAAAACAAATGATAAATTCCTGTGTGGATTCCGGGTCCTATTGTGGGGAAAACAAGAATAAACACACTGCCTCCCAAACAAGCATTTATAAAGAAGCGACTATTTGGGGGCTTCCTTCAGAGTCGGAGTACATCTGCCTGAGAGGCAAGGAACCAATAGTCTGCATACAAATAAGCAAGGTCTGTAAACTGATGCACACACAAAACTCGGGTCCTGGAACAAAGCCAAAATTCCAGACATGGATGAACAACCAGGTCTTCCCACCGGGGTTTACAGCCATGAACACAAACAACAAGTCATTTTTCTTATTTTAAATCTCTCACACACATCCAAAAAAAAAAAAAACATGGCTTTGGAACTTGAATCTTATACACCTATAGAACATACAGGTTTAAGGGAAAATATACTGACATTCTACAAAATATGAACTTCACACACACACACAAAAAAGGCTAATTAACAGCATCCTGCTTCAAACATCAGTAGTCCCTGCATGTTTTCCAGGGCCCCATTTTGTGGGGGTAGGGGTAAGGAAGGGTTTTTTTTTGGGGGGGGGGGGGGGATAAATAGACCCTCCCACATGCAATCAACCAACCAATGACTCTTCCCTCTTCTTCACTGTTCACCATTCAAAGGGTGGTTGGCACTTTGTGTGGTTTACAGCTAGGCTGCAGTATCTGTGCACCTTCCAGCCCAGCACATTAAATTTGTGCAAAACCTTAATTAAAAAGTCAAGTTAAGGACCCTTTTCCAGGCCTCCAGGCGTATAGGGCTAGACCTGTATTTTATAGACCAATCGGCACTTGGTGGGGGGTGTGGTCAGCATCACGCCACGGCCATTTTGGGGGGAAAAACATCCAGCTTTGTCAGGACCCGAACCCACGACCTTCCAATCCGCAGGTGATACACCTTGGCAACCCCCAGAACCCCAATTAGTTGCCTTCTATGACAGGCTTGTTAGGCGGCCATGGGTTTATTCTTTTTTTTTTCGCCGCCCAAACTTGCGACCATGGAGCCGGAGTGTAACAATGTTGATTTTCCCCCCGCCCAAACTTGTGACCATGGAGCCCGAGTGTAACAATGTTGATTTTCCCCCGCCCAAACTTGTGACCAGGGAGCCAGAGTGTAACAATGTTGATTTTCCCCCGCCCAAACTTGCGACCATGGAGCCCGAGTGTAACAATGTTGATTTCCCCCCGCCCAAACTTGCGACCATGCAGCCCGAGTGTAACAATGTTGATTTTCCCCCGCCCAAACTTGCGACCATGGAGCCCGAGTGTAACAATGTTGATTTCCCCCCGCCCAAACTTGCGTCCATGCAGCCCGAGTGTAACAATGTTGATTTTCCCCCGCCCAAACTTGCGACCATGGAGCCCGAGTGTAACAATGTTGATTTTCCCTAATGACAATGCTAAGCAGAGACCTGTTTGTTTCGATGCACTAGGTCCTGGACCGCGTCTATATGCAGCTGCAGATGTTTTTTGACGAGCCCGCATACAGGGACCAGCATCCAGTTCTTGTGGAGCTCATCAGGACCTTGTCGCGTTGTGGACCCAGCGCTGAGCCAAAGTTCAGAGATGAATGTGAGTACCCTTAGATGTTTGTGACCGTACAACTGGTAGTTGTGTATCTGATATTATAAGCTGTTTGTGACTGGACAGCATGTGTACGTGAATCATCACATTTTGTGGCTGTGCAAGTAATAGCTGTCTCTGAGGATACACATGAGTTTTTTTGTGGTTGCACAACTGACAGCTGTATATGTGATACAAGTGAGCTGTTTCTGATAGTACAGTTTATAGCTATGTACATGATAGTGTAAGCAGTTTGTGTTGGTAAAGTTAATAGCTATGTACATGATAGTGTTAGCAGTTTGTGATGGTACAATTCATAGTTGCATACATGATAGTGTAAGCAGTTTGTGATAGTACAGTTTATAGTTGTGTACAATATTGTAAGCTGTTTGTCCATGCCGATTGGTCTGTAAAAATATGGGCGCTCTTCCCATGTACCCGATACGCCTAAAGGCGTGAAAAGGGATCTTTACTTACTTTACTTTAATAATTAACAACTAGGATAGATGATTAGAGCCTGGGTGAAAACCTTCTTTTCCATCAAGGGATAATTATGTTGTATGGCAAATGAGAATCTGTTTTGTTGTTGTTGATCTGTGTGATCAAGTGTAGGGGTGTAGGCTGAAATATCTGGCAAGCTCAGCTCCAAGTGATTTGGCGGCAGGCTGGTTTTGGCAGAATAGCACCAGAAAATACAGACACAGACTATGACAAATACTAGACACACAGATCCTAGACCAGAAAGACACTAGACCAGAAAGACAGTAGCCAAGATAGACATACACCAGACAGACAGACAGATGGTAGACAAGACAGACAACAGAGAAAACAGTAGATGAGACTGATATAAGACCAGATAGACTCTAGATAAGCAGACTCTAGACAAGACAAAAAGTAACAAGACAGGCAGACATTAGACATAACAGACACCAGATAAATAGACACTAGACAACAAAGACACTAGACAACAAAGATACTAGACAACTAAGACACAAGACAACAAAGACACTAGACAAGAAAGACACAAGACAACAAAGACACAAGACAACAAAGACACTAGACAACAAAGACACTAGACAACAAAGACACTAGACAACAAAGACACTAGACAACAAAGACACTAGACAACAAAGATACTAGACAACAAAGACACTAGACAACAAAGACACTAGACAACAAAGACACTAGACAACAAAGATACTAGACAAGAAAGACACTAGACAACAAAGATACTAGACAAGAAAGACACTAGACAACAAAGACACTAGACAACAAAGACACTAGACAACAAAGACACTAGACAACAAAGACACTAGACAACAAAGACACTAGACAACAAAGACACTAGACAACAAAGACACTAGACAACAAAGACACTAGACAACAAAGACACTAGACAAGAAAGACACAAGACAACAAAGACACTAGACAACAAAGACACTAGACAAGAAAGACACAAGACACTAGACAACAAAGACACTAGACAACAAAGACACTAGACAACAAAGATAATAGACAAGAAAGACACAAGACACTAGACAACAAAGACACTAGACAACAAAGACACTAGACAAGAAAGACACAAGACAACAAAGACACTAGACAACAAAGACACTAGACAAGAAAGACACTAGACAAGAAAGACACAAGACACTAGACAACAAAGACACTAGACAACAAAGACACTAGACAACAAAGATAATAGACAAGAAAGACACAAGACACTAGACAACAAAGACACTAGACAAGAAAGACACAAGACAACAAAGACACTAGACAACAAAGACACTAGACAAGAAAGACACTAGACAAGAAAGACACAAGACACTAGACAACAAATACACTAGACAACAAAGACACTAGACAACAAAGATAATAGACAAGAAAGACACTAGACAAGAAAGACACAAGACACTAGACAACAAAGACACTAGACAACAAAGACATTAGACAACAAAGACACTAGACAACAAAGACACCAGACAACAAAGACACTAGACAACAAAGACACTAGACAACAAAGATAATAGACAAGAAAGACACAAGACACTAGACAACAAAGACACTAGACAACAAAGACACTAGACAACAAAGACACTAGACAACAAAGACACTAGACAACAAAGACACTAGACAAGAAAGACACAAGACAACAAAGACACTAGACAACAAAGACACTAGACAAGAAAGATACTAGACAAGAAAGACACAAGACACTAGACAACAAAGACACTAGACAACAAAGACACTAGACAACAAAGATAATAGACAAGAAAGACACAAGACACTAGACAACAAAGACACTAGACAACAAAGACACTAGACAACAAAGACACTAGACAACAAAGACACTAGACAACAAAGACACTAGACAACAAAGATACTAGACAACAAAGACACTAGACAACAAAGACACAAGACAACAAAGACACTAGACAACAAAGATACTAGACAAGAAAGACACTAGACAACAAAGATACTAGACAAGAAAGACACTAGACAACAAAGACACAAGACAACAAAGACACAAGACAACAAAGACACAAGACAACAAAGATACTAGACAACAAAGATACTAGACAACAAAGACACTAGACAACAAAGACACAAGACAACAAAGACACTAGACAACAAAGATACTAGACAAGAAAGACACTAGACAACAAAGATACTAGACAAGAAAGACACTAGACAACAAAAATACTAGACAAGAAAGACACTAGACAACAAAGATACTAGACAAGAAAGACACTAGACAACAAAGATACTAGACAACAAAGACACTAGACAACAAAGACACTAGACAACAAAGACACTAGACAACAAAGACACTAGACAACAAAGACACTAGACAAGAAAGACACAAGACAACAAAGACACTAGACAACAAAGACACTAGACAAGAAAGACACAAGACACTAGACAACAAAGACACTAGACAACAAAGACACTAGACAACAAAGATAATAGACAAGAAAGACACAAGACACTAGACAACAAAGACACTAGACAACAAAGACACTAGACAAGAAAGACACAAGACAACAAAGACACTAGACAACAAAGACACTAGACAAGAAAGACACTAGACAAGAAAGACACAAGACACTAGACAACAAAGACACTAGACAACAAAGACACTAGACAACAAAGATAATAGACAAGAAAGACACAAGACACTAGACAACAAAGACACTAGACAAGAAAGACACAAGACAACAAAGACACTAGACAACAAAGACACTAGACAAGAAAGACACTAGACAAGAAAGACATAAGACACTAGACAACAAATACACTAGACAACAAAGACACTAGACAACAAAGATAATAGACAAGAAAGACACAAGACACTAGACAACAAAGACATTAGACAACAAAGACACTAGACAACAAAGACACCAGACAACAAAGACACTAGACAACAAAGACACTAGACAACAAAGATAATAGACAAGAAAGACACAAGACACTAGACAACAAAGACACTAGACAACAAAGACACTAGACAACAAAGACACTAGACAACAAAGACACTAGACAACAAAGACACTAGACAAGAAAGACACAAGACAACAAAGACACTAGACAACAAAGACACTAGACAAGAAAGACACTAGACAAGAAAGACACAAGACACTAGACAACAAAGACACTAGACAACAAAGACACTAGACAACAAAGATAATAGACAAGAAAGACAAAAGACACTAGACAACAAAGACACTAGACAACAAAGACACTAGACAACAAAGACACTAGACAACAAAGACACTAGACAACAAAGACACTAGACAACAAAGATACTAGACAACAAAGACACTAGACAACAAAGACACAAGACAACAAAGACACTAGACAACAAAGATACTAGACAAGAAAGACACTAGACAACAAAGATACTAGACAAGAAAGACACTAGACAACAAAGACACAAGACAACAAAGACACAAGACAACAAAGACACAAGACAACAAAGATACTAGACAACAAAGATACTAGACAACAAAGACACTAGACAACAAAGACACAAGACAACAAAGACACTAGACAACAAAGATACTAGACAAGAAAGACACTAGACAACAAAGATACTAGACAACAAAGATACTAGACAAGAAAGACACTAGACAACAAAGACACTAGACAACAAAGATACTAGACAAGAAAGACACTAGACAACAAAGATACTAGACAAGAAAGACACTAGACAACAAAGATACTAGACAAGAAAGACACTAGACAACAAAGATACTAGACAAGAAAGACACTAGACAACAAAGATACTAGACAAGAAAGACACTAGACAAGAAAGACACTAGAGAAAATACACTAGACAAGACTGACATAAACATGATAATACACATAAACAAGACAAGCAGCAACAAGACAGACACTTGACAAGACAGACATAAACATGATAATACACTAGGCAAGACAAACAGAAACAAAACAGTACACTGGGAAAGACAGACATAAACATGATAATAAACTAAGAAAGACAAACATTAACAAGACAGACACTAAAAACGACTGGCACTAGACAAGACAGACATAAACATAATAAACTAGATGAGACAAACAGAAAAAAGATGGACAATAAACAAGACAGCCATACACTAAACAAGACAGGCATAAATATGATAATACACTAGGAAAGACAAACATAAACAAGAGCAAATGACATAAACATGATAATAAACTAGGTGAGACAAACAGAAAAAAGACAGACACTGGGCGAGACAGGCATAAATATGATAATACCCTAGGCATGACAAACAGAAAAAGATGGACAATAAACAAGACAGCCATACACTAAACAAGACAGGCATAAACATGACAATAAACTAGTTAAGACAAACATTATTAAGACAGTCATAAACATGATAATAAACTAGGTGAGACAGACAAAAACAAAACATCATGATAATAAACTAGGTGAGACAGACAAAAACAAAACATCATGATAATAAACTAGGTGACACAGACAAAAACAAAACATATATAAACATGATAATACACTACGCAAGACAGACACTAGACAGGACAGTCATATACTAGTCAAGATAGACATAAACATGATAGTACGCTAGGCAAGACAAACAGAAACAAGACAGACACTAGACAAGACAGACATAAAAGGGGATAAATGGAAACTCCAAGAAGCTATGTGATCAGATGTTAGTAACAATTTATTTCAGCTAACTACTTGCAGCAAGATGTTACATTGTGATGACATATCGCCTGGTATAAAATGTTAGACGCTTTCATGATAGAAGTTTCTTTTAACAAATAAAAATAGAAAACCGGATGTTAGATGCTTTCATGGTAAAAGTTATTGATGTGAATGAGAAAAATTATTGTTAAAAGCCATTTTATTCATTTAAAAAAAAGAAGCTAAAAGCCAGTTTCTTTTTTGAAAAAAATTATGTTAAAAGATTTCATGATAGAAGTTCATGATGCGAAAAAATGTTTAAAACCCGTTTCTTCATGAAAAAAATGATGTTAAAAGCTTTTATGATAAAAGTTCTTTAGTGATATGTGCTGTTAAAAGCCAGCATGATATAAGTTTTTTGATGATAAATTTTGTTCAAAAATATCATGCTAGAAATTGTATGATGTTAAATTGATGTTAAAAGCTGTCATGATAAAAGTTTCTTGGTTTTACATTGATGTTAAAGGCTGTCATGATAGAAGTTTGTTAATAATAAATTGCTGGTAAAAGCTAATACGATAAGAGTTTCTTGGTGATAATCTGCTGTTAAAGAATGTCATGACAGACGTTTCTAAATGATAAATTAATGGTAAAAGCTAATGGAACAACTGTTTCTTGATGATAATTTGATGTTAAAGGCCACCATGATAAAAGTTTGCTGATGATAAATTTGTGTTAAAGCTTTTACTAAAGACATTTTTTGATGAGAAGTAGAAACACAAGAATAAATAGAGTTTGCCAGTATCACTAAATAATGTGCTGTAATCATCTCTCAGTTGGTTTCTCTGACTTGGCAGTCTTACTGTTTTTGACAATGAGAGTCATTCATTCTCATGCACAGTTACAGGACGTCCTCTTTCTCTCATTGTCTGTCTTTTTTATACTGTCTTGCTCACTGTCTCACTTATACTTAACTGTCTCTGCCCACCTTCTCACTGTTTCTGATCCATTTTCTTTGACTTAATCTCGCTGACTTTTTCACTGTCACAGTCACTTCTTCTTTCCATCTTTCATTCTCTTTTTCTTTCTGTCTGTTTCTTTCTCTCATTCCCCCCCCCCCCTTTTCTCCCTCTTACTCTCTCTTTCTCTCTGTAATTTTTACCTTATACTCCTATTATATATTTTGTTATAGATGCATAACATACACTGGGAGTATGAAACATGAGTGTTTGACAAGGTCAAGTGTAAGATGGGCCTGCATGCCCAATTTGTGACCATTTAGAAATAAAGTTTGTTTTTTGCTTTCTCTCTTTCATTTCTCCCTCTCTGTGTGCCTCTCTCTCTCTCTGCCTCTCTCTCTCTGCCTCTCTCTCTCTCTGCCTCTCTCTCTCTCTGCCTCTCTCTCTCTCTGCCTCTCTCTCTCTCTGCCTCTCTCTCTCTGCCTCTCTCTCTCTCTGCCTCTCTCTCTCTCTGCCTCTCTCTCCCTCTGCCTCTCTCTCTCTGCCTCTCTCTCTCTGCCTCTCTCTCTCTGCCTCTCTCTCTCTCTGCCCCTCTCTCTCTCTACCTCTCTCTCTCTGCCTCTCTCTCCCTCTGCCTCTCTCTCTCTGCCTCTCTCTCTCTGCCTCTCTCTCTCTGCCTCTCTCTCTCTCTGCCTCTCTCTCTCTGCCTCTCTCTCTCTCTGCCTCTCTCTCTCTGCCTCTCTCTCTCTGCCTCTCTCTCTCTGCCTCTCTCTCTCTGCCTCTCTCTCTCTCTGCCCCTCTCTCTCTCTACCTCTCTCTCTCTGCCTCTCTCTCCCTCTGCCTCTCTCTCTCTCTGTGCCTCTCTCTCTCTTTGCCTCTCTCTCTCTTTGCCTCTCTCTCTCTTATTGTATACCTTTTCATTTAAATACCACACTGTTAACATCTATATTACGTCCACCATGCAACCATTATTACCCTTTTCTGATATGTTGTGCGATGAATACTCCTCTTATTTTATGCGTCATACAATCAGCATTCCTCTTCTTTGATGAGCAGTCAATATTCCCTTTCTTTGATAAGCAGTCAATATTCCCTTTCTTTGATGAGCAGTCAATATTCCCTTTCTTTGATGAGCATTCCAATTTTTTTTTGGGGATGAGCAGTCATCATTCGTTTTGTTGTTGTTGAGGGGGAGCAGTCAACAGCCCTTTTCCTAATATGTAGTCAACATTCTTTTTTTTTATATCTTTCTCTTTCTGAGGAGTAATCAACAGACCACTTTTTTTCCCCCACTAGATAACACTATTCCTCTTATTTTGATGAGTAAACAGCATTACCCCATATAATGAATTATTCAGGACTCAGTCTCTTATTTGACAAGCAATACAAACCACATTCTGCTTCTCTGATGAACCATACAATCCAAAATCTTTATGGTTAATGTGCTGTGTAGTAATTCCCTGTTTTTTTTTTTTTTTTTGGATGAGTCAACAATCCTCTGTTTTGGAGGCATAGAATCAGCATTCCAAATATTTGATTTTTGCTACAATCAAAAATGTTTCCGAGTGTGGGTTCAAGGGCCCCATTTTATGAAAAAAAAAAAAATAATAATAATAATAGAACCACAGTCTGCACACAAATAAGCCAGATCTGTAAAAGGGATGTGCACACAAAACTCAAGTTGTGGAACAAGACCAGTGTCCAGAAGTCCATTGTCAGTATTTCTTCTTCTTCTTTGTTCACCTGCTGTAAGCTGCAGCAGAAAGTCTCAGTTGTTCGTCCCTATGGACTTTGGCTTTAGTGTCAGGGCCTGAGTTTTGCATGCACATCCGTTTTACTGGCTTATGTGTGTGTGCAGTTGGTTGTTCCTTGCCACTCTGGTAGATGCACTTCAAAATTTAAAAACAAGTCTTCAATTATTTGACTCCTGCGACATGCTTGTTGGGGGGAGACAGTGGGTCCATTCTTGTTTTCTCCACAGTGGGGCCTCAGAGCCCACACAAGGAGCAGCCATACTAGAACCTCAGTATTTTATTTGATTGTTTTTGTTTCTATGAAATACACCCTGTTGTTCTGTATAAATGTCTGTGTAGATGTCTATATAAATGTCTGTGTAGATGTCTATATAAATGTCTGTGTAGATGTCTATATAAATGTCTGGGTAGATGTCTATATAAATGTCTGTGTAGATGTCTATATAAATGTCTGGGTAGATGTCTATATAAATGTCTGGGTAGATGTCTATATAAATGTCTGTGTAGATGTCTATATAAATGTCTGTGTAGATGTCTATATAAATGTCTGTGTAGATGTCTATATAAATGTCTGGGTAGATGTCTATATAAATGTCTGTGTAGATGTCTATATAAAATGTCTGTGTAGATGTCTATATAAATGTCTGTGTAGATGTCTATATAAATGTCTGTGTAGATGTCTATATAAATGTCTGTGTAGATGTCTATATAAATGTCTGTGTAGATGTCTATATAAATGTCTGTGTAGATGTCTATATAAATGTCTGTGTAGATGTCTATATAAATGTCTGTGTCTATATAAATGTCTGTGTAGATGTCTATATAAATGTCTGTGTAGATGTCTATATAAATGTCTGTGTAGATGTCTATATAAATGTCTGTGTAGATGTCTATATAAATGTCTGTGTAGATGTCTATATAAATGTCTGTGTAGATGTCTATATAAATGTCTGTGTAGATGTCTGTATAAATGTCTGTGTAGATATCTATATAAATGTCTGTGTAGATGTCTGTATAAATGTCCGTGTAGATGTCTATATAAATGTCTGTGTAGATGTCTGTATAAATGTCTGTGTAGATGTCTATATAAATGTCTGTGTATATGTCTTTATAAATGTCTGTGTAGATGTCTATATAAATGTCTGCGTAGATGTCTGTATAAATGTCTGCGTAGATGTCTATATAAATGTCTGCGTAGATGTCTGTATAAATGTCTGTGTATATGTCTGTATAAATGTCTGTGTAGATGTCTGTATAAATGTCTGTGTAGATGTCTATATAAATGTCTGTGTAGATGTCTATATAAATGTCTGTGTAGATGTCTATATAAATGTCTGTGTAGATGTCTGTATAGATGTCTATATAAATGTCTGTGTAGATGTCTATATAAATGTCTGTATAGATGTCTATATAAATGTCTGTGTAGATGTCTGTATAGATGTCTATATTAATGTCTGTATAGATGTCTATATAAATGTCTGTGTAGATGTCTGTGTAGATGTCTATATAAATGTCTGTGTAGATGTCTGTATAGATGTCTATATAAATGTCTGTGTAGATGTCTGTATAGATGTCTATATAAATGTCTGTGTAGATGTCTGTATAGATGTCTATATAAATGTCTGTGTAGATGTCTATATAAATGTCTGTGTAGATGTCTATATAAATGTCTGTGTAGATGTCTGTATAGATGTCTGTATAGATGTCTATATAAATGTCTGTGTAGATGTCTGTATAGATGTCTATATAAATGTCTGTGTAGATGTCTGTATAGATGTCTATATAAATGTCTGTGTAGATGTCTATATAAATGTCTGTGTAGAATGTCTTGAGTGTCCTCGGTTTTTCCTCATTATCCTTTAGTAGGCCACTCATTCTGCTGCTAACAATGCTCTGTGCATGACTGAGTATTTTGGAACTGTTCAGGAAAGATTGTGTCCCAGAACCTAAATTGCAGTCTGGGTAATAAATAGAGAAGATGTATTCAGTAAGTCTGCTATGTTGCGTGGTGTGCGGTCTAACCCATAAAATCCTAGGCCCAGTTGCAGCTGTCAGACAATGACCATCTTGTAAAGGAACTTTAATGGTTTTGATTTGTTCAAATAAGTTAAGAGTTTACTTTCTTATGTCCCTCACACGCCACCACACTGGGCATGTATGGGAAGAATTTGTCAATGTTAATAAATGATGCTTAACTTTGTAGCGACTGTGTAGGTTGAGTAGCCCATGATCCAGTGGGCTTTTCGAGGTTAAGTTACATGATGATATTTTAATGCAGGCAAGAAAGCATTAAGGTCAGTTCCATGATAATATCCCTACGCACCGCCCTAATACACACTAGCTCACTTTTGATTGGTCAACCTGCATTCACCTGGCCCTTCGCACACTGCTACGGGTGTGTTCGGCAATGCCGTTGATATAGCGTGTTGTATATTTAAGCACGCACATTTAGAAACTGGGTCTAACACACAACTCCCCGAGAGAGTGCTGCAGCCTATGTCACAGTCATGCTCTTTCTCGGAAGAAAAACTTAAATGCAAGATAAGCCAGAAAGAATTTAACATAGCGGCCAGCAGACCAGTTTAAAAAATGTATGAATGTAACGTGACCTAGTTTCCATGGGGAGATTATCGTGGAGCTGACCAGCATTTAATTTACGGACGGCAGGCAGCTACTGAACTTAACCAGTCCTACACTTCTCAGTTATTGTCTCACACACAAACACTCTTCTAGACAAACCATTTTACACTTTAGTGGCCTTAACGTCATTGCTGGCTCCTGCCTGGTGCTTCCGTTTTGAGTCTTCTCTGAGAAACTCCGAGACCTCGGTGTTGTTCGAGTATTTTAGGCCGATGTCTCCTGCGTCGACATGGTCATATTTACTTGGGGCACTTTTGTAAGAATCCTTGTCGCCGTGAGCACTTGTGTGAGCGCCAGTTTTGTCATGGCCAGTTTGGCTGTGGGTCGGTTTATTTGATTTACTGGCGTCCGGATGATCGCGTTTGCTTTGTCCTGGCGCTATTCTGGCATCGTCGCATTTGTCTTTGGGGGGCACCGGCGCCCACTTGTAGCCACACATGCAGACCATTCTACAGCAGCTCTGGAACTTCCGGCGACCGTTGAGGAATCTCTCTCGCATCTTAGCGCGGAACATGGTGCTGAAAGCCATGTAGAGGTAGATCTTGGCGCTGTAGAAGAGGTAGTTGAGCGTGACGTCCACAGTCTTGATGCCTCGGAGGGTTGGGCAGTCCACCTCGAAGTAGCCGATCATAGAGACTATTGTGGTCAGTGTGTAGGTGACGCGGCATACGTTTAGGCATATGAACAAGAGACAGAGGATGAAGCAGATGGTGCTGAAGTCTCTCAGCGTGGCCAGTTCCAGAAAGTAGTTCTTCATCTCCACCTCCTGGTCTCTGCTGCTGACCGGGCGCCGGATCATGCTGGCCGCGGTGAGGAAGAAGCAGATGGTCACGATGGTCACGGGCAGGACGAGTTCCACCGTGTTGTCGATGGCTGGCCAGACCCAGTCTTTGAAGTTCTCGGAGAACTCTTCCATGTATCTGCAATTAAATGTGTTCATAAGCTTTAGCTCTTTCTGTCCGTGTCTTTCTGTCTATTTACCCCCCCCCCCCCCCCTCCCCTTCAGTGAAACGCTATCATTAATTGTTAGACCGGGGCTGTTCATCTTTCGGCCCGCGGACCACGTCTGGCCCACAGAGGCCTAGCAAGTGGCCCGCTGGCCATTGGCAACTGTATTGTTTTAATGATCTTTCTATGCTGAGGCTCGAGCTTCTGGCCCGTGACGATCCCCATCCTGAACATATTGGCCCCTGACTAAACTTAGTTGAACGGCCCTGTATTAGACAATCTGCTTTCCCCTAGGCCGCCCGACCATAATCAGGAGGTCCGTCCACTTCACCTGACACACGCGCTCTCTCTCTATGTTTACTTGACCTGTCAGTCATTTTCTGCTGGCATGGCTGGGTGGCTGTCTGTTTGTCTGACGTTCTCGAACGGGTATCTACTTGTGCCGGTTATCTGACCGTTCTTTCGTCCGGCTGCTCGGTCGGTTGGCCGGCCGGCTGGTGGTTGTTGCCTGCCTGGATCGGTGTCCGCAGGATTAACAATGTCTCATGGGTCAGAATTACAGTCGAGCTAATCCCTCTAACCCCATTCAGTCATATAACACGAACGAACGAACACCCCCCCCCCCCCCCCACAAGGGTTTCAAATTAGGCACGCAGACCCGTCTTACATTCGACCCTTCCAAACACTTCTCTTTCATACCACAGTTGTATGTTATCTACTGACCATGTTATGATTATTTTTAGTTTAAGTAAAAAACTTGAGATCATTGATTTTTCCTCTGGCAAATTATGGTTGTAAGTCCTGGACTTCTCACTCGGTTACTGAAGAAAAAGACTGGAGCTTCTGAATTGAAGTGTTACAGAAAAACAGAACCCCATGGATTAAGAAGAGGGAAAACATCGACTTTCTACACTAGTTAAACATCGAGGAGAACTGGCTCGTAAACAGTGTCCTGTCCCGAAAGTTGAAGTACTTTGGCCACATCAAACATTATGCTAGCTTGGAAAAGACGGTGTTGGGTGGTGCAATTTGTGGAAGGCGAGGCAGGGGCCGACCTCTGCGAACATGGACACAGGACATTGAAGATGTGTTGGCATTGAAAGCGCATGGGGCTGGACAGCTGGCTAGGGAAAGCGAAACTTTCAGGCGTGCCGTGAGGAGAGCGACGTTCTGTAAAGGACTTGCTGACTGATAATGATGTTTATGTATGATAATATACATAAGGACAACCCTAGAGTAAAGACGTTACATGCAGTACAGTGTGTGGGGGTGGAATGATTCTATCACATTTTACTTCATTCTACCTGTCCAACTTTCCAGTGATTTCTCTCTAATCCTGTCGGTGGTTCTCATCCCTTCCCCTCCCCCCACTCCCCGTGGCGCAGTTGTGCAGATTCTTGACAGCCTTTATATCATGGCATGGAGGAATGTCAGCACAGCAACAGATACATGCTGTTAAAGGGCGCAGACCGTAAAGAGACATGATCGCCCACGCCAGTTGGCAAGGCACTTGATAAAAATGAATTCGGCAGAAACATATGTCACCGCTCATTTATATTTGTCTGTCTGCCTTTCTGCCTCTGTATGTCCTTGAAACCCGTTGCCGCGGAAACAGTTTACTTGTTACTGGTTCTTACTGTACCTATCTCTGTGTCTGTATGCCTGTTTGTCTGTCATTCTGATTAACACTCATTGTCACTAGTGTCTATGTGTGCCACTTGTTTGGGCGGTGTAGACAGGGAGGGGAGTGGGGGCCTCAGGATCATTAGGATTCTAGGGCCACGTGTCTAGTGCCACGGTCTGAAATACGGTAGTTTTTATCGGATTGATTGACACCTCTCTCTCTCTCTCTCTCTCTCTCTCTCTCTCTCTCTCTCTCTCTCTCTCTCTCTCTCTCTCTCTCTCTCTCTCTCTCTCTCTCTCTCTTTCTCTCTCTGTCTTCTCCTCCCTCTCCCTGTTCCCTTTTTTCCTTCTCAGTCTTTCTACCTATGACATTCTACTTAGGACACGCTGTTCCCCCCTCCTCTCCCCTTTCCTTATGTCTGTTGTCTGTCTGTCTGTCTGACACTAACGGCGACATTCAGGCCACGCTATCGATTCGCTCGCCCGTCCTGATATCTGGTAATGTGTCTGTCGACGAGACTGTCGTGTCTGACGACAGATCTGTCGAAGACACGTGTTCAAGCTATCCAATCAGCTGTCCTCTGTTAGTCTGTCGACAGCTCTACCGTAGACCCCACCCTGTTATCTCACGCACGTGCACGCAAACCCGTCCGTCCGTATCTATCTAGATAAAATCCTATAGTGCCACTCACGTACATGCACGAAAACCCTTTCGTCCGTCCGTCCGTCCGTATCTATCTAGATAAAATTCTATAGTGCCACTCACGTACATGCACGAAAACCCTTTCGTCCGCCCGTCCCTCCGTCCGTCCGTATCTATCTAGATAAAATCCTATAGTGCCACTCACGTACATGCACGAAAACCCTTTCGTCCCTCCGTCTGTCCGTATCTATCTAGATAAAATCCTATAGTGCCACTCACGTACATGCACGAAAACCCTTTCGTCCGTCCCTCCGCCCGTCCGTATCTATCTAGATAAAATCCTATAGTGCCACTCACGTACATGCACATAAACCCTTTCGTCCGTCCGTATCTATCTAGATAAAATCCTATAGCATCACTCATGTACATGCACGCAGACCCTGGCTTGGTCTCACCCTCCGTCCGTCAGTCCATATGTGCGTCCGTCCATCCGACTGTTTGTCTATATAGCTAGAACAAGAGGCTCCACCAGCCAGTCTGTCCGTCAGTCCACCCACTTGTCCTTCTGTGTGCCGAGAACAGGACCATTTAGTCTTACTCACGTACATGCACTCAAATCCTGGATTGGGTACACCTCCGCCCACCAGTCTCTCTACCCGTCCCTCCATCTGTCTGTCTTTAAATGTCTATCTAGAACAGGGGTTCTCAACCTTCCTAAAGCGGCGACCCTTTAATATAGTTCCCCCCTAACCATACAGTTTTTTTCGTTGCTACTTCATAACTTCAGTGAATATGTGTTTTGTGATACTCTTTGGCGACCCTTGTGAAAGGTTTATTCGACCCCAAAAAGGGGTCGCGACCCATTGGTTGAGAACCGCTGATCTAAAACAAGACCCTTTATCCGTCGATCCGTCCGTCAATCTGTCAGTCCCTCTGTCCGTCCGTCTACATCAGACCGTGTTAGTCTCACTCACATGCAGGCAAATCCTGGCTTGGGCACACCGTACGTCCAGAAGTGGTTGATGTCCAGGCACACGATGATGATGCCGATCAGCATGACGACGTTGCGAGCTCGCTCAAGGGTACACATCAGGTAGGTCCGTTTGCTCCAGCGGGTGGCGATCTAGGTTGTGTGATAGAAATGTGATTGCCTTCAACATTAAATGAATGTCCAGCCTACCTATATTACCTTCAACATTAAATGAATATCCAGCCTACCTATATAAACTTCAACATTAAATGAATGTCCAGCCTACCTATATTACCTTCAACATTAAATGAATATCCAGCCTACCTTTATTACCTTCAACATTAAATGAATGTCCAGCATTCCTCTATTACCTTCAACATTAAATGAATGTCCAGCATTCCTCTATTACCTTCAACATTAAATGAATGTATGGTCTAACTTTATTACCTTCAACATTAAATGAATGTCCAGCATTCCTTTATTACCTTTAACATTAAATGAATGTCCAGCCTACCTATATTACCCTCAACATTAAATGAATGTCCAGCCTACCTATATTACCTTCAACATTAAATGAATGTCCAGCCTAACTTTATTACCTTCAACATTAAATGAATGTCCAGTCTAACTTTATTACCTTCAACATTAAATAAATGTCCAGCCTACCTATATTACCTTCAACATTAAATGAATGTCCAGCCTACATTTATTACCTTCGACATTAAATGAATGTCCAGCATAACTTTATTACCTTCAACATTAAATGAATGTCCGGCCTAACTTTATTACCTTCAACATTAAATGAATGTCCAGACTACCTATATTACCTTCAACATTAAATGAATGTCCAGCATAACTTTATTACCTTCAACATTAAATGAATGTCCGGCCTAACTTTATTACCTTCAACATTAAATGAATGTCCAGCATAACTTTATTACCTTCAACATTAAATGAATGTCCGGCCTAACTTTATTACCTTCAACATTAAATGAATGTCCGGCCTAACTTTATTACCTTCAACATTAAATGAATGTCCGGCCTAACTTTATTACCTTCAACATTAAATGAATGTCCGGCCTAACTTTATTACCTTCAACATTAAATGAATGTCCGGCCTAACTTTATTACCTTCAACATTAAATGAATGTCCGGCCTAACTTTATTACCTTCAACATTAAATGAATGTCCAGCCTAACTTTATTACCTCCAACATTAAATGAATGTCCGGCCTAACTTTATTACCTTCAACATTAAATGAATGTCCAGACTACCTATATTACCTTCAACATTAAATGAATGTCCGGCCTAACTTTATTACCTTCAACATTAAATGAATGTCCGGCCTAACTTTATTACCTTCGACATTAAATGAATGTCCGGCCTAACTTTATTACCTTCAACATTAAATGAATGTCCAGCCTAACTTTATTACCTCCAACATTCAATGAATGTCCGGCCTAACTTTATTACCTTCAACATTAAATGAATGTCCAGACTACCTATATTACCTTCAACATTAAATGAATGTCCGGCCTAACTTTATTACCTTCAACATTAAATAAGTGTCCAGCCTACCTATATTACCTTCAACATTAAATGAATGTCCAGCCTACATTTATTACCTTCGACATTAAATGAATGTCCAGCCTAACTTTATTACCTTCAACATTAAATGAATGTCCAGCCTACCTATATTACCTTCAACATTCAATAAATGTCCAGCCTACCTATATTACCTTCAACATTAAATGAATGTCCAGCATAACTTTATTACCTTCAACATTAAATGAATGTCCAGCCTACCTTTATTACCTTCAACATTAAATGAATGTCCAGACTACCTATATTACCTTCAACATTAAATGAATGTCCAGCATAACTTTATTACCTTCAACATTAAATGAATGTCCGGCCTAACTTTATTACCTTCAACATTAAATGAATGTCCAGCATAACTTTGTTACCTTCAACATTAAATGAATGTCCGGCCTAACTTTATTACCTTCAACATTAAATGAATGTCCGGCCTAACTTTATTACCTTCAACATTAAATGAATGTCCGGCCTAACTTTATTACCTTCAACATTAAATGAATGTCCGGCCTAACTTTATTACCTTCAACATTAAATGAATGTCCGGCCTAACTTTATTACCTTCAACATTAAATGAATGTCCGGCCTAACTTTATTACCTTCAACATTAAATGAATGTCCAGCCTAACTTTATTACCTCCAACATTAAATGAATGTCCGGCCTAACTTTATTACCTTCAACATTAAATAAATGTCCAGACTACCTATATTACCTTCAACATTAAATGAATGTCCGGCCTAACTTTATTACCTTCAACATTAAATGAATGTCCGGCCTAACTTTATTACCTTCAACATTAAATGAATGTCCGGCCTAACTTTATTACCTTCGACATTGAATGAATGTCCTGCCTAACTTTATTACCTTCAACATTAAATAAATGTCCAGTCTAACTTTATTACCTTCAACATTAAATGAATGTCCAGCATAACTTTATTACCTTCAACATTAAATAAATGTCCAGCCTACCATATTACCTTCAACATTAAATGAATGTCCAGCCTACCTATATTACCTTCAACATTAAATGAATGTCCAGCCTACCTATATTACCTTCAACATTCAATAAATGTCCAGCCTACCTATATTACCTTCAACATTAAATGAATGTCCAGCATAACTTTATTACCTTCAACATTAAATGAATGTCCAGCCTACCTTTATTACCTTCAACATTAAATGAATGTCCAGACTACCTATATTACCTTCAACATTAAATGAATGTCCAGCATAACTTTATTACCTTCAACATTAAATGAATGTCCGGCCTAACTTTATTACCTTCAACATTAAATGAATGTCCAGCATAACTTTATTACCTTCAACATTAAATGAATGTCCGGCCTAACTTTATTACCTTCAACATTAAATGAATGTCCGGCCTAACTTTATTACCTTCAACATTAAATGAATGTCCGGCCTAACTTTATTACCTTCAACATTAAATGAATGTCCGGCCTAACTTTATTACCTTCAACATTAAATGAATGTCCGGCCTAACTTTATTACCTTCAACATTAAATGAATGTCCGGCCTAACTTTATTACCTTCAACATTAAATGAATGTCCAGCCTAACTTTATTACCTCCAACATTAAATGAATGTCCGGTCTAACTTTATTACCTTCAACATTAAATAAATGTCCAGACTACCTATATTACCTTCAACATTAAATGAATGTCCGGCCTAACTTTATTACCTTCAACATTAAATGAATGTCCGGCCTAACTTTATTACCTTCAACATTAAATGAATGTCCGGCCTAACTTTATTACCTTCGACATTGAATGAATGTCCGGCCTAACTTTATTACCTTCAACATTAAATAAATGTCCAGTCTAACTTTATTACCTTCAACATTAAATGAATGTCCAGCATAACTTTATTACCTTCAACATTAAATAAATGTCCAGCCTACCATATTACCTTCAACATTAAATGAATGTCCAGCCTACCTATATTACCTTCAACATTAAATTAATGTCTGGCCTAACTTTATTACCTTCAACATTAAATGAATGTCCAGCCTACCTATATTACCTTCAACATTAAATGAATGTCCAGCATAACTTTATTACCTTCAACATTAAATGAATGTCCAGCCTACCTTTATTACCTTCAACATTAAATGAATGTCCAGCCTACCTATATTACCTTCAACATTAAATGAATGTCCAGCCTAACTTTATTACCTTCAACATTAAATGAATGTCCAGCCTACCTATATTACCTTCAACATTAAATGAATGTCCAGCCTAACTTTATTACCTTCAACATTAAATGAATGTCCAGCATACCTTTATCTAGTTTTACTAATGCCATATTATTTTTAATTGTGTTATGTTATTTAATGCTTATTATATTATATTATATTATATTTTATTTCATATTATTATTTTATTCCATCTCTTATCAGAAATGGATTTTTTTAACAGTTGTATTTTTGCTACTGTTTTGTTCCTGCTATTAATATATATTATCACTTTGACTTTTATGACCATTTTTCGGGCATCTATTTTATTTACTCCACATACCCTTTTTGTAATCTCTTACGTGACTCCCCAATGGGTGCTAGTGGTTGGAGTACTGTCCCCTTTGTTATTGTTGTGTAGTTTATGTCGAGAAAGGCCCTTGCCGAAACATTGATTTGTGTGTTTTGTGCATGTTGTTCTACTTCCCCATTTCGTTAAGCTTTTTAGTCACAGTTCACTAGAATAATTCTGAATATTACATGAAGCATGGAACAGACAGAATTTGAGGTCACGATAGGAGATACAACTAACGTCGTATTGGAACAAAACACAATTTGAGGCCAAGATAGGAGATTTGACTAACGTTGTATGTTAACAATACAGATTTTGAGGTCAAGACAGGAGACATGACTACCGTCGTGTGGGAACAATACATAATTCGATGTTAAGATAGGAGATGTAACTAACGTCGTATGGGAACAATACAAAATTTGGGGTCAAGATAAAGTATGTTGTGTTGATATAACAGTACACACAGCAAAATCTTTAAAGCACGTTATGTTCATATAACAGATCACAGAAGTGTGGGTGGTATATGCATGCAGATACACATATAATACAGCTTATATACATACACACACATACATATCTGTATACACACACCCCTCAAACATTCATACATACCCATGCATGCACTATCAAACACACACGAGCATGCATGACCACAAACACTCACCCGTTCATACACTCATATATATACACACACTATACATACTCATACAACTAGAATGGCTGCTGCATTCGACTACTTAGCACGCGCGGGAATTCCCGATGTGCAGTTAACCGTATTTCTTCAGTGTATAAGACGCCCTATGTTTTTGAGCCCTAAATTAGGAAATATATACTTGTATTTTAAACACATTACCTGCACAAGACAACACCTAATTTGAAACTGAAATATAAATGGAAAAACATATCGTCTTTTCCACAGAAATAACGGTCGATCGACATAACATAAGATAGCAATGGCAAATATATCATGCCGATTTGTGTTAACAGTGACAGTCTTTATAAAACGTGAAATAGTACTGGTTTTTTTCTTCTTGTTATTCTCCTCCTCTTCCTTCTTCTTCTTCTTCTTCTTCTTCTTCTTCTTCTTCTTCTTCTTCTTCTTCTTCTTCTTCTTCTTCTTCTTCTTCTTCTTCTTCTTCTTCTTCTTCTTCTTCTTCTTCTTCTTCTTCTTCTTCTTCTTCTTCTTCTTCTTCTTCTTTTGCTGCTGCTGCTACGCTTCTGCTTTTTACTCTTCTGGCCGCCTCGACCGCAGACACATCGTTGTGTTGTAGAGTTTCTCTGATGTTATTTCCCCATCTATATATGTTTAAACACCATGTGTGGCGTCGCAAAGCCATCTCCCTGAGTAAGTAAAGGACCCTTTTCCACGCCTTCAGCCATATTGGGTATATAGGGCTAGACCTGTATTGTATGAACCAAACGGCACTTGATGGGTGATATGGTCAGTATTACTTTCCAGGACTGTACTTGGCACCCACTCAAGGCTGGGTCGACCTGGGAGCCAAACTCGTTAAAACAAAATCTGGACCCTGTCAGGATCCGAACCCACGACTTTCCGATCCGTGGGCAAGTTTCTAGCCGCTAAATCACAGTGGCTCCCCAATCTCTCTAAGTGGGCAAACCGTTTTATTTGATGTCTCTGTAAGTAATGAAGTACTGGGTCTGTGCCGACTTTTCCTCTTATGATCTCGTTCTTGATTTTCTCCTTTTGGGCACCCCTGCAGCTTTTCTCAGACATCTCATTTCCATGGTTACTAATTGTCTCTGTCAATCCCGCATTGCAGTGTGTTATTCTAGAATATCCCGCACTAGCCGGCACGCCGTCTGCGGGGATTCCCCCGTGGACCTGATGTTAACACATTCTACTTCCCTGACAAGAGAGCCGGGTATTTACGGCATGTCCTGCCATCATTTGCATGCAGAAACCCCCCAGCCCATCAATCATGCCACTTGCGGCCACCGGGATATTTTATTTTGCCATATTCCACCTATTGACCCCGCGAGTTGCCGCCGCATTCTCAAGCTGTTATCGGGTTGGACTCCTGCATATTCAGCTGGAGACATCGGCGTCGATACTCGGGTGCTGCATCATTTTGGGGCAGACCCTGTTTCTGAGTGTGGGGTGGGAGGGGTGAGTTCCTACTAGTTCCTGGGAGGGGGGTGGGCAGGGTGAGCCCCACGCTATAACACTTTTCGGTTCCTAATACGCTAGTCTCCCCACCGAATGTAGGTCAACTCCATTGATAAGTTTGTTTGACTTAGTCTACCCTGGTCGAGGTCATGGGTGTCTCAGTCTATTGTTGTCTTGCATTTACGTTTTTATTTCGAGGAAGAGTCAGCCTGTGACATAGGTTTCGTCACTCTTTAGGCGGGGGGGGGGGGGGGGGGGGTTGTGTTTAGACCCAGTATCTAAATGTTTTTGCAGTGTTAAAAGCTCTGGCATGTTGAAATATACAACACGCGATATCAGCGCCAGTGCGGAATAGCCCCCGTGACCTTCTGTGAAAGTTGCACAGGGCTAAGTTGTTGCCCGTGACTATGTATGGTCGTTCTCTGTTGAAGTGTGTATACGTCTCATATTTATTTCAAGTATCGGGTGTTTTCACTTGGGGCGGCACGCAGTATTTCTTTCACAATTCGGACAATAATAGGTTTAAGGTTTGAACAACGAATCAACGTGGCACACGGGTAGTAACCCATAAGTGCTCTGTTTTTCTTCTAACTCAAGTCTGAGGTCGAAGAAGCTCAGCACAGTGCACAGGCTCTGTAGCACCGGCGAGGATCCTGAAATTCTTTGAGTTGATTTTTAACCCCAAATCTTGCCCGGGCAGCGCCGTTAAGCTACTCTTTTTGATTTCCAACTGCCAAGAGATTTTGTTTTGTTTACGTGCGCAGCAATACATACGGGGTCCCATCTTCCTACCAAAGGCCAGGGGAAGTTACTAGATGTCCACGTGAAAAAATCCCAAGCTTGACTCAGGCCTGAACCCGGGACCTCCAGCACTCGAGGCGGACGCCATGCCTCTAGACCACTCAGTGCCCCGCTGTTAAAGGATTTGCTGTGTAGTTTCTCACAGTTTGGAGTAAAGCGTTGAAGAGCTCGAGACTCAGTTCTAAGGAGTTTCCTGCAGCATGATTTCTTTCAAACCATTAGCTCAAACGTATGATAACGTCATGCCGAGAGGGGGGGGGAGGGAGAGGGGAGAAGAGAGAGGGGAGAGATAGGGGAGAGAGAAAGATAGGGAGAGGGAGGGGAGAGAGGGAGGGGGAAAGAGAGAGGGGAGAGGGAGGGGGGAAGAGAGAGAGGGAGGGGGAAGAGAGAGGGGAGAGGGTGAGGAGAGAAAGAGAGAGGGGGAAGCGAGAGAGAGAGAGAGGGGGGGGGGGGGGGAGATTTCGTGCGTTGCTTGCCAAGACGAGAAGGACTTTCTGTAAAGAACCTGCTAACTTAGTGTGTCTTTCTGTCTGTGTCTGTGGCTATCTGTACATCTTTTTCTTAGTGTGTCTTTGTCTGTGTCTGTCTGTCTGTCTGTCTGTCTCTCTCTCTCTCTCTCTCTCTCTCTCTCTCTCTCTCTCTCTCTCTCTGTGTGGCTATCTGTACATCTTTTTCTTAGTGTGTCTTTGTCTGTGTCTGTCTGTCTGTCTCTCTCTCTCTCTGTGGCTATCTGTACATCTTTTTCTTAGTGTGTCTTTGTCTGATCTGTCTGTCTGCCTGTCTGTCTGTCTGTCTCTCTCTCTCTCTGTGGCTATCTGTACAACTTTTTCTTAGTGTGTCTGTGTCTGTCTGTGTCTCTATCTCTGTGGCTGTCTGACTACATTTGTCTCGGGTTTGCTCCTGTCAACATTTATCTACCTGTGCGTCTGGCTGCCAGTTTATTTCTGTCTGCCAGTATACTTCATTTATGTGTGCTTTATCCCGTCTTTACTGATGTCTCAACTCTTTGAAAATAGTTAATCACTCCCCCCCCCCCCCACCACCCAGCTGTCTTTGTTGTCTCTCCTATCTATCAAACCCTGTATCTTTCTGTCTGTCTATATTTATGTACGCCTGTCTCTCAGTGTACACGTAGTGTGTCCCCCCCCCCCCCCCTTTTCTCTATTTCCTCTTGCCCAGTAATCAGATAACGAACTGTCCTGTAAACTTATTTCTTTGGAAGGGATAAATAGACCGGCGCAGTCTCGGTGAAATACATTACATGCTTGTTACGTTTCAGTAACATTCTACTCTACATTACTACCATAACATTACTCTCAAAACTTTGCTATCATAACATCACATCACTATCAAAACATTACTATAATATTACTATCGCCTTTTTCATGTCCTTTATCTTCTCCTCTCTCTGTTTCTCTCGCTACTCGTCCCCCCCCCCCCCCCCCCCCTCTCGCTTACTGAGAATTGATTTTTGGCTGTTTGCGGTTTGGAAACATTACTACCATCAGTAGAGTGCCGTGTTGCATCAACATTACTACCATCAGTAGAGTGCCGTGTTGCATCAACATTACTACCATCAGTAGAGTGCCGTGTTGCATCAACATTACTACCATCAGTAGAGAGCAGTGTTGCATCAACATTACTACCATCAGTAGAGAGCAGTGTTGCATCAACATTACTACCATCAGTAGAGAGCAGTGTTGCATCAACATTACTACCATCAGTAGAGTGCAGTGTTGCATCAACATTACTACCATCAGTAGAGAGCAGTGTTGCATCAACATTACTACCATCAGTAGAGTGCCGTGTTGCATCAACATTACTACATCAGTAGAGTGCAGTGTTGCATCAACATTACTACCATCCGTAGAGTGCCGTGTTGCATCAACATTACTACCATCAGTAGAGTGCCGTGTTGCATCAACATTACTACCATCAGTAGAGTGCCGTGTTGCATCAACATTACTACCATCAGTAGAGTGCAGTGTTGCATCAACATTACTACCATCAGTAGAGTGCCGTGTTGCATCAACATTACTACCATCAGTAGAGTGCCGTGTTGCATCAACATTACTACCATCAGTAGAGTGCCGTGTTGCATCAACATTACTACCATCAGTAGAGTGCCGTGTTGCATCAACAGACAGATTTGACCCGTACACATGTGTCATGGAATAGTGACTTTGCAGTTTAGTCATGTCTGTCATAGACAGTCAGGCGAGGTAGGCGAATGAATAATATAAGATAGACAGACAGATGGGTGGATAGATGGACAGACAGCCACACAGACAAACAGACACAGACAGACAAACAGGTGGATGGATAGATAGACACACAGACAGATATACAGATGAATGGATGGATGGATAGACAGACAGAGAAACAGACATACAGATAGAGAAACAGATGGATGGATAGATAGACAGATAGACACACAGGCAGGCAAACCGATGAATGGATAGATAGATAGATAGATAGATAGATAGATAGATAGATAGATAGATAGATAGATAGATAGATAGATAGATAGATAGATAGATAGATAGATAGATAGATAGATAGATAGATAGATAGATAGATAGATAGATAGATAGATAGATAGATAGATAGATAGATAGATAGATAGATAGATAGATAGATAGATAGATAGATAGATAGATAGATAGATAGATAGATAGATAGATAGATAGATAGATAGATAGATAGATAGATAGATAGATAGATAGATAGATAGATAGATAGATAGATAGATAGATAGATAGATAGATAGATAGATAGATAGATAGATAGATAGATAGATAGATAGATAGATAGATAGATAGATAGATAGATAGATAGATAGATAGATAGATAGATAGATAGATAGATAGATAGATAGATAGATAGATAGATAGATAGATAGATAGATAGATAGATAGATAGATAGATAGATAGATAGATAGATAGATAGATAGATAGATAGATAGATAGATAGATAGATAGATAGATAGATAGATAGATAGATAGATAGATAGATAGATAGATAGATAGATAGATAGATAGATAGATAGATAGATAGATAGATAGATAGATAGATAGATAGATAGATAGTAGATAGATAGATAGATAGATAGATAGATAGATAGATAGATAGATAGATAGATAGATAGATAGATAGATAGATAGATAGATAGATAGATAGATAGATAGATAGATAGGTTATTAGGTAGACAGACAGACAGGCAGACAGACAGACAAATAGACAGACAGACAGACAGACAGATATCCAACCATTTGTTCGTCTGTCTGTGTGTTTGTCTATGGTAGATAAATGCTGACAAAAGCAAATCCGAGACAAATGTAGTGAGACAGCCACAGAGAGAGAGAGAGAGAGAGAGAGAGAGAGAGAGAGAGAGAGAGAGAGAGAGAGAGAGAGAGAGACAGACAGAGACAGAGATATAGACAGACAGACACACATACAAACAGATGTATGGATAGATAGACAGACAGACAGCCAGATTGACTGATTAGATAGATAGCTTAGATAGAGACATTGCTATGACGGAGGACAGGCAGGGAGAGAAGAGATAGGTATATAAATGGAGAGGCAAAGAGAGACCCACCATCATTTCCATGGAAATGGCCACCATGAGCCACGGGTTGAGGTGCTTGATACACGTAAAGGCGAAGTAGTAGGTCTTGCAGGCGGCGTCCGAGGAGTCCAGGATCCTCTTGCTGAGGCTGACCTTCACCAGCTCTTGGTACCTGCGGGGCAGGGAGAGACCACACTGACACCTGGGACACTCTTGTTTTATTTCTTTCTTAATATTGTTTTTCTTCCTAACTTTCTTTCTTTTGATGCTTGTTTTTGTTGCCCCATCTCTCTCCCATCCCCCCCCCTTTTTTGGTGTGCTTTTGATGATTTCATTCATTCATTCATTCTCTTGAGGCTTGCTTCGGCTGCCCCCCCCCCCCCAACCTATCTTTCTCAGGATTCTCTTTCTTTCTTTCTTTCTTTCTTTCTTTCTTTCTTTCTTTCTTTCTTTCTTTCTTTCTTTCTTTCTTTCTTTCTTTCTTTCTTTCTTTCTTTCATTTTTTTTTCTCCTGGGTTTGTTTATATTGCCTCTCTTCTCAGGATTTCATTCATTCATTCCTTCATTTGTTCATTCATTAAGACTTGTTTTTGCTGCCCCTGCTCTTCTCATGATTTCTTCTTTCTTTCTTTCTTTCTTTCTTTCTTTCTTTCTTTCTTTCTTTCTTTCTTTCTTTCTTTCTTTCTTTCTTTCTTTCTTTCTTTCTTTCTTTCTTTCTTTCTTTCTTTCTTTCTTTCTTTCTTTCTTTCTTTCTTTCTTTCTTTCTTTCTTTCTTTCTTTCTTTCTTTCTTTCTTTCTTTCTTTCTTTCTTTCTTTCTTTCTTTCTTTCTTTCTTTCTTTCTTGTCTTGTCTTTTAAGTGACCATATCACTCGAGATTTAGGGGAATCATATAGTATGGGGGGGGGGGGGGAACTTAGCCCCAATTTAGATTTTCTGGAGAGAAAGCAAAAGCGTGGGGGCGGAGGGGGAGGGGGCGCGGGGGGGGGGTTGTTGAGCCACCCAAATATTTGGTCGTCGGGGTGGGGCATGGTGCCTGGGGTTCCAAGATGTGGGCCCCCCAGTGACTGTGTATCAAGGGCTTCATTCAGTTGAAACAGACAGATGAGAACAACTGCTACATTGGACACATCTGCTGAAGACGGGCTCCACTAAACTGATATACGTGCAACGAATGGGGTCGATCGAATGCAGCAGAGATTAAACACAGATTTCCGGTGGGATCAATAGGGCTTGCAGGATGAATGCGCGGTTTTGAGAGGATTTGTTTTGTCTTTCACTGGGAAAGGGGGGGGGGGGGGGGGAGGATTCTGAGTGTCAGGAGTACAAGGCTATAACTTTATCATCATCATTTTCTTCTTCTTTTTCTGTGTCTTCTTCTTCTTCCTTTTCTTCTTCTTCTTCTTCTTCTTCTTCTTCTTCTTCTTCTTCTTCTTCTTCTTCTTCTTCTTCTTCTTCTTCTTCTTCTTCTTCTTCTTCATTTCCCCTTCCTCCTCCTCTTGTTCTTCCTCCTCCTTCTATGTCTGCTTCTTTTTCTTCTTCTCCTCCTCCTCCGTCTTCTGCTACTTTCTCCTCATTTAAATGGGCGGTTGGCACATTGTGCTGTGATTTACAGCTAGATTGCAATATCTGACCTTTCCGACCCAACACATCCGATTTCAACTAACCCTTATAAGGCGCTAGTTGTGACATCCGTAGAACAGCTACCAACGCAGGCGCTACGCGTGAACAGATCTGAAGTGAAAGCAAGAGGTCGCCGAAGAATAATATGGATTGATGACATTAAAGAGCTTCGGTGACGACACGGAATGACGGTAACAATTGCTGCCCATCAAGTAATGAATCGCAAACCGTTCCTTCCCGCAACGCTTAACGACAGAAGTGGAAACTGATGATGATGATGTTGTTATGACATTCTTGTTAAGGGGCGCTGAGTCTGTAAACACTCTGACGTAGGCGCACGGAGACATAAAAACGGTCATAGACTCACTGGTATAAACGTATGGGCATAGACACAGGGACATGGACACAAATGTCCACAAACAAGCATGGATACAGGCAACCTGAACAGGCAAACGGCATAGACCCGTGGGCGTAGACACTGAGGTAGAAGACACATTGGTGTATACACTGTGGCGTAGACACACAAGCGTAGACACGAGGCTTCAGACACACTGGCGTAGACGCAGGGCATAAACACGCGTGTAGACACACGGGCATGGACGTACGACCGTAGACACACGGATGTAGACACACGGACAGGCACATATTAGCGAAGACATGGACATGGGCATGGACATATGAGCGTAAAAACACGGAAATGGACATATGAGCCTCTGAAACACTGGCCTATACAAACCAGTGTAGACATACTGGCGTGGACGCACTGGCGTATGCACGGGCGTGGACAAACGAGCGTAGACACACGGGCCTGGACATATGATCGTGGACACACGGGCATAGACACGCGAAAGTTGACACACGGGTGTGGACACGGCCATAGACAAACAGACCACGGAGACGTACAGACATCGACTAACCAGGCATCCCCACACCGAATTAGCAGCAGCATTAGGTCGGTGCCCCCGAGACAGGCCAGGTAGAAGACCGTGGACCAGGCAGTCCGGCTGACACTAACCAGTACCGGGATGGCCAGCAGGTTGCCCACGATCCCCTGTAGCAGGAGGAACGGGTACAGCACCAGCGGCAGGTAGTGGACGAAAGGCAGGTCCTCGTCGCTGAAAGAAAACAACATAAATAAATTCAAATATGTCAGGTGTGGTTTAGCAGCAGCAGCAGCAAAATGAAAACAGTAAGTGAGAGAGGTACTTTGGGATGACCGCTGTGTTGGAGGACTAAGCACGCTTGGGGATGCACTGTGAGCAGCGACACCAACGTACTAACACAGTATTATCGCTTTTAGTGGGAACCATTGTGGTGGTGCTGCTAAACGTTCGCCTGCCGATCCGAAGGTCGTGGGTTCAGATTCTGGCAGAGCCGGACTTTTGTCCAAAAAAAAAAAAAAAAACATTGGCTCCTAGGTAGACCCAGCCGTACATGAGTACCAGGTAAAGTTCTGGGATGTACCGAATGGTCTATAAAATATAGGTCTAGCCCTGTATGCCCAACACTCTCGAGTGCGTGGGAATGGGTCGATTACATTACTTCACTGTTTCTGTCGGTAACCAACAACTGACCGTAGGTTTGTCCAGAGCTAGCTGTTCTTGTTGTCTGCTGTCACTACCGTTGTTGCGTTATCTGAAAATGTTGCGTAGTCTGAAAATGTTGCGTTATCTGAAAATGTTGCGTTATCTGAAAATGTTGCGTTATCTGAAAATGTTGCGTTATCTGAAAATGTTGCGTTTCCTGAAAATGTTGCAAATACCCTGGGCTGCCAGAATAACTAACAGTGATTGCTTGGAAATGGCTAATGAAAGTAGAACATTATATACAACAATGAGAAGGAAACAAAGTGCTTTGGTCATGTCATGAGAAAAAGAGCACTGGAAAATATCGTGACGACTGGAAAAATCACTGGTAGAAGAGGCAGAGGCAGACCAATAGAAGTGATGGTGGATGCTTGAAGACAGTGGCATGGAGGAATAGCATATGTGTAGTTGATCCAGAACACTAAAGACCGAGATCTGTGGAGATGCATGAACGCCTACGCCAGCTGACAAGGCACTTGATGATCAGAATCATTAGTCTCCCTGCCCCATAGTGTCTGTATTGAGCTGCCTCAGAACTCAGTATTTTTTGCTTTTAAGCGCTTCTCTTTGGGGTGTAAAGTGTTAAAGTAACTATCGCGTGTCGTTGAGTTAAGCATTACTTTTCTGTCCAAACCACTTTAGAGTAGGGGGGCTGCGTGGTCTCGAGGCATGGTGTCCGCCTCGAGTACTAGAGGTTTAGAGTTTAATTCCCGGTAAGAGCAGGGATTTTTTCACTTGGACTTGGACTTCTGGTAATTTCCCCTGGTCTCTGGGTAGAGAGGTCGGACGCCCGTGTGTATTGTTGCGCATGTAAACAAATCTCTTGGCAGTTTGAAATTAAAAAAAAAAAGTAACTAAACGCCGCTGCCCGTTTAAAATTTGGAGTTCAAAATCTACCCAAATTTGTTCAGGATCCTCGCCGGTGCTACAGAGCCTGTGTACCGTGCTGAGCTTCTTCGGCCTCCGGCTGGAGTTGGAAGAAGAACGGAGCACTTATGGGTTACTACTCGTACGCCATGGTGTTGGTCCGTTGTTCAAACCTCAAACCTCAAACCATTGCGTTTAGTATGACCGAAGTAACTTATTTAGTTTACGATATGCATTACCGTTTTTGTTGTTGTTGGAACCAGTTAGTTAGTTGCGTATCCTTTACAGGACGTTTGCAGAACTAACTCCAGCATATTTGAGCTGTTGTGGTTTTTCTAGGCAAGTTTACGTCCAGTAGTTTGCCATTGCTTCTGGACGGTCGGCTTCTCGATACCACTGTCGAAACCAACGCAAGGCCCGCAGCTGGGATCGAACCCGGCACCCCGGCATTACGAAGTGAGCTCGCAACGCCCAAGCCACAGATCGGTTGCCCCGACGGCTTCTAGCTCTACTTTTATTGTTTCTGAGTGACAGGGCTTTCAGTGGTGCGCTGTCTTGTGATACTCTTGTTGCATGTCAGAACCATTTGATCTGGCACTGACTGTGTCCCAAATTGTTCTCCGAAATCGTCCTTTCTAGTCCATCTATACAGTCATCGTTATGTAGCAGGTCCTTTGCAGAACGTCGCTCTCATCACGCTCTGCCTGAAAGAAACTCGGTCTCTCGCCAGCTCTCCCGCCTCATGTAATTTCATACCCAAGGAGTCACTTATATCATGTGCCCATCATCGTGTTGGTCGGTCCCTGCCCCTCCTTCCTGGTACCATGTCTTTTGCTATTATTTTTTTCTAGTCTGTCGTGGCGCTCGATATGACCAACATATTTCAGCTTCCGAGACATGATGCTGTTTATTCGCCAATCTTCCTTGATGTTCAGACCTTTCAAGATGTCAATATTTCTCCTGTTCTTTGTCCAAGATATTCTGAGAATCATTCTATAGCATTTCAGCTTAAAAGCCCTTATTCTCTTTCTTAAGAACTGGGAGATAGTCCACGACTCACTTCCGTATGTTGCTACAGGGAAGATGCATGCTCTCAAAATTCTAATTTTGATTTTCTTGCTGGTGCTTAACCATAAACTTTTAATGATTATACTGCGAAGGTTTCGACATAGGTATCGAGAAGCCGACCGTCGAGGTAATAATATTTACAATACTCTCCCGTAATTAAGGGGGAGAAAGTAAATTAAAAGATCAATGTTACGCTACGGGAGCAGCGGACATAAAATTATATATTCATGTCTTCAAAGTCCAGTCGGTTGTGAGTGGAAAATATGTCGGGAACTCTGGCGCCCAGTGGACTAAACTTCCAACATAGCTTCATCTAAATCCTAGGAGGCTGAACTGCCTACACAGTTTCATCTCATCCTCGAGTGATGGCCTCAGCATATTCCGAAGTTTTTTTTTTCCCCGGCCCACATGCATTGCCAGACTATTGTCTTGACATCGACCTGGCTGTCATGATATACGAAGATAAGTGATATCGAGCATTTGTGTAGTATTGAATAATCTATCTATGTGCTGAAGAAGGCTCCATAGCCGCAACTTTCACGTTTTGTTTGTCTTTGTTCGGTTTTATATCTTTCCCTGAGTGGATAATATAGCCAGCATCGCTGTGGCAGCCTTTACTTCCCAGGAGATTACCTAGTAACCATTTTAGGCTGGGTCGACCTATCAGCCAAGATTAGTTTAAAAAAAAAAAATGATTTGAACTATAAATCTACTTTTACATTGCTCACCCGAAATCGGAGTCGCACTCGTCGAATATACTGCTGAAAGCACTTCCGGTTCCGTTGCCAGCCACATGGTAAAGACGACTGTCGAAGTAGCCGTAGATGTCGCTGGGGTCGTTTCCGGTCCTGGATGTATGGGAGCGCCCCCTGGCTGGGCCGGCCACTGAAACAGCATAGTCAAGTATTGTTAGTATTCGTTTTAATAATGAAGAACTGATATAACTGCACTCGGAATGTTCTCACACTTGTACCAACTGCCTTCCCAGTAGCCACCGAAGAGTTCATTTGCTGATAGTACACCTTGCAGCCTGAGTCCGAAAAATATAGGCGCAGTGCACGAACTCCTTAGCACCGGCAAGGATCCTGAAATACTTTCGATAGATTTTTAACTTTAAATTTTGCCTGGACAGCACCGTTTAGCTACTCTTTTCGATTTCAAATGCCAATGGATTTTTTTTTTTCATGCGCAAGAAGACACACGGGCCTCCAATCTTACTACCCAGAGACCAGGGGAAATTACTAGAAGTCCAGGTGAAAAAAATCAAGCCTTTACCTGGGCCTGAACCCGGGATCTCCTGCACTCGAGGCGGACACCATGTATCGTTTTTACATTCCCCCTGCTGTGTTCCCAGGAATCTTCTCAGTTGTAACCAAGTTCTCGAGTGTTTTCTGTTTCATAACATACCCGAAAGACACCAACTATCTACCACTAAATTTGTTTTTAAATCTTCAAACAAAGAAAGAAAGATGGAAGGAAAAAGAATTGCGACATTATGTGGTTACTCAAGGTTATTGTATCTGACCTGTTTTTAACTCTCTTTGAAATTGAAGACAGATGCCGCCATTATGTGTTTCCATGAATCTTCCCAGATTCCCCGGGACACAACCATTATCTGGGTGTCTCTTTAAGCCGTAAGCTTCTGTGTATCGAATTGGTCATTTGGGGGTTTTCTTTTCCACTACGATATAGAGCAGTGGTTCTCAACCTGTCTAATATGGTGACCCTTAATTACAGTTTTTCGTGTTTTGTCGACGCACAACTGTACAATTATTTTCGTTTCTATTTGATAACTTCAATAAATATCTGTTTTGCGATGGTCTTTGGCTACCCCTGTGAAAATGTCGTTCCACCCCTCCCCCCCCCCCCTCACCACCAAAGGGTCGCGACCTACAGGTTTAAAACCACTGATATAAAGTGTTACAGAAAGGGGAATTGGCTAAACCAGCGTTGCGACTTAATTTGGAAGTCTAAGAATCAAAACGCAATCAAAAGGTGTTAGACGTGTTTTTGTTTGTTTGTTTGTTTGTTTATGTTTCAGGAACATTCTGAGTTTGTCGAATGGGTTTATGACAGGTCATTGAACTCAACAGTACAGTAGTACCGATAGAGAGTCTAATGATTGAAAGACTAATTCAGCGGGGGGAGGGCGAGGGCGGGTAGAGGTTCAATTAGGTTAGTTGTGTATCCTCCACAGGACGTTGCAGAACCAACCCCAACAGCGCCTGGCTATTGTGTGGTTTTTCTATGCAAATTTACGACCAGGACAGTCGGCTTTATTGATACCACTGTCGAAACCAACGCCAGGCGCATGGTCCCCAGCTGGGATCGAACCCGGCATCTCGGCATTACGAAAATTTCGCATCGACTTAGCCACAGAGCTGACAGAGGTTCAGTACTGAAGGGAAAACATAGGCGGACTTTCACCCATGATGCAACTGGTACCATTAGCTTGTCGACTCTTCCTTGTCAATTGGAGAAGGGGATGGAACACGGGTGGCAATGTTCCAAGTGTAGTAATGTCAGTCCTTGATTCATGCATTTAATCACTCACTCACTAATTCAACAGGCCAGTGTTCGAGTCTGGGTAGATGGATGCATGTATACTGAAACAGCGGCAGGCTGATTTCTTCTGCCACAACCATGTCTTGAAGATGGACTGTATCGGTAGCGTAACAACACCCCACACCTGTCTGTATTTTACCTGTTCATTCCCTTGGCATAACCTTAGCAGAAGACAGTATTTCACCCCTGTTTTGTTATCCTTTCTTGCTTTTCCTCCTCCCTCTCCCTCAAACCCGTGCCTTTCGCAGACAAGGCCTGAGATGTTATCTGCGGTTGTTGTAATAACGGCGCCAAGTCTTCGTTTGAGAGAAGCAGTAGAGCGCCGTCGACGGCTCACCGAGTTTCTCCAAAGCGACGTCAATGAGCTGAAACTTCTCGCACCAGTGGCGCTGTGATTCATGACTGTGTTCGCGTTGTGATGAGAATATAGGCGTTTTATTTGTTTTAGATGATAGAGGCTGTGGTGACAAGACAGATATGGTTTGATAGATGGTTGAGTAACGATGATTGGGGTAAATAGATGGATGTGTGGTTGGGTAGATGGTTAGATAGTTCGTTGGATGATTGACCAAGTTAGTGTGCTGTATGCTGGTTAATCATCATCATCATGTGCCCTGCCAACTTGCGATCCCTGGTTGCCTGGAACAGCTCTCTGGATGATATCCCTCCACGCCATCGTTTCAGCCCATCCAGCATCATCTCTCTTGATCTGCCTCTACCCCTTTTTCCACTGATCTTTCCAGTTGTCACGATGTTCTCCAATGTCTCTCTTCTCATTGTGTGGCGTATGCTGGTTGGATGGTTGTTGTGCTTGATTCTGGTTGGATAGATTATTTGTTGATATTTGCGTCAATGGTCAGTTAGTTGGTTGGTTTAATGATTGCATTTGTGGTTGTTTAGATGGTTTGATGGTTGGTTGTGTAATGGTTTTGATAATTTGTTAGGTAGAATTCATAAATAGCCCACATGATCGAAAGAGAGTCTAAATATATGAGAACAACATTCACCGAAATAGTAAATTGGATGAAGAAATTAACATTCAGTGCAGTAAAGCAAACCAAGAACTGAAACAAACCTCCCCCCCCCCCGCCCCCACCCCGCCTTCTTTATTTTTACTACATAAGACATTCTCGATAAGCCTTAACTTCTCATACAAAGTATATTCATCCCCACCATGTGCTACCAGTGCTAGAGATCGGTCGCTCACAACAAACTAGAGAATAAACTTAGTAACCATGGCTGTGAGATGTCTGAGAAGGACTTCAAGAGTGACCATAACATATACAATTAGGAGGTTTAAGGTTTGAACAATGGATAATCGTCTTGGCACACGGGTAGTAACCCACAAGTGCTCAGTTCTACTTCTAACTCAAGTCTCAGTCCGAGGTAAGTAAGCGCAGTGCACGGGCTCTAGTACCGACGAGGATCCTGAAATATCTTTGGTGGGTTTTTAACTCCAAATGTTTACATGGGAAACACATTTAGGCTGCTCTTTTCGATTTCCAACTGCCAAGGGATTTTTTTTTTTTTTTACGTGCGCAACAATACACAAATGAAGTCCTACAACAGAAAGTCGGCACCGAGCCAGTTCTAAATTACACACACAGTAAATCAAACGGTTAGCCTACTTAGAGAGAATACCTTTTGACTCTATACCGTATAAGGCATACACCAAAAGAAAAGAAGGACGTACAGCCCGAGGTAGACCAAGAACAAGATGGAAAGATAACATCAGAAAAACTCTACAACAGCACGATGTGTCTGTGGTTGAGGCGGCCAGACAAAGCAAGAAGCAAACGCTTATACCTCCCTCGATACCCGAAGCGATAAAAATACCAGGCGAAGGAGAAGTGGGCCAGCTCTTACAAGCGAGTTACAGTAAAACTCATGAGATGATCAATCATTTCCCTGGCAACTTTTTGTTGTGAGTCATAGAATCTTGTCGGCGTCTGTGACTTTGCGGCGAAGTTTTTCTGTTGAAATGTTAAATACTATTCTTAGAATACCATGGACCAGGAAGAAGAAAACATCGACATTCTATATGTACTGAACACCGGGGAGAATTGGCTCACAAACAGCATTCTGCTTAGATATTTTGGTTTAGGGAAAACTGTTGATGGAGGGTAGAGTTTCTGGAACGTGAGACAGAAGTCGCCCTCTGCAAAGGTGAATACACGACACTGAAGATGTACTAGCAGTGAAAGCATTTAGGGTTGGAGAAATAGCTAGAGATACACTTTCAGGCGTGCGGTTACCAGAGCGAGGTTCTGTAAAGAACCTATTGATTGATGATGATGATTATACTAGCTAACCTTTGTACTTCTTCAGTCGCCCAAAGCTATTTATCACTGCAGACTCCTCCAAAGTCGGAATACATCTATCTGAGAGGCGAAAAACTACAGTCTGTTAACAAATAAGCCAGATCTTTAAAACGAATGCGCACGCAACACCCAACCTCGGGAATATGACTAAAGTCCAGAAGTGGACGAACACTCAGAACTTTCCGCCGTAGTTTACAGGTGAAGAATTAGAAGAGTATTATTGTAGTGTGAACTCTTCTAAAATTAGGAAAAGTTTGGAGGCAACTGAGATGCGATTCTTGAGAAGAATGTTGCGAATACCTTGGACAGCCAGAATAACTAACAATGATTGGAAGTGGCTAATGAAAGTAGAACATTATATAGAACCATGGGGAGGGGACAAACAAAGTTCTTTGGTCATGTCATAAGAAAAGGAGCACTGGAAAATATCGTGACGACTAGAAAGATCACTAATAGAAGAGACAGAGGCAGACCAAGAAAAGCAATGGTAGATGGCTGAAGACGGAGGCATGGGGGAATATCATCAGTGGAGTTGGTTCAGAACACCAGCGACCGAGATCTGTGGAGGTGCATGATCGTTTACGCATGGCACTTGATGATGATGGTGAACCCTTCTGAGGATGCACGGTTATTATTTTAAAAACGCAATCACCTGGCGGAGAAACTGTTGCAGCACGAGCTGAAACCGGCCTGGTATTTAGATTAAGGTGAGAGCGGTTCCCAGAGTTCACCTTTCTTGACACGTCTGCTGAAAGACGGGCTCAGTTATTATTGCCTTTTTGCTGTTTTTCCCGTTACCACTTTCTTTCATAAGCCGATCTTGACGCAGTGATTCTCAAACAGTTTTCTTGCAGAGGCATCACACCTCCATGATAAGAATTGGCAGGGGTGTTCCGTGTCTGTTGTTAACTCATTATTTACCAAGAAACTCACCCTGCGTTTGTTGAATCCAATTTATATAATTTTCAGAAAATTAATTCAATGAACTGTAAAACTAAAAAAAGCTGAACTAAAGGGAGATGGGGAACAACGTGCACAGAGCAGACCAGTCGACGTTTTCGCCGACTCCCTCCATTTCTTTCTTGGTCAACTTTTTGCTCTATCTACGGAACTTACTGGTCTCAAACTTTCCCAACATGCGCTGTGAGTTAGCTACAGTGACGACATGTGTTTACAGCTGATTCTCAAGCCAGCGAAAAGCTGCAGTGACTGCCTCCATCTCCATTCTCAAACTAGATGTTGTGGTATCATATGCAAGGCTTTGTTGCACTAAGCGACGTCCATTCACTTTTGCTCAGAACCCTCGCTAGCTTCGTCTGCCTTTTTTTTTTTTTTTACACAATATCCAACTAATGCAGCGTGTTTTTTACATTTCACCGCATCAGCGACGCGCGACCTACTGTTTTGAAGACACTAAGGGGGTAAAACGCGTTTGTTTAGAACAAATACAGAAATTTAAGTCTCTGGGCACATAGATAACATCTGGTGGAAGATGTATCACAGTTAAAAAGAACAGAAAAGAATAGGCCAAAACTGCTTTTTTTTAACATGAAAAATATGTTGTGCCATAAATCCATGCCATTGGAGGTTAGGAAAATAAATCTCGCAAGCTACATAGAGCCAGTTTTAACATACGGTTGTGAAGCCTGGACAATCAATAAACAAGCCGAACAATAACTTAAGGCCTATGAGATGTGGTTTTACCAAAGAATCCTTTGAATTCCTTGGACAGCTAAGAAGAGCAAGCCAGATGTTTTGGAAGTGCCAAATGCTGGTAGACAACTTATCACAAACATCAGAAAGAGACAGTCAGAATTTTGGGGCGTCATGTTATAAGAATAGGAAAAATAGAACATGTTGTAACCACTGGAAAGATTTGTTGAAAGAAAGACAACTCGAGAAGATTGTTGACATAATTTGTCATGGCATGGAGGGGTGTCAACACACGTACTGATACATGCAGTTGCGGATCGCAGAATATGGAGAGGCATGATCGTCCACGCTAGTCGGCAAGGCACTTGATGAACGAAGGGAAAAACCGAATGCACTCTTTCAAGTGTTCACATCCGCGTTGAAGTAGTCGTTTTTAATTCTTTGAAAAATTGATCTATGCTCACAGATCGACCGAGCTTTAACATGGTACCACGTATTGTCCTGGAAGGTAAAGGCGGCCGGCTTGATGTTGATAACATCACCCACAGAGTGTCGATTGGTCTGTACAAATGAGTCTAGTATATTACTGCTGATACACCAGTGACCTAAGAGAAGCCTGTTATAAACGACGGAAGAAACTGAGTGGATTGACTTAACCGTGTTATCGCAGGATGTAAAGAGTTGGCGGGACAGGAAAAAGGTCAGATGAACACATCCTTGCAGATTTAGGAGGAAACAGACACTTATTGGGCAGTAAATAAAGACTTGGACGTGTCTTTTCACCTTTATTGAGATTGGAGTGGGAGTGTAACCTGGAACTCGCAGGCATGCGGGAATAAGATCAGGGCTGCCAGTGATGGGTTTTTACCCCCAGATCTTTCTACCCAACACCTTGGGTTCAGATTTTGGAATCTGGGTTTTTCTTTAAATATATTCTTATATAAAAGTGGGCAAGTGTTTTGTTTCGTAGATCTAAAATGTGTATTTTTAACAATCTGGGTTTTTTAAATTTTGTTTTTGTTCTTTGCCTATGTATTGCTTGGGTTTTTGTTTAGCTTAGCTGGGTTTAAAAGAAAAAAATCCTATTGGCAGCCCTGAATAAGGCGCTTGATTTACCAACAGATAGCAGACGTTGACTTGTTTTAAGCTTGTGGAGTTATTGAGGAAGAGATCAGAGCACGTATGGGTCTGTTCAGACTGCTGTGAGAACTTCCGTTAACTCTTCCGGTACCAAGCTGGTATTGCTCCAGTTCATTTCATTTGAATTCTTTTGTGTGTGTGTGTGTGGAAATCTTTGTGGGTTTTGGGACCACATTCTGTGTGTGTGCGTGCGTGCGCGTAAAAAAAAAAAAAGTAAAGGACTCTTTTCCACGCCTTTAGGCGTATAGGGCATATAGGGATAGACCTATATTTTTATAGACCAATCGGCACAAGATGGATGATGTGGTCAGCATCACGCCGGCCGCCTTTACTTTCCCAGGACTGCACCCGGTACCCACTCAAGGCTGGGTTGACCTGGGAGCCAAGGTCATTTTTGAAATAAGTCCGGCTCCGCCAGGGAGCGAACTGCGTGCGCGTGGAGGTGGAATAATAGTAGACCCAGTCCCTTCACCAAAATGCGGTGCGGGGGGAGGGGGGTTTCCTTAAAAGTCTAAGTGCATCTGCCTGAGAGGCGAGGAACTAACAGTCTGCATACAAATGAGCCAGATCTGTAAAACGGATGTGCTCAAAACTCGAGTTAAAGAACGCGACCGAAGTCCGGAAGTCGGCGAACTAGCAGAACTTTCCGCTGGAGTTTACTAGTGAACACACGGAGGAGGAAGAAGAAGAAAGAAGAGATGGAAGGGGGAGGTTATGCCTGCTTGTGTTTACCACATAAAAACCACATCCTCTCCATATCTAAGGATTACCCACATAATACCGAAGTAATACCCGAGAGTAGGCATTTATGCTTTAGGCGTTGCGAACGCGCTTCATAATGCTGAGCTGCCGGGTTTAATCCTAGCTACAGGTTATTTGACAGCAGACCGCCTTGCGTTGGTTTCGACAGTAGTACCTAAAGCCGAGCGTTTAGTAGGCAGTAGCAAAACTACTTAACGTAAATTTGCCTAGGAAAACAGCAACAGCCCCCAAAAAAATGCTGGACTTGGTTCTGCAACGTCCTGCAAAGGACGGACAAGTAACTGTATAATACCCGAGCAATGGTTATGGTATGGGGGGGGGGGGATCGTACAGCTAGAAATGAACAGGGGGTGGGGGGTCTTGTCGACAATCTGCACTCAGTGGAAAGCCACACAGACATATCATCAGACAGCTTCTGACACTACCGGAACTGGAATTATTAGCTTGCTGCTGAAGACGGTTACGGAGCGCTTATGGAAATGTGTCGAGTGCTTGTTGTCAAGTTGTTAGCTCAACGCACAAAAATCAGTACCCAAGAAATAATTTATAATTCTTATGTTGAGCTGGGTTTTTCAGAAGCTCTCTGGAGCCCGTCGAGTTTTCCAGTCACAGTTTGTGTTGTACTTAGCTTTATTGGATTGGCACCTTTCCGTCTTTCTAGACGATAGTATTATATTGCGCTATGGGGAGGCATGGGACTCACAACCCATGGCGATGGCGAGTGTGACTAGCAAGACTCGCCTATGATAAGAAAAGTCTTCTGCAATGATAGCATGACATTTCAAGACCGTATTTGTCAAAACGTGTGCTTAGTCTGTGTCTTTTCAGACGCTGAGCTCTCATCGTTTCTGCAATCATTTCTGCCTTCATTCTTTTTCCTTTCTTTCTTGATATGCACCCTCCACACAACTCGGGCCATGGCATTTTTTGGTACTCACTATCCGTTGATAAAGACTTTTATTGAAACGTTCGGTTATAATTGTGCTTGCTTCCCCCATTACCTCCTTTGAACTTTCTGCTTGCATTCTAGAAGAAGACAGAGTGGTGATGCCGAAGATTGAGGAAAAGAAGTTGATGAATCCGAAGATTAGGAGGAAGAGATGTTAATAATGCCGAAGATTAAGAGGAAAAGAAGTTGATGAATCCGAAGATTAGGAAGAATATAAGTTGATGATGCCGAAGATTAGGAGGAATATTAGTTGATGATGCCGAAGATTAGGAGGAATATAAATTGATAATGCTGAAGATTAAGAGGATTATAAGTTGATGAATCCGAAGATTAGGAGGAAGAGATGTTAATGATGCCGAAGATTAGGCGGAAGAGAATTTGATGATGCCGAAGATTAGGAGGAAAAGAATTTAATGATGACAAAGATTAGAAGGAAGAGGTGTTAATGATGCTGATCATTAAGAGCAAGAGAAGTTAAAGGATTAAAAAAAAAAAAATTGAAGAAAAAAAAAAAATTAAAAAATAATTGGTAATGTAAAAGTGTTAACACCGTTGGTTGTTGATGAAAGCACCAAACATCTCCACTGCAGGATTACATGCAGTTACCCAATGCTTCACACACGTTCAGCTAATTTAGTTTGGCATTTATGGGCCGCCTAAAGACTCGCCTCACATGTTTTGTTTGACACACGGATCCCGGCAGGACTTTCCCGGGTTTATGGGAGCATTTGGGAGTGGGCAACAGAAGGAGACGCTGGGAATAGGGGGTTTGAATGCCATGTTGTAAGTTTATCCGCTGAGATACGATACTTTAAAAACCTTTCATATTTTATGTAATGTCTGTCTGCCTGCCTGCCTGTCTGTCTGTCTGTTTCTTTCTTTCTCTGTCTGTCTGTCTGTCTGTCTGTCTGTCTGTCTGTCTGTCTGTCTGTCTGTCTGTCTGTCTGTCTGTCTGTCTGTCTGTCTGTCTGTCTGTCTGTCTGTCTGTCTGTCTGTCTGTCTGTCTGTCTGTCTGTCTGTCTGTCTGTCTGTCTGTCTGTCTGTCTGTCTGTCTGTCTGTCTGTCTGTCTGTCTGTCTGTCTGTCTGTCTGTCTGTCTGTCTGTCTGTCTGTCCGTCTGTGTCTGTCTGTCATGTGTGTGTATGTGTGTGTGTAAAAGAAAGAGATAATTTATTTTGGGGAAAAACAATTATGATGGTCGCTTTGTATACCGACTTGTGCACGTCCTGTTCCATCTGTAGGTCAGAGTGAAAAGTCTTCCCTCCCGTTGACTCTTGAGTTGTCCAGACAGCTGAAAATCACTTGTTGTGGGGGGGGGGGGTGGGGGCAGTACACCTGTTTGATATCACATGGTGTGTGTATGGGTACTTTCGTGTTGCGGTTATGAGATGGCTTTTGTGTGTTGTGGGAGGGGAAAGTACACGTTTAATATGCCAGATAATGTGTATATATGTAGTGGGGGACAGTACACCTGTTCGATATCACATTGTGTGTATGGGCACTTTCGTGTTGCGATTATGAGATGGCTTTTGTGTGTTGTGGAAGGGAAAGTACACGTTTAATATGCCAGATAATGTGTAGATATGTAGTGGGGGACAGTACATCTGTTCGATATCCCATTGTGTGTGTATGGGTACTTTCGTGTTGCGGTTATGAGATGGCTTTTGTGTGTTGTGGGAGGGAAAGTACACGTTTAATATGCCAGATAATCTAATGTATCCATTTATAGTGGGCGAAATGTACACATGTTGGATATCCCATAGTATGTGTATATCGATTATCAGATAATCACAATCAACTTCCTAGTAAACGGATCACCCCACAACTGCTTCGTCCCCGCGGCAACGAAAACCACACAGAATGTCCATCACTGTCTTCTGTAGAGGGTGGAGGGAAGACTTGACACAGGCTGCAGTCGTAGCTAAGCCAAGTAGCATCACATGCACTGAATGCGTAAGACAGCCGCCAGAAGTGCCAACACAAACAGTCCGACACTGGAAATGCAGTTCATTCTCGATGGAAGTAATAGTTAACAAAAGATCAGTAGGTACACACGCACTAATTTGCATAAGGCGGCACTCCCAGGTCTCTGACAACAGGTCACTCGTCATTTTCGGAATCTGCAGTCCACAGCACAAACCACGTTGGGCGCAATCGAAAAGCATTCCAGATTTTATTATAAGCTAACAGTATCACTTTATTCACTCCTCTCAATAGCTGGTCGACGGAACTATATCCTTTTAGCCCAGATATGGAGGAAAATGCAACGGCTAACTTTTATCGGAAGGACAATTTGCCACCACTAATCACATAAAACCTCTTATCTGCCATACTGACCGGAAGTAAAGACCGACGTGTTTGTGGGAGGAGTACACACGGTTATTAGACGTTCTATTTATTTAGTGGTCGGTGAAGTACCCGTTGTGGTTACTAGATGTTCTATGTATGTAGTGTGTGGGGAAGTACACGTTGTGGTTACTAGATGTTCTCTTTATGTAGTGTGTGGGGAAGTACACGTTGTGGTTACTAGATGTTCTATGTATGTAGTGTGTGGGGAAGTACACTTTGTGGTTACTAGATGTTCTATGTATGTAGTGTGTGGGGAAGTACACGTTGTGGTTACTAGATGTTCTCTGTATGTAGTGTGTGGGGAAGTACACGTTGTGGTTACTAGATGTTCTATGTATGTAGTGTGTGGGGAAGTACACATTGTGGTTACTAGATGTTCTCTGTATGTAATGTGTGGGGAAGTACACGTTGTGGTTACTAAATGTTCTTTGTATGTAGTGTGTGGGGAGGTACACGTTGTGGTTACTAGATGTTCTTTGTGTGTTTGGGTGGTGAAGTACACGTTGTGGTTACCAGATAATGTGTGTTTATAGTTAGTGTGGTAATATATGTGTTTGTTTGTTTATAGTTAGTGTGTAAGTATATGTGTTGGTTTGTTTATAGTTAGTGTGTTAGTAAATGTGTTGGTTTGTTTATAGTTAGTGTGGTATTATATGTGTTGGTTCACAAATTATATGTGAATGTCATAGGTGAGTAGATACACCATTTTAAAGAATTGGGGGGGGGGGGGTGGAGCGGGCGTGGGGTGACAGAGAGAGAAAGAGAGACAGAGATAGAGATAGAGAGAGAGAGAGAGAGAGAGAGAGAGAGAGAGAGAGAGAGAGAGAGAGAGAGAGAGAGAGAGAGAGATCATGCTAAGATTGAGTGTTAAGTTATGTGGACGCTATAAATGCATAATACATTTCCGGGCAGAAATTCATTCAGTGCTGCAGAAAATTCTCCACGGACAAATCTCCAGAACAGCCTCCCCCAGACCCATGGAGAATAACCGGCACTTGTAGATGGGGTCCTCGGCGGATCTCCCGGCAAATGAATTACAGGTCAGACGCGTGGTTTCCCCCCTAGCGGATTGTGGCTAAGCGCCGGAAATATATCTAACCCTGGAGAATGTGGCCAGTGGTAATGATATTCAGCTTGTCTCCTGGGAGAAGCCGGTGGAGAAACGAGGACAACAGAAGCGGTCTGATGAACGCCGTGTGTGTCTAGTTATTGTGTTAATGCGTTGTTTGCTTCGTGAGCAATATATATATAAATGAATAGGTCGGCGTCTGTGGCTTAAGCGTTGCGAGCTAACTTTGTAATGCCGGGGTGCTGGGTACGATCCCAGCTGCGCTCGATTTGTCTTGTGTTGATTTCGACATCGATACCGAGAGCTGACCGCCCAAAAAGCAATGGCAAACTACTGAATGTAAAATTTGCCTAGTAAAACCACAACAGCCAAATGATGCTGAGGCTAGTTCTGCTCTTCTTTTAATCACTTGTTGTAGTCTGTGTGTGTGTGTGTGTGAGTGTGTGTGTGTGTGTGTGTGTGTGTGTGGAGGGGGGTTGGGTTGCTGCCGGTTCTTTTATGTTATTTCACCACATCACGCAGGCTTCGGGATTTGGTAAGGAAATCCCCAGACCGTCCCATAGTATAGGGGGGTTAGGGTTAGTAGGAGTCGCTATTCATTTAACATTAGCCATAACTCTAACATCTCCTATACTTTGGGACGATCCCTATCAAATCTCGAAGCCGGCGTGATGTGGTGAAATAACAGAAAAGAACCGTCTTGCTTATACTCAAATACTGTGTTCGTAAATTGTTTGCTTTGCTTGTTATTCGACATATGCTTCTTTAATATAAATTTATGTAACCTATGGTGCCATTTCAAGGGTTTGAAATGAATTCTGTCTGTATTTTAAGTTATGGATTACAAGCTGTACGATAGACATGGCCAGTTAGTTAGTTAGTTAGTTAGTTAGTTAGTTAGTTAGTTAGTTAGTCTTTCCTCTTGTGTCGAGTGCGGCACATAGGGCAGAGGTCATGACTCTCCATGCATGGCGGTTCGTTGCAATCTGTTGTAGGTCTTGGATGTTTGAGTGGCCCATGAGTGAGCCTTCCCTGATGATAGTTCTACGTAGGGTTTCCCTTGGTCTTACCAACTCGTACATGGCCAGTAGGACACATTTAATGGGGTTTCTAGTTGACCATGTTCTCAGTGCACTTGTTTCCATAACGAGGCGTACACACCGTTTGAAGGTGACAGGTTCGATTCCCGGCACAGTAACTATAGCTTTCGATTTTTATGTTGTTTAATGTGTTCTTTTACCTTTCTACTTCTTTCTACGAATGCCGATCTATACGTTTTCTGTTACTTTAATAATTGCTCATACTCAAGGGGGAAGCCACCTGGGGAGAAAAAAAGTCGGGTCTAGACTCAGCACCCTGCAGAAATGTTTATCTGGCCTCTCCATACTGCCACAGAGAGATGAGTCACCACCCTTGTTGATTGTTAATTTGCAACAGACATTTTTGCACTTCGGGGAACCCACATATGCTTCATCAATACGAAATGTTCGTCGGTACAATAACAACAACTACAACTATTACTGCTCCTACTACTACTGCTGCTGATGCTGCTGCAGCGGAGGCGACTACTACTACTACTACTACTACTACTACTACTACTACTACTACTACTACTACTACTACTACTACTACTACTACTACTACTGCTGCTGCTGCTGCTGCTACTGCTACTGCTGCTGCTGCTGCTGCTGCTGCTGCTGCTGCTGCTGCTGCTGCTGCTGCTGCTGCTGCTGCTGCGGCGGCGACTACTTCTACTACTACTACTACTACTGCTGCTGCTGCTACTACTACTGCTGCTGCTGCTGCAACAACTACTACTACTACTACTACTACTACTACTACTACTACTACTACTACTACTACTACTACTACTACTATTACTCTACTAGTTCCGTTGCAGCATAAATTTGATCGTCCCCTTCTATACACCAGTATAAATAATTCCTTGCGGGTGACATAATTAATAATGCACACCCACTTCCCTGGCCTCTATCTTCTCCTCCTAAATGTCAGCCTCTTTCCATACCCTACATACCCCACATACATATAGTAATACCAGACCCACGTTAAAAAAGAGGGGGAAGGGAGGGGGACTACAGACAAATCTACCTACGAATGGTAAACAAACTAATAACCAACGGTTCCGTACCATGGTCACGTAAGCCATCTATTGATAAGTGACATTTAGTCCCATCTCCTTAATGGCGATGTCGTGTAACCAGACGTGGGCCCGATTAACAAGTCTGTGTTTGTTAAACACAACCTTGCGTGTGCACGAGAGTGTAGGGGCCAGCGTGGGTAGGGGAAGGGCAGTGAGACCCGGCATGGCTGGACTAAGTAGCTGAGTAGTCCATGGAGCAGGAGATTTATGGATGCGTACGTCGGTGATTTTTGTGTTTTGTTATGTTGGTGGTCGCGGGATAAATGGGCAACTGTTGTGTGTTGAGACTAGAGAATAAGGGAAGGGTTCTAGTAACGAAATAGGGCCCAGCTTCACACTAGCTGACTTTTTATTCGTGCTATTCGTGCTCGCTCAGGCTGGTCTCCATGACAGGGGTGTCGTGTCCGGTTCTATCACCGGTGACCGACTTGATATTTAGAACTGGCCCTAACACAAAGCCCCTAGCCCACAGCTTCAGCCTATGTCTCACGATAGAGTGCAGCGTACAACCTGTGGAAAAAACGCCTTTCTGCTTACGAGGGAAAACGCAATGTCGGCGGCTGCTGCTCACACAGCAACGAATAACACGCAACGCAGAAAGCTTTGCGAAGACAACAGTACACCGGGACATCCCTCTAACGTAGACCGCCCTGAGCAAGCATCAGTGAAAGGTAATCTAATGTGTAGCTGGGGGCCGAACTGGGCCCAACTTTGTTACTACAACCTAAGGGAAGTGTGTATTCAATATACAGTTTTATTTTCTGAGCAGTTTGCTGATGCTGCTGCCTGTTCCTTACCAACAACCACTACTACCACCACCAGCACTATCTTTACCATTACTACTGCAACAGCCATTACTGTCTTAACCACTAATAATACTGCTGCTACTACCATCACTACTCCTACCACCGCCACCACCACTATTTCTTCTACCACCATCACCACCACTACTACATCTGCTACTACTACTATCACTACTTTTACTGCCATCGCCACCACCACTGCTTCAGCTACCACCACCACTAACACTACCACAACTTCTACTACGACAATCACTGTTTCTACTACGACAATCACTGCTTCTACTACAACTACCACCACTGCTACTACTGGCCACCACTACCACCATCACCCTTTCCACCACTACTACTTCTATTAACGCTGCTAGTGCTGCTGCTTCTGCTGCTGCTCACCCTCTTGCCCCTGCTGTAATACTGTTGAAACTATTGTAGGATTTCAAGGAGGGCTATTCCAGTCAACCAGTGCCTGAAGCAGTCGGATGTCTGATCCGAAATCTCGCAGCTATGCTGTAAACAAGTAGAGACTCTTGGTGAGATTAAGAACACACGACCACAGCCTCTTCTGATCCAGCAGTCGGATGTCTAGTAGAAAATCTCGCAGCTATGCTGTAAACAAGTAGAGACTCTTGGTGAGATTAAGAACACACGACGAGAGCTTCTTCTGATCCAGCAGTCGGATGTCTAGTAGGAAATCTCGCAGCTATGCTGTAAACAAGTAGAGACTCTTAGTCAGATTAAGAACACACGACGAGAGCTTCTTCTGATCCAGCAGTCGGATGTCTAGTAGGAAATCTCGCAGCTATGCTGTAAACAAATAGAGACTCTTGGTGAGATTAAGAACACACGACCACAGCCTCTTCTGATCCAGCAGTTGGATGGATCTCTCGATAAGTGGATGTCTACAAAGCCGTAGATCAGAGATTGGATACCGACTCTGAACAATTTCTGTCCTGCCTCTTTCATCGTCTGCCCATATAATAAAGATGATCTGTCTGTAAAAAACTACCTACAAATATTGGCCGAAGGAAGAAACAGATGACAAAAGATGGGGGGGGGGGGGGGGGGGGGGGGGTGGGTTTCTAAAAATAGCTTCTTAACAGTCGTTTAAGCCTCAGTTGAGAACTTCCGCCCTAATTTATGTTTTCCCCATAACCGATTGAGTCGATCCAGTTCATGAAAAAGGACTTCATCTTCACCGGCGTGAATGAACCGTTATTGAAAAAGGAGAGGAGCCGGAAAGTTATTTTCAGCTGGGGCCACTCGACCGACACTCGTCG